>WOXC01008918.1:0-170000 GCA_011680675.1 Gymnobelideus leadbeateri | reverse complement strand
GCAGAAAAGGAAATTCAAGAAAATATTATTTCAGCTGTAACAGTTATAATCAATAGGAAGTAGACAGACAGATAGATAGATAGATAGATAGATAGATAGATAGATAGATAGATATGTGTCGAGGGCTTTACCAATATCTCTCAAATCACATATTAGATATCACCTGCTCTGCCTATCTAAGGTAGACCTACATCTATGGAACATGTTGCTGCTGAGACATAATCTAGGCTGAAAAATCAATAGATTAAAAAGAAATCAGGTAAATTCATAGATTCTTCATTATTAAAACAAGTTAAGGATGACTGGCAAATATGCATAAGTCTTTTAAAGTGTACATCACTCACAAATGGAAAAATTCAAATTATGCCATTGCTAGAGACAGAATATTCTTAAATGGGCCATGGTTCTGATTCCTGTGATCTTTTGCTTAATAGTGTCAAAAATTATGGCCATATTTATCCATAGTTATAGGTATATTGTAATGTTGACTAGTACACAACCTAAATCTAATCTAAATCTTATATCCATTTATTTTCATAGTGAACATGGAATTTCTTCTCAGAAGTTACATTTGATCCTTTTATATTGAACTATTTTCCCAGGACCCTTTGAATAGTCAAGACCAATATAACTTAGTCTTATTTTCCTGACAACTTGTCATATAAAGTTATGGAAATTCTTCTACATTAAATCTGACATCTGTCAGTAGGATGATAGAAAACCATGATCTTTAAGTCAACAGCACTCAAAGGGTAGCTAATTAGATTGTTAAATCTTTAGGGTCTAAAGGATTTAAAAGCCAGGCATCAAAACTTATTAAGAGAAAAGAGATTGACATTTCTTTCCCTGAACTTTATTGATCACAATGAAAAATGTATAACTCCCCAATTCTGTAGTGCCAAAATATGATAGGATTCATTGCTATGATGTATGTAGGGGGTGTCTTACATGAAATTTTATGGAAAAGTTAAAGGCTTCTCTTATAGAGTTATTAAATTTCTAACATGAGGGGGCGGAGCCAAGATGGCGGAGTAGAAACAGCTCGTCCAAGCCTCTCTGCCCCCAGATTCTCCACAAACTATGTAAAAAAGGACTCTGAAAAACTTCTGGAGCCCCAGCACCCACAGAACGACACAGAGAAGCTAACCTCCCGCTAAGGACAGCCCAGCACCCTGCAGGAAGGACCAGCGCAGTGGTCTGGGACCGCGCAGGGAGCCGAGCCGCCAGGTCCGCGTGAGCCGAGGTTTTAGCCCCAGGGCGGCAGGGCCAGCAGCCAGCTGGAGGAACCTCAGAACACCAGGAGCTGTGGCGATTCCAGAATTATCAACATAGACATGCCTAGGACAAAGTAAGAGGTTAGTGTCCTATGGACTTTGGGACCTGTATTTGGGGAATGCGTCAGCTCCCTCCCCTGGGGGCTAGAAGCCGCTGAGGAGACACGCCATTTTGTAGTTTTCAGAGGCATCTCCGGCTCCCAGCCTACAAATCGTGGGGAGATCCAGCGATCAGTCTTGGGGGGTAATCGCTCTTGCTTTAACCTCCCTGGATCTGGATTGTGATCTAGGGTGGAAGTTGTGGGTGGGTTTACAGCTTGCCAGAAACGGAAGTTGCCCCCCACACGTTCGGGACGAAAATTCCTCTATCTGGCCTTAAAGCCATAGTGTGGCAACAAGCCCAAAAGTCAAGCAATTAAGTGGCAACATGCCAAGGCAAAGGAAACAGAAAATTGCAACCCTAGACTCCTATTTTGGGGGCATAGAGCGGGAAAAGGACTGTGAGGTCAGAAGTCCTGCTCCAAAAGCCCCAGGGGAAAACATGAGTGGGTTGCAGGCCATAGAGGACCTTAAGAAGGACTTTAAAAATCAAATAAGAGAAGTGGAGGAAAAATTGGAAAGAGAAATGAGAAGGATGCAGGAAAAGTATGAAATGAGGGTCAACAGCCTGACTGAGGAAAACAACACCTTAAAAAATAGACTAACTCAAATGGCAAAGGAGGCCCAAAAGGGCAATGAGGAGAAGAATGCCTTAAAAAGTCGAATTTGCCAGATGGAAAAAGAATCTCAAAAGTTCACTGAGGAGATTCATTCCTTCAGAGTTAGACTGGAGCAAATGGAAGCTAATGACTTTATGAGAAATCAAGATGCTGTTAAGCAGATCCAAACAAATGAAAGATTAGAAGGCAATGTGAAATATCTCATGGGAAAAACCACTGACCTGGAAAATAGATCCAGGAGAGACAATTTAAAAATTATTGGACTACCTGAAAGCCATGATCAAAGAAAGAACCTAGAAATCACCCTTCAAGAAATTCTCAAGGAAAATTGCCCTGATGTTTTAGATCCAGAGGGCAAAATAGAGGTTGAAAGAATCCACAGATCACCTTCTGAAAAAGATCCCAAAAAGAAAACTCCCAGGAATATTATAGCCAGGTTCCAGAATCCCCAGATCAAGGAGAAAATACTACAAGCAGCCAGGAAGAAACAATTTCAATATTGTGGAAACACAATCAGAATAGCCCAGGACCTGGCAGCTTCTACACTGAGGGATCGAAGGGCATGGAATATGATATTCCAGAGGGCAAAAGAACTGGGAATGAACCCAAGGGTCACCTACCCAGCAAAACTGAGTATTTTGTTTCAGGGGAAAATATGGTCATTCAGTGGAATAGAGGACTTTCAAGCATTCTTGAGGAAAAAACCAGAATTGAATAGAAAATTTGACATCCAGACACAGGAAGGAAGAGATGCCTGAGAAGGTAATCTAGGAAGAGAGATCGAGGGGAACTTATCAAAGTTGAACTATTTGCGTTCCTATGCGGAAAAGCAATGGCTCTGACTGATGAAGTCTTTCTCACTATGAAAGTGGTGGAAGAGGGGGGGTGTGGTCATATGAATACATATGTGAATGTGTGTGTATATGGTTGCAGTTGTGTATGGATGGAGGGCATGGGTTGATTTTGTTGGGAGGGGAGAATACTCAAGGGATGAAGTTGTGAGGTGGGAGAGGAGGGTGGCACAGGGAGATGGGGAGAGACAGGGTGGGGTGGACTGTCCCATGTAGGGGTGGGGGGAGGTGGTTGCAGAGGAGGGGGAGAATAAGGAAGGCTAAAAAGGCAAAACCACATTCACATTGAATTTGGTTCAGGGAGAGAATGACATACATACTGGATGGGATATCTCAACCTGCAGACAGATGGGGGGAGGGGGGATGAGGGGGGGATGATGGATGGGGGGGCATCCTTGGGGTGAGGGGAGGTTGGAGGTGCCCACTGTGGAAGAGGGACAGGATCATGTGGGGAGTGGACCGGGTGGGGGGTGGGATGAGTGGGAGGGAATTGTAGGCAGCCTTGCACAATATATCTACTGTGATGGTGTTTTGCATGGCTAGACATGTACAACATATACTGAATTACTTGTATCCCAGGAGGGAATGGGTGACAGGGGAGGAAGGAGGTGGATCTGAAATTCAAGGTCGTAACATTTAATGTTTCAAATGTATATATAAATACTATTGTTAATACTCTTTTGCCTATGATTGGGAGGTGGGATGTGCAGGCATTGGGACACAGAGATTCATCTTCCTCTAGTGGAGGAGTCGATGGGGGTATGGGAGAGGGTGTGGGAGAGAGCGGATTGGAGGAGGCGATATCTTGTGGGACTGCTGTTCTGGGAGGGTGGGTGGGGGAATAATGGGGGGAGAATGATTGTGGCTCAAGATCTGGCGGAGGTGAATGATGTAGAACAGAGGTTAATGGGGTATTTGTTTAAAAATAAAGAAAAAAACTTTCAAATCCAAAAAAAAAAAGAGGAGGTGACGGATTTCATAATTACCTGGAGAGACTTATACAAACTGATGCTGAGCGAGAAGAGTAGAATCAGAAGAAATTTGTATACAATCACAGACATACCATATCTGTGACGACCAACTATGACAGACTGGACTCTTTTCAGCAATGCAGTGATATAAGTTAATCCCGAATGACTCAAGAAAGTGAGAAATGCGCCATCCAGAGATATAACTAGAAAGAACTGAGCCTGAATCCTGACGGAAGCAAACTAAATGATCTTGTTCTTCTCATTGTTTGGTTTTACTTCGTCCTTACCATCTTTCATCTCACCTAGTACAATATGCCTTTGTAATTGGAATAATGTTTAATATGAATGCATCTGCAGACCCTATACTGTACTATATGCTGTCATGAGGGGAGGGGGGAGGGAAGTAAAGGAAATTTGAAAATCAAGGAACTATGGAATTGAATCTTGTTAACTGAAACTAAACTAATAAATTAATTAAAAAAAAAAAGAAAAAAAAATTTCTAACATGACTAGTGTGAAAATCTGAGTATTCACAATGTATCATGAACTATTTTATCAAATAAAGTGCTCACTGGGTACATTAGTGGGCACTTTGAGCAAGCATAGTCACTCATATTGACTTATAAAAAGCTAAACAGTAGTAGCTTAGCAAGCATCAGATACTTTACCATCAGAGCTGGAAGGTAATAAGTAAATAATGAAAGTTTTGTTGTAATAAATAAACTACAGAAGGAAAATAAGAATTCTTTTCTCAAGAATGAATGAACAAAGAATGAATACATGAAAATGCACTGAGCATTTATTATGTGCCAGACACTCTGCTAGATGCTGGAGATACAAATACAAAAAGGACAATAATTCCTTTCCTCAAAGAGCCTACATTCTAATAAGAGGAAACAACACAAATAGTGGAGTGGTTGCCAGGGAGCTAAATTTTAGTCTGAGGAGTCACAGGGATGATGAACAGAACCACAGGGGTCCACCTATCAGTTGCTACAGCCCTTCCATAAACAATGGTAGTATTGATTTAGTTACCCTATCCTAACGGAGGAGAAAGAGATATATTGTGAGCAGGAAGAAGAAGGTGGCAGATCAGATTGCAAGATATCTGAAAGGAATGGATGATTGGGTGAATTTGTTCTTACACACAATAATCAAGATAGTTTAGATCTAGAGTAAAATACCAAAGCTGACTAGATGAATTTCTCCAGTTTTTTGGAGATTGTAATGGGAATGGGAATTTGAAGATCTTCCCTGCCCCTTAATAAGCCTAAGGGAATTTGAAGACCTTTTCTGCTTTGAAGATCTCCCCTGCCCACAGTAGGTCAAATGTAATCACATGGAGACTGTGGTGGGAGGATTCTCCTAAAGGGTAGAGCAGAGCCCACAGGAATATGAGAGTCAGAGCAGTTGATGGAGGGAGGAGAGAAGACATCAGGCAAGTAGCTAAATTTTTGAGTAAATGTTTGTTTGTGGGAAGGCTAAAGGATGGTGTGGCTCTCTGCTACATTGTGGTGTATTAACCTCTATGTTGCTATGATGGTTTCGGTTTCCTGGTGTTGGGATTTGGTTCTCTGCTGTCTGAATAAATGCTTTGCTTCTGTCTTCTATATGAAGAGTCTGTTATATTTTGAAACTGAGCTCTATGCCAGCAGGTTTACAGTCAACATCAGCACTGTGAATATTGCATTGGAGCTAAAGAGATCTGATCCAGAGAGTAGTACTCAAGGTGGACAGAGGGGATGATGTCTAGTGTACCTGGAGGAAAAAAAGGTTATTGTTCAAGCTTTTAAAACAGCAGAAACCATTTTCAAACAGTTTTCATTTTCTATACATGGAACATCAATCAATATCTTTGGGTGCGATGGTGGGAGAAAGGCTCCCTAAATTTTTATTCAGGCTTAAGAGTACCCATGCGACTATTGATGAGGGAGTAGCATGGTGAACTGCATTATAAAATTCTACCTTCAATGAGATCCTATGTTTTTTCTACTATGATTTAGGTTCTTTTTCATACAAATAAAACTTAATGCCCTCTGCTAAACAATAACAATCATCTAACCCTATTTAGCTCATGATGAAACTACTTTTTCACCTCTGTCCCAGCAACCTTGCTATGCTGGACATGCTCCCTTCATTCCACCAATAGGTGAATTCTTCCCCATTACCTCCATTTAAAGTAGTGCCCACATCAACCATGCTCAATTCTAACCTGGGTCAATGAGTTCAGAGACTGTCTTTCTTTTTCTTTGAGTAGAAAGTCCCAGAAGTCTTCATGTAATTTTAAGCTATTAATCTTTAATATTCCCAGTTTTTATCACAGGCCTTGGCATATAACAGATATTTAGTAAATACTTTATTTTTTATTATCTAATTTATAGATGTTGCATTGGCCAGTGTCTCACCCTCTAGGCTTACATGAACTGGGTTAAATTTTGGAGGCAGCACTCGAGGTAATAATACCTACATTGTCTACAAGACAGTTCTTATTTCAATTCACTGGAAATTCAAAAATCTCATAAAGGACTCACATTAGCACTTGAGGAATAGTTGCAATTATCCTGCCTTTTCAGTGGTTTCCACCTTCCCCTAGCACCCTATGTAGTCCCTAAGGCTTATATCTCTACTTGTGCTATACAGAACTGATTTCATCTCTGATGTGTCATTAACATTTCCTCTGACAGAGGAAAGATCTCACCTTTGATGTCAATGACATTTCACCATTTCTCCTTATTTTTCAGGGCTCTATGAAAATGATGGAGAAACCAACATGTCATCTATTATCTCTATTTCCAGGTCAACTCCTTGGGATCGTTAAGTATTATATTTAGTTGTGTGGGCAAAGTAAGTAGAAAAGAAAGTGGTGGAGAAAGTCTGACTTCCCATGACTGACTGTCATTCAGTCTACATTCATCTATTGAGCCCTAATTATGTGTCAAATACTATGCTTACATTGGTCCTTGTCCTTAAGAAGTTCACATTCCAGGGGCGGCTAGGTGGCGCAGTGAATAGAGCGCCGGCCCTGGAATCAGAAGGACCTGAGTTGGGAGCCGGCCTCGGACACTTAATCCGCATAAACAAAAAACCTAGCCATGTAACCTTGGGCAAGTTACTTAACCCCAATTGCCCTAAAGGGGCGGGAAGGTGGCGCAGTGAGTAAGAGCGCCGGCCTCGGAGTTTGGATGACCCGAGATCAGATCCGGCCTCAGAAAATGAGCACCCACGCATAAATCAAATGACTAGCCGTGTAACCTTGAGCAAGTTACTTAACCCCAATTGCTTTAAAAAAAAAAAAAAGAAGTTCACATTCCAACTTTGTAAATTTATTGGGATTATTCTCACAGAGACTAGGACCCACTCTCCTTTCCTTGCCTAAATCCCATGAAAAATATACTTGTAAGTTTCACAAAGAGCAAAGGTACCATTAGATTGCTCATAGCTCAGTTCTCTGACAAATATTAACTTTCCTGAGTTAATCTCCAGACTCTATAGGTGCAATAAATAGGTTAACATGCTCTCAAAGACTTTTAGTCCGGTGCTTCATATACTAGCTGTCTTGCATCTATCTGTGAGATAAATTAGCAAGTATTCTACTCAAATACAGAATAAACCCAACAAAAGCTGGCAAAGTCTAGGAATTCCCCTTCCTTCTTAGGAAGTTTGGGTCCCAGAATTCTTGAACGTGGGGTTGCTAGAGTATGATCCAGGATACTAGGTTTCAAAAACTCCCAACATTTAGCCATGTTGTTATCCTCTCTGTGAATGCCATCTCTTAAGCAAAGTATCTCCACACCACATATTTTCCAAGGACTGGGTCAGGAACTTTGTTTCCAAAACTTTTCTTTTAGGACTCATGGATATGTGACATATACAAGCCACATACTCCTTAATCAATGCAACCATTGAATGTAAGAGATGGGAGATGCACTTCTCCTTCCCAAGGCCTAGGCCTACTATTAGAACTGCTGATCTCTGACTGATCCTCCACAAAGACAAAATAAAAGCATAACTACTGCTTTCCCTCTTTTATAAATCAGGGGTGGCTCTGATCCATAACAATCTCACCCAACCAACTGATCCTGAATTGTTTTTTTTTGTTTGTTTATATATATATTAGAAACATTTAATTTTAAAACTTTGAATTCCAGATCCATTCCCTTCCTCCCTTGTCACCCACTCCCACTGGGAAGATAAGCAATTCAGTATATGTTGTACATGTATAGCCATGCAAAACATTACCATCGTAGATATATTATAAAAGACTGGCTATATTTCCCTCCCACCCATCCCACTCCCCACCCGGTCCATTCCCTACTTTGATCCTGTCCCTATCCAAAAGTGGGTGCCAGGAAAGAATTTTTACAATTTTTACAACTTGTGTCTCTGATAAAGGACTCATTTCTAAAATTTATAGAGAATTGAGCCAAATCTATATGAATACAAGTCATTCCCCAATTGAGAAATGGTCAAAGGATATGAATAGGAAGTTTTCAGAGAAAGAAATTAAAGATATCTATAAGCATATGAAGAAATGCTCTAAATCATTATTAATTAGAGAAATGCAAATCAAAACAACTCTGAGATACCACATCTCTCCAGTCAGATCGGCTAAGATGACAAAACAAGAAAGTGACAAATGCTGGAGAGGATGTGGACAAATTGGAACACTAATACATTGCTGGTGGAGTTGTGAACTTATCCAACCATTCTGGAGAGCAATCTGGAATTATGCCCAAAGGATTATAAATAATTTCATACCCTTTGACCCAACCATACCACTCCTAGGGTTATATCCCAAAGAGATCATAGAAGTGGGAGGAAGACCCATATGTACAAAAATATTTTTAGCAGCCCTTTTTGTGGTTGCAAAGAATTGGAAACTAAGGGGTGCCCATCAATTGGGGAATGGCTAAACAAGTTGTGGTATATGAATGTAATGGAATTTTATTGTGCTATAAGAAACGAGGAGGTGACAGATTTCATAATTACCTGGAGAGACTTATACAAACTGATGCTGAGCGAGAAGAGTAGAATCAGAAGAAATTTGTATACAATCACAGACATACCATATCTGTGACGACCAACTATGACAGACTGGACTCTTTTCAGCAATGCAGTGATATAAGTTAATCCCGAATGACTCAGGAAAGTGAGAAATGCGCCATCCAGAGATATAACTAGAAAGAACTGAGCCTGAATCCTGATGGAAGCAAACTAAATGATCTTGTTCTTCTCATTGTTTGGTTTTATTGCTTCCTTACCATCTTTCATCCCACCTAGTACAATATGCCTTTTTAATTGGAATAATGTCTAATATGAATGCATCTGCAGACCCTATACTGTACTATATGCTGTCATGAGGGGAGGGGGGAGGGAAGTAAAGGAAATTTGAAAATCAAGGAACTATGGGGGGCGGAGCCAAGATGGCGGAAAGGAAGCAGTAACCTCGCTGAGCTCCTCTGTCACTAAGTCCAAAAGGGTAAATCTGAGCAGATTCCAGAGTGACGAAGCCCAGTGGAAGACAGAGTGTGGCAGAATCCAGCCCAGGAGGTTGCCCAGAGTGTCCGCACAGGTCGAGCGCAGAGCAAGTGGAGTCTGCACAGCTCAGACCTAAGAGCAGGCAAGCAGACTACACCAGAGAGAGAAAAAGCCCCAGCCTGCAGACTTACCAAGGACGAATCACAGTCATCTCGCAGAGGGAATGGATCATTGGAGCCAGGTAGGAGAGTAGGGCCCCCAGTGGAGAGAGTGGCTTCTCAGGCTGCATTCAGCCCCCAGCCTGGAAATTTAGAAACTGCCTGCCTGTATGATACAGGGGCTGGAATGGCAAAGTAAATTCTAGCTGCTCAGATCCTCCCATCCCTCCTTCATGAAGCAGAAAACCCAAAGATAAGTCTCCCACCCAGATTGAAATCCCAAGTTAATGGAAATAGCCTCAGGCTTGAGAATCTCCAAGAAAGGGTGTAACTGAGACATCCAGGAAACTGAAGAGAAGAGAGGGAGGGGACCCAACTAGCCCCACCTCACCTCACCAACAAAAGCCTACTTATAGCCCAGGGGTATAGAGGCAGAAATCTGAAGTGGTCAGACTCATCCTCACCTACACATCTACATTCCTCACTGACTTCCCTGACTTAGCCACAAACTAGCCACCCAGAGGTATTCAAAGTCAAGGATCAGGCCCCAAACTCATAGCCTGAGACACTAAGAAACAGGAAGTCACAATGGGAAGGAAGGAAGCTGAAAAGGAGAAGGGGAAGGCAAGAAAGTCTATTCGAGCATACTATGCAGGGCAAGAACAACAAAACACACAGGACAGTATAGACTCTCTGCCCACACCAGAGACCACAGAAGGAAACATGATCTGGTCTCAAGCCCAAATAGCATTCCTGGAGGAGCTTAAGAAAAATTTTAAAGACCAAATCAGGGAGGCAATGACCAACTTGGAAAAAGAAAATACCTCCCTAAAAAAGGAACTTCAAAAACTTACTGAAGACCATAATTCACTAAAAATTAGATAGAACCAAACTGAAACTCAGAACTCTATGATGCAGCAGGAGTCAATCAAAAAAAACAAGATGATCGAAAAATTGCAAGAAAATGTAAAATATCTCACTGGAAAAATAACTGACCTAGAGAACAGATCCAGGAGAGACAACCTAAGAATTATTGGTCTACCAGAAAGCCACGATGAGAAAAGCACTCTAGACAACATCCTCCAAGAGATTGTCAAAGAAAACTGTCCTGAGGTCCTGGAATCAGAAGATAAAATAGCTATTGATAGAATTCACCAGACTCCTCCTGAAAGAGATCCCAAACTGAAAACTCCAAGAAATATAGTAGCCAAATTCCAGAATTATAAGATTAAAGAAAAAATTCTACAAGCAGCCAAAAAGAAACAATTCAAATATCGAGGAACTACAGTTAGGATCACACAGGACCTAGCAGCTTCTACATTAAAAGAGCGGAGGGACTGGAATTTGATATTTCGTAGGGCAAGAGACCTAGGAATACAACCAAGGATTAACTACCCGGCAAAACTGAGCATAATCTTTCAGGCAAGGAGATGGACGTTTAATGAAGTAAGGGACTTCCAGACTTTCCTAATGAAAAAGCCAGAGCTCAATGGAAAATTTGATCTCCAATTACAAGACTCCAGAAGAACATAAAAAGGTAAACAAGGGTAACATAGACTCACACATGCAGAAGTGCACACACCCACACCCACAAACACAAGCTCATTACCTGGGATGCAACAAGAGCAAAATGTTCACATCCCTATATGTGGAGCTGATAACTGTCAATATTTGAAATCTCTATGATTAACATGACCTGCAAAAGGGTTATACTTAGAGGGTGTGGGTATGAATGCACTAACATGGAGTCTAAAAAAAAAAGACTATTAAGGGGATCAATGGTACTGTAATGGGAAAAAGGAAAGGATGAGCTAGGAAAAGGTAAAATATGCCATTTGAAGAGGCATCAAAACACACTATAGAAGAAGGGAAAGTAAGAGGGAGAAGAACATCATTTAAACACTATTCTCACTGGTTCTGGTTCAAAGAAGGATCAAATTAATCAGTGAAGTTTAAGAATCTAACGTGAATAGACACATAAATTCATTAAAGAGAGGAATTGGAGGGAGGGAGAGGAGCATTGTTTGAAATTTACTCTCATTGGTTTGGAATCAAATGGGGAGTAATTTACTCTGATAAGTATAAAAATTTGTTGTGTCCTATAGATAGTGGGAGGGTGGGGGGGGGTGAAAAGGAGGAGACTAAAGGGAGGGATTATAAGGGAGGGAAATAGTAGTAAGGGGAGAGGGTAGGTTAAGAAGGGGGGTCACTGGGTGGGAACACTGAGGGAGGGGGCAGTCAAAAGGGAAAACTTCAAGGAGGGGAAGGGAGAAGGAATAAACAAAAACATAAACAGGGGAGGGAATAGGATGGAGGGGAAGAGACAGATAGTCATCATTACTGTGAATGTGAATGGGATGAACTCTCCCATAAAACAGAGGCGGATAGCAGAATGGATTAAAAACCATAATCCTACAATATGCTGTCTTCAAGAAACACATTTGAAACAAAGGGATACCCACAGGGTAAAGGTAAAAGGTTGGAGTAAAACTTATTATGCCTCAGCTACAGTAAAAAAAAGCAGGGGTAGCAATACTTATCTCAGATAAAGCAAAAGCAAAAATAGATCTAATTAAAAGAGATAAGGAAGGAAACTATATCCTACTAAAAGGCACCATTGAGAATGAAGCAATATCACTATTTAATGTATATGCACCAAGTGGTATAGCATCCAAATTCCTAGAGGAGAAGTTAAAGGAATTAGAGGAAGAAATAGATAGCAAAACTATACTAGTGGGGGACCTTAATCTCCCCCTCTCTGAACTCGATAAATATAACCTCAAAATAAACAAGAAAGAAGTTAAGGAGGTGAATAGAATCTTAGAGAGACTAGATATGATGGATCTCTGGAGAAAACTGAATGGGGATAAAAAGGAATTTACTTTCTTCTCAGCAGGCCATGGTACATGCTCAAAAATAGACCATGTACTAGGGCATAAAAACCTCACAATCCGGTGCAGAAAGGCAGAAATAGTAAGCGCATCATTCTCAGATCATGATGCAATAAAAATTATATGCAATAAAGGGCCATGGAAAGATAGACTAAAAATTAATTGGAAACTAAACAATTTAATCCTAAAAAATTGGTGGGTCAAAGAAGAAATTATATAAACAATCAATAATTTCATTCAAGAGAATGATAATAATGAAACAGCATACCAAAATTTGTGGGATGCACTAAAGGCAGTTCTCAGGGGAAGTTTTATATCCCTGAGTGCATACTTAATTAAAGCAGAGAGAAGGGAGGTCAGTGAATTGGACATGCAATTGAAAAAGCTAGAAAAAGAACAAATTGAAAATCCCCAATTTAGTACTAAATTAGAAATACTGAAAACCAAAGGTGAGATTAATAAAATTGAAATTAAGAAAACCATTGAATTAATAAATAAAACCAAGAGCTGGTTTTATGAAAAAATCAACAAAATTGATAGACCCTTAGTCAATATGATAAAAAAAAAGAAAGAAGAAAACCAAATTATGAGTATCAAAAATAAAAAGGGTGAATCTACCTCCAATGAAGAGGAAATCAAAAAAATAATGAGGAATTATTTTCCCAATTGTATGCACATAAATATGACAATCTTAGTGAAATGGATGAATATTTACAAAATCACAAATTGCCCAGATTAACTGAAGAGGAAGTGAATTACCTAAATAACCCCATCTCAGAAAAAGAAATCAAACAAGCCATCAATGAACTCCCTAGGAAAAAATCTCCAGGGCCAGATGGGTTCACTAGTGAATTCTATTAAACATTTAAAGAACAATTGATTCCAATACTCTACAAACTATTTGGGAAAATTAGTGAAGAAGGAGTCCTACCAAACTCTTTCTATGACACAAATATGGTACTGATTCCTAAATCAGGAAGAGATAAAACAGAGAAAGAAAATTATAGACCAATCTCCCTCATGAATTTAGACGCAAAAATTCTAAATAAAATATTAGCCAAAAGACTCCAACAACTTATCACAAAAATAATACACCCTGATCAGGTAGGATTCATTCCAGGAATGCAAGGATGGTTTAATATTAGGAAAACCATCAATATAATTGAGCATATCAACAACAAAACTAGCAAAAACCACATGATCATCTTAGTAGATGCAGAAAAGGCTTTTGACAAAGTACAACATCCATTCCTATTAAAAACACTAGAAAGTATAGCAATAACTGGAGCCTTCCTTAAAATAGTTGCTCGCATCTATCTAAAACCATCAGCAAGTATTACATGCAATGGGGATAAACTAGAAGCCTTTCCAATAAGATCAGGAGTGAAACAAGGGTGTCCACTATCACCCCTCTTATTCAATCTGGTACTAGAAACCTTAGCAGTAGCAATTTGAGAAGAAAAAGAAATCAAAGGAATCAAATTAGGCAAAGAAGTGACCAAGCTGTCACTCTTTGCAGATGATATGATGATATACTTAGAGAATCCTAGAGAATCAAGTAAAAAATTACTTGAGACAATAAATAAATTTGGCAAAGTTGCAGGATATAAAATAAACCCACATAAATCCTCAGCATTCCTGTACATCTCTAATAAAACTCAACAGCAAGAGATAGAAAGAGAAATCCCATTTAAAGTCACTGTAGACATTATAAAATATTTGGGAATCTACTTGCCAAAACAAACCCAGAATCTATATGATCACAACTACAAAACACTTCTCACACAAATAAAAACAGATCTAAATAGTTGGAAAAATATCAATTGCTCATGGCTGGGTCGAGCTAATATAATAAAAATGACAATTTTACCCAAACTAAACTATATATTTAGTGCCATACCAATCAATTTACCAAAAAACTACTTTGTAGAGTTAGACAAAATAATAACCAAATTTATTTGGAAAAACAAACGGTCTAGAATATCAAGGGAATTAATGAAAAGAAATGCTAGGGAAGGTGGACTAGCTATGCCAGATCTTAATCTGTATTATACAGCAGCAGTCATCAAAACTGCTTGGTACTGGCAGAGATGTAGAGTAGTGGATCAATGGAATAGATTAGGTGCAGGAGACCCAGCAGTTAATGAATATAGCAATCTATTGTTCGATAAACCCAAAGACCCCAGTTTTTGGGATAAGAATGCACTATTTGACAAAAACTGCTGGGAAAACTGGAATACAGTATGGCAGAAACTGGGCATAGATCACTATCTAACACCATATACCAAAATCAAGTCTAAATGGGTGCATGATCTAAGTGTAAAGGATGATACTGTAAGCAATTTGGGAAAGCAAGGAATAGTTTACCTGACAGATCTGTGGAGAGGGGAAGATTTTAGGACCAAACAAGAATTAGAGAGCATTATAAAATGCAAAATGGATAATTTTGATTACATTAAATTGAAAAGCTTCTGCACAAACAAAGGCAATGTAACCAAGATCAAGAGGGAGGTGGGAAATTGGGAAAGAATTTTTACAACCTGTGTCTCTGATAAAGGACTCATTTCTAAAATTTATAGAGAATTGAGCCAAATCTATATGAATACAAGTCATTCCCCAATTGAGAAATGGTCAAAGGATATGAATAGGAAGTTTTCAGAGAAAGAAATTAAAGATATCTATAAGCATATGAAGAAATGCTCTAAATCACTATTAATTAGAGAAATGCAAATCAAAACAACTCTGAGATACCACATCTCTCCAGTCAGATTGGCTAAGATGACAAAACAAGAAAGTGACAAATGCTGGAGAGGATGTGGGCAAATTGGAACGCTAATACATTGCTGGTGGAGTTGTGAACTTATCCAACCATTCTGGAGAGCAATCTGGAATTATGCCCAAAGGATTATAAATAATTTCATACCCTTTGACCCAGCCATACCACTCCTAGGGTTATATCCCAAAGAGATCATAGTAGTGGGAGGAAGAACCATATGTACAAAAATATTTTTAGCAGCCCTTTTTGTGGTTGCAAAGAATTGGAAACTAAAGGGGTGCCCATCAATTGGGGAATGGCTAAACAAGTTGTGGTATATGAATGTAATGGAATATTATTGTGCTATAAGAAACGAGGAGGTGATGGATTTCATAATTACCTGGAGAGACTTATACAAACTGATGCTGAGCGAGAAGAGTAGAATCAGAAGAAATTTGTATACAATCACAGACATACCATATCTGTGACGACCAACTATGACAGACTGGACTCTTTTCAGCAATGCAGTGATATAAGTTAATCCCGAATGACTCAAGAAAGTGAGAAATGCGCCATCCAGAGATATAACTAGAAAGAACTGAGCCTGAATCCTGATGGAAGCAAACTAAATGATCTTGTTCTTCTCATTGTTTGGTTTTACTTCTTCCTTACCATCTTTCATCCCACCTAGTACAATATGCCTTTGTAATTGGAATAATGTTTAATATGAATGCATTTGCAGACCCTATACTGTACTATATGATGTCATGAGGGGAGGGAAGTAAAGGAAATTTGAAAATCAAGGAACTATCGAATTGAATCTTGTTAACTGAAACTAAACTAATAAATTAATTAAAAAAAAAGAAAATCAAGGAACTATGGAACTGAATCTTGTTAACTGAAACTAAACTAATAAATTAATAAAAAAAAAGTGGGTGCCTCTAACCTCCCCTCCCCCCAGCATGCCCTCCCCTCCATCATCCCCCCTCTCATCTCCCTCCCCCCACTCTCCTGCAAGGTGAGACATCCCATTTAGTATGCATGTCATTCTCTTCCTGAGCCAAATTCAATGGGAATATGATTTTGCCTTTTTGCCTTCCTGTTCTTCCCCTCCCCTGCACCTACTTCCCCTTGCCTCTTCTACATGAGATAGTTTACCCCCCCATCTCCCCCATCTCCTCTTGCCACTTTCCTCTCTCACCTCTTAACTTCACCCCTTAAATATCATCCTTTCCCACCAAATTTGACCAGTGCTCTCTATCCATGCATACCTATAAACATATATACACACATTCACATATGTATTCATATGGCTGTATACCCTTCTTCAATTATTTTCATACTGAGAAAGATATCATCAGTCACAGTTATTGTTTTTCCATGTAGCAATTTAAATAGTTCAACTTTGATAAGTTCCTTTTGACTTATTTTCCCTGTGTAACTTCTCAAACATCTCTTGCTTCTTGTGTCTGAATGTCAAATTTTCTATTCAACTCTGGTTTTTTCATCATGAATGTTTGAAAGTCCTCTATTCCACTGAATGACCATATTTTCCCTTGAAACAAGATACTCAGTTTTGTTGGGTAGGTGATTCTTGGTTTTAATCCCAGCTCCTTTGCCCTGTGGAATATCATATTCCATGCCATTCAATCCCTCAGTGTAGAAGCTGCCAGGTCCTATGCTATTCTGATTGTGTTTCCACAGTATTGAAATTGTTTCTTCCTGGCTGCTTATAGTATTTTCTCCTTGATCTGGGAATTCTGGAACCTGGCTATAATATTCCTAGGAGTTTTCTTTTGGGGATCTTTTTCAGGAGGTGATTGGTGGAGTCTTTCTACTTCTATTTTGCCAACTTGTTCTAAACATCGGGCAATTTTCCTTTGAGAATTTCTTGGAGGGTGATTTCTAGGTTTAGTTTGATCATGGCTTTCAGGTAGTCCAATAATTTGAAACTGAAGCAAATAAAGTTTAAGTGACTTTTCTAGGGTCTATTAGTGTCTGAGGACACATTTGAACTTGGTCCAGGACCAGTGTTCTATCCCTTGTGCCACCCTTATGTCTCAGATAGGCCTCAGATGCACTGTAAGATCCTTCAATGGTTCAAGAAAACTCTAATTCAAAGGGACACTTCAGCCCAATAACTTGCTCTCAAATGACTTCCCCTAAGTGTATGAAGGAGATAACAGTGCCCCTCCCTGCCACACCTCCCCCCTTATTGACTTGAAGTGATCCTTTTAAAACTATATGAGCAGAATTCTATTAATAACTTTTGGTTCCTATAGTAAAAACACTCATCTTTTTTCACAAGTTCCTCTCTACTCTAACACAAATGCATGCTGTGGACTTCTATTCTTTCTATGAAATAGGTCAAAAAACTTCTGTCTTCTTACATATGTTTCCTCACTGGAAAAAAATAAAGGTGAGGTTGGGTTTGGGAAGAATCATAGCATCCGTAATGGTAATATAATTTGAATTTGAAGACCCCTTTTTGTACTGGCAAGTAAGCAGGTACTTAGAACTTAGTAATTGATCAAGCCTCTGTTGGGGAAACAGAAGGTATGAAATCCTGTCTCTTGTTGCTAAAGGAAGGGGTTAGCTGAAACAGAAAGCTAATGCCATGTATATATATAAGAATAGCCCCAGAGAGGGATGGTCAGAATTTCTTGGGACCAGCAGCTGGAGGCAGAGCTGCTACAGAAGAGAAATGAGAATTGAGAACTTAGTCAGAATTTCCTCAGAACTTGTGGTAGTGGAGCTTCTTCTGAAGAGGAGCCCAGGAAGCCAAAGAGGAGCCCAGGAGCCCCTTATCCCTCAGGATGGATAAGGTGATTCTGATTTTTGAACAAGCTGCAGAAGACTGAGGAAGCATGACCAGGAAGTGGATGAAGAACTGGACAAGGAGCTAGACAAGGAACTGGGAGCTGCCTGCCTTTGAATCCAGGTGAGAGCTGGAGCTTGGATCATGGAAGAGGAACCATGGAAGCTGAGAGCCAGCTTTGAGTCAGCTGAAAGAAGACTTTACTTGAATACTACATACTGACTGAGAAGATTATGACTTAGGGGTGGGTGACCTGTGTATTTTCCACTACCCCTTAAGAGGTTACTGAGTAGTGACTGATGATTGAATAATGACTGATTTGCAACTTAGTGTGCCCCACGAGTGGAAAAATTTGACTACTTTATTTTGTGACCCTTAAGGAGGTAAACCTCTTTAAGTTCATCATCCAAGGAGGCAAACCTCCTTAAGGATGATTGAATGATTGAGTTACTAAATGATTGTACTATGTTGAAAACTATTATGGCCACTTTGGTGAAAACTATGTGGCCATTTTAGTGAAAAGTCAATGTGAACGCTTTATTTTGATTTTCTGTGATAAGTTGTAACATTGTGAATGTTGTGCCTTGATTTTCTGTCAATGTTTTTCTCTAATTTGTTATGGAATAGAGTATTCACTATACTGTGTAATCAGAACCTTAAAGGCTGTTCACAGTAGCATTCTTTTAGAAAGCTGATTGTGCATGACATTGCAGCATCCCTTCTCCAAGGAGTTTCCAATGGCAAGGACACCCTGGAAACAGGCCAGACAATGGATTTGCTAAGACTCTAATCCCTAATGTGGGAATTAGGAGTAACAGTGCAACTACAAGCTACTTTGAAAATAAGGAAGGTAAGATAAATACTAACAAATAGGATCATTTTCAACATTGTTATTCACCCGAGAGTTACTCCTTAGGTCTTGATAAAGAGTTGCAAGTAGGTTACCATAAACCCTTTTTTTCCTAAATATCTTTTACCTAATATCCTCAAGCTTAACTTGAACATAGTCACCATGGAGAAGAGAATGAATACTTGCACTAAGAATAGTCCACTAGTTCATTCTACTCTTCTGCTTTATCAGTTGATGTGGTTGTTGTAAGAACATGAGAGCAATCTGACTGCTAGGGTAGGGGAGCTTATTAAAAGAGAGAGCCCAAAGAGCCTCATAAGTGAAATCCTCTCCCTATGGGGTCACTGCTCAGTCAACTCTGACCTGTCTCTAACCCTAGCATTCCTTTCTTTCCTTTTCCTAATCCTGCTTATTCACTCTAAATGATTTTGTTGACTCTGTAGGCAGTATTCCTGGTTCTTTCATTCCTGGTTTATTGGTTAATGATGATTTCTCATCTATGCCTTTGGTTAAACTCCCTGGTATAGGAATTGTATTTGTGGATGAAGAATCCTCTTGACTTTGCTGATGAACTTGAAACTACAAATGCAAGCAATGGGATCCTCCAGAACGCTAGGTAAGTACACTGCTGACCTCTGATGTCTTGACAAATAACTACCTCAACATGTAACTGTGGTGGGGTGATCAGGATTTTGCCTCAAGGAAGCAAAATATTAGAAGAATATAAAAATGTAACACTATAGTTCTGCTATGTGGTAGCCAGGATAGTAGCTAATTTCTCGAATTTATTTTAATTACTCCTTTTGTTCTTGATCTTGGACTGATAATGGGCCATTCCTCTGGTACTTTATGTTCAAAATTGGGACAAAATAAGACACTTGAAGGTGATTCAACAGTTAAGAAAGAGAAATTTGCTTAACTTTTACTGGAAAAGAATATCTAAGAAACATATGCTTTGAAGACACCCTTAGCTGATTCAGCTTGAGCAAATTCCCCTTGTCTGAATTATCCAATGTATCCTACTAAACATCAGAGCATTCCTAGACCTCCTTGTGGCTATTTTGTTTTTAGGAATACAGAGAGTGATGTCAACAAACTGAGCATTTAGTCCCTTGAGAAAAATAAGTCTCAAGGATGGTTTCAGTACATTTTAAGGAAAAGTTAGCCCAACTTTTATTAGATTCAGGGCTTAGGATATTACTCTTATGACATACTGTATTATTCCAGATACTATATCACAAAATTTGGTCTGAAGTCATGTTTCATGTTATATTCCCCAGGTCCCAAAATTGCAAGTTACATCTCTTGTCTTATGGCTACTGCTCCTGGTTGACTGTGTCCATCCTTATGCTTCAGGAACACTCATTCTTATTAGGAAAGCTACACAGACTTCTATAATTAAAGTCAAAAGAGAAAAACTATGTGAAAATACAATTCTAAACAAGCCTTACTAGATGTAGTTGACAGAAGCTCTTTTATTTAAGCCAATCTTGTTTTGGATCCATGGAATTTAGAAGAAATTCTTCAAATATGCCCTAGTGTCTCACTTTAAAATATATATTATTATATACATATTATCCAAATCTTTAAGTTAGAATTCATATAATAAAGATGTAAACAATAAGTAGGTAGTTCTCATAAATTTCAAAATGATCTGATAATAGTAAAATGCATCTTAGTTCATAGCATTTCACATTTCCAATAATGTCAATTTTACTTTAAGTTTTTAATTACTAAATCATTGATAAATGATAAAAATTAGGACAGAAATAAAAATAAGTTTCAGGATGGCTAGGTGGTGCAGTGAATAGAGCATGGGCCCTGGAGTCAGGAGGACCTGAGTTCAAACCAGCCTCAGACACTTAACACAAAAACTAGCTGTGTGACCTTGGGCAAGTCACTTAACCCCAACTGCCCTGCCCTCCCACCTCCAAAAAAAAGCAAAAAAAAAAAAGTTTCTTAACATGCCAGAAATTAATTCTTAATGAATAAACCCTTGTGCCTATTTAGAGAAGAGTCCTCTTTAAGTAATTTTAAAGATTTAAAAACTCTTTTGATTTTTATTAGCAGAAATGAAAATTATATATAGGTTCCATGGTAGCTAAAATAAAGGATCTCCTTTGTTTACATAGAGAACCACTTTCCAAATATCTTGAAAAAAAAAAGAAAACAGACCCCTATGGCAATTTTATAGGAGATTTGAGGCTAAATACTAGAGCAAAGCAAACAACAACTTTATAATTCAAGAAGCTCATAAACATTTATCAAAATGTTCTTTCTTGGCAAGATGAATAGACAAAAGTATTTTTTCTATTAATGACAAAAAATAAGAAAAAAGAGAGAATTAAAGGTTTTGCTCAGCTTCTCCCAAAGAAACTATAGATCTTGTAAAAGAGTCCTAAAAAAATTACAGTCTATGGGGTGGCTAGGTGGCACAGTGAGTAGAGCGTCAGCCCTGGAGTCAGAAGGACCTGAGTTCAGATCCGACCTCAGACACTTAGCGCACACACAAACAAACAAACAAACAAAAAAACCTAGCCATGTGACCTTGGGCAAGTTACTTAACCCCAAATGCCCTCCAAAAAGGCAAAAAAAAAAAATTACAGTCTGACACCAAATGATCAGCATTGCCATTGACTGGCTTCCTTTCAAATTGATGGTATGCAGAAGTAATGTCATAGGACTCTATTCCAAATGGGAACTGACAATGAGATGATTGAACATGCACATTAATTACAAATGAGAATATTTGAACATCTGTGCATTGGATATTTAGAACAATATTATTAGAAAATTAATGTCACAGAGGAACCTAGGTAGTAAAGTGTATAGAGCATTGACCCTGGAGTCAGGAGGACCTGAGTTCAAATCCAGCCTCAGACACTTAACACTTACTAGTTGTGTGACCTTGGGCAAGTCACTTAACCCCAATTGCCCTCCAAAACACAAAAAAATTAAAATAAAAAATAATTAGATAAAATTAAAGGGGATGAATGTAAAGGTCTACAATGGGGCATCAAAAATAAACTCCAGAAATAGTGTCACAAAACAAGATGCTGAGAAAAATGTTTATAATTTTAGTATACTTTAACATAAGCCAACTGTTATATGGCAACCCAAAATACTGAAATTATATAATAGTTGTACAGCGTATGGGACTAGAACAGTGAGACTATACTTTACTTATCAACTTGCTAAGTGACAAAATAATGTTGGCCTTGGAGTTAGAAAGATTTCAGTTCAAATCATGCCCTAGATAGTCATTAGCTGTATAAACTTGGGCAAGTCACTTAACCTTTCTCTCAGTTCCCTCATCTGTAAAATAGCACCTAACTCCCAGGGTTAATGTGAGGATAAAATTAGGTATTGGTTGTAAAGTAAAATATAAATGTTAACTATGTTATTGTTGTTATCATCATCATTATCTGGTGCCATTTCAAGTCTTTTGTTCAGTTACTGGCACTATATTTGAGGAAATATGCAAATAGACTGGAACATGTTCTGAAGAGGCCAACTAGCATTGTGAAATGACAAAAAAATGTTCCATGTGGGGATTAGTTAAAGAAAAGTAGGGTGTTTAGCTTGGAGAAGACTTACAGTGGACATCATAGCTGTCTTCAAAATTTGAAGGGCTGTCATGTAGAAAGGTGATTAGGCTTCTCATTTTGGCCACAAAGGGTAGAACTCCTAACTGATTGGAAGTTATAGAAAAGCTGATTTAGGCTGTATGTAGGGGGATGAAATCTAACTATAGCTATCTAGAAGTAGAAGGAGCTGTTTGGGATATGGTGGGTTCCCCGTCATTGAGAGATCTTCAAGCAGATTTGAGATGACCATGTTTTAGGTACTTTTTCAAAGGGTGTTTAGATCAACTAGAGATTGGATTACCTTGCCTCTAAAGCTGTGCAGGAGAAAGTGTTGAATGTGAAGTCAGAGAAAATGGGTTCAAATTCACATTTAATTCACTGTGTGAACTCAGGCAAGTCATTTGATAATTCTGCATCTCATATTACAAATCCATAAAATGAGAGGATGATACTTAGTGGCCTCTAAGAGCCTGTCCAACAGTGAATCTCTGATCCTAAAATCTATGATTGTCTGATTCTGTGTATACTTTATGGGAAAATATATAAACTAATGACTCAGAATAAGAAGGCATTAAGAGGAAATTTGCATCAATTAAAGGAATACTTAAACCAATGAAATCACAGATTTACCAACATATATAGTAATGCCATTGGATTTATTTTGTAATTACTATGAAAAAAGATTACCCCAAACTCCCTCCAACTGTAACTATGACCTCTCTCTCCTTATGCCATATGCATTGCTGAGCACATGTATAAATAATGAAAAGATTAGCAAAAGGGTAGAAAAGGTCTTTGTATTTCCATGCCAGCTAGACTTTGGGGCTCCTTTTTAAAGACAATTTGTAATACATATAGACCCTTGTTATGTCCGTAAAGTCTTTCTGTGGCACCAATCAACATAGAACTTTGGTCCAATGTCTTGGCAATAAATTAAATACATAAATCATCTTTGTCTCACCTCAACCTTGAAAAAACATGATCTTTCCATTTCTAAAGAAACATTAAAAAAACTGCTTTCATGACCGTCTTCAGAATTCTTCTGAATTCAAAGCAACTATTCCAAAAGGTCTTAATGATATCTTAAATGCTGACCTTACTTAAGCCCTAACCTGCTTTCTTACTTTAAAATAGACATAACTCTCGATTCAGTCAAAATTACTTAAGATCTTTGCAAATAAGATCTTTTGATCACTGTGAATATGAATCATTTATTTTAACTGCAGAAGTTGTGAATATATGTGAGTGAATGTGTATGTGTGCACGTGTGTGTGTACATGTGTGGTGAAGTATGACTTTTAAACAGTGGAACTATACAACATTTAAATATAAACACACATACACACACATATGCATCTAAATGAGTGTTTTCCTCCAAAGTAGTCACTTGAAAAGGTTATACACTTATTTCACCAACCCCAACATTGCTTTAAAACTTTTTGGGAATTTTCTTTAGAAATTATTATCAGAATTTTGTACAAGGCACCAAAGGAAAATGGCTTCAATAATTTAAAGCCATGTATTTGTGGGACTTTTGTTTCAACCAATAATGTTTGGTTTGATTTTCCCATCTCATCGACCACAGTGAATACTGATTAAACACAGAGCTTTCCTCAAAAAATTGACTCTAAGCTTAAAATCCAAAGATTTGCCTCAACTAAGGAAATCTGAAGGAATGCACAATAGATTCTAAAGACAATTTAGAAAAGTTATGAAGCAATGGCAGCATCATTAAAATAAATATATGATCTTCCAACCTGATAGCTCAAAGAGGAGAACACTAATTTGGCTGTGCAACTTTGTGGACTTTTTAAATCACATTCCTTTATGTTTTATACTTCCTCTATGAGAAATTACTTGGGCAGATTTTCCTTTTTATTACTGAACTAGTTTTATAAAGAAAATAAAAAAGAAACTTCCATATATGGAGAGAATGGCATCTTATCTGATTAGGAAAATATAAAATAGAATTATAGTACAGCTGAAAGATCTTTTCTCTGACACACATTACTACTGGGAGTCATGTATGTCCTCTAGATACTTCTGGAAGTAGCCTTTTGTAATTTGTATACCCCTCGCTGGCTACCTCAGAGCAAATCTTAATGAACTGAGAACCAACTGGGCCAAGAGGAGTCTTCTCCCCCACATTCCTAGATGCCTAGGAAGTAGCAGCGCAGGAAAACAAAGGACACAAACTATGATAGGGATCAAAATAAAACTAGACCAGGAGATCAACTTGTAATGTGCAAAAAGGAGTGGGGGGGGGGGGGCTCTTCCTTTGGTCCAGGGATAACTCTTACATATGAAGCCAGGGGAACTTCGGTTTAAGGTAAAGCTAGAGAACAGAGGCCTCCTGATCTGGAGGAGTTTATTAAGCTAGTAACACTCTGCCCAGATGGGGACCATGAAGGGTTGGCTTAAAGAATCCTGGGAAAGGGAATGTTTGGCACCATCTTCTGTGAGCTAAAGAAAACTACAGATAGAAAGATAGGAAAGCTATGACCACACAAAGATGATGCCATCTGGCTTTCTTTTCTAGGGATATTCTGAGAACAAGCAATGCTGTGCAGTTGGAGGATATCAGTCATAAAGAGGAGAACCACAGAGAAGAAAACTTCCTAGAACTCTGCCAATATCAGTGGTATAGCAGGTACAAACTGATAGTATTTAGGACTGAGGAGAAAAAGTTGCTCCCTTATGATGACTGTAATTTCCTATAGGTTCTGCTATGAGTCTTAACTTACAGACTTTAGTCTCTGAGTGACAGCCTAGTGCAGAACCTCACAGCATAGGTCTCAAAGTCAGGAAGACCTGGATATTAAGATCCACCTCTAACAAATCCTGATTAGGTGGCCCTGGGCAAGTCATTTTATTCTTCAATACTCTTTACAACCCCTTAAGATGACAAGTTACAGAGAAAAGTGAAAACTTGCATTGATATGGGGTGTTTCTTTACTTATAATTTCCCTATATCCATTAATCAATGGTCTAACCCAAGGATAGGAAACCTGTGGCCTGGAGGCCACATGTGGCATTCTAGTTCTTTGGAGGCAGTCTTTTGACTGAGTCCAAGTTTTACAGAGCAAATCCTTTTATTAAGGGTATTTGTTCTCTGAAGTTCAGATTCACTCAAAAGCCACACTTGAGGACCCAAAAAGCCACATGTAGCCTCTAGGCCACAGGTTCCCCACCCCTGGTCTAATTCCTCATACAAATCCCTAAATAAACCTTTTTCATATTTTGAGTTCTATAAGTCAATGTGCTTATAAGAAGTGGTGATTGTACTCTTGGCTATGAACATTAGTGGATCATGAAATTCCCAGATATCTCAGTAGGGCCACACAAGTCAGAGAAGTTTTAAGAAGGCAATATCTAAAATAAAAATTGCAGAATGTAATATGGAGTTGTCAAAGAGTAGGAAGCCAAAATTTCTGGATTGTAGGTCCTTCATTAGTAAAGTCCCAGAGTAGCACTAAGTCAGCTAGTCAGATTTGTTAATATATTGTTGAAAATATTGCTAATTTCAGATGTACTCTGATTTGTCAATAAAAGCTGCTACTGAAAAGTAAGACACTATTATTTTTTTCCAATGACTCCAATGATGTTATAAAATTTTGCTCTTTTGTCTAGACCTGGTAAGCCCAGAAACTTAATGATCTCAAAAGGTAAAGCAATATTAAAAGCAGAAGATATCTTTTGTGTGAGTCATTTTTTTTACCTCAGCAATGCATCTAAATGGTATTCTCTTTTTAAAAAAGTTTTAAAGAGAAATATTATTCCTACTAAATAGAAATAATAAAGAAAGGAACATAAGGTAACAGCACATCACTGATGAGTATAATGCAAACTCTAAGCATACATAATAATGAAATGACTAAGTACTACCTTTAAATTGATTTTTTTTGTTTCTTTTTTAAATTTATTTTTAGTTTTCAACATTCACTTCCATGAGATTTTGAGTTACAAATTTTCTCCACATCTTTCCCCTACCCCTACCCCAAGATAGCAAGCCTACTGAATACCTGTTCCCCCAATCTACTCTCTCTTATATCCTTCCCATACCTCCTCTAACTTTCTAGTATAGCAAGATGGATTTCTATACCCTAGTGCCTGTATCTTATTTCCCAGTTGCATGTAAAAGACATTTTTTAAACATTTGTTTTTTTAAAACTTTGATTTCCAGATTCCCACCCTTCTTCCTTCTTCACCCACCCTTCTTCCTTCTTCACCCACCCCCACTGGAAAGATAAGCAGTTCGATATAAGTTGTACATGTGTAGTTACACAAGACATTTCCACAATAGCTATATTGTGAAAGACTAACTATATTTCCCTCCATCCTATCCTGCCCCTCACTTATTCTATTTTTTCTTTGACCCTGTCAGTTTTCAAACATATGTGCTTCTAACGACCTTCTCCCCCAATCTGCCCTCCCTTCTATCATTCCCCGTCTTATCCCCCTCCCCCCTACATTCCTGTAGGGTAAGATAGCCAAATAAATGTGTATGTTATTCCCTCCTCAAGCGAAATTCAATGAGAGTAATATTGACTCATTCTATTTCACCTTCCTGCTCTTCCCCTCCATTGTAACAGTGTTCTCTTGCCAATTTTATATGGGATAATTTGCCTGATTCTATCTCTCCTTTTCTCCTCTCATTATATTCCCCTCTCACCTCTTAATTTTATTTTTTTAGATATTATCCCTCCCTATTCAACTGATCCTGTGCCCTCTGTCTACGTATACATGTACAGACATATACACACACTCACATATGTATTTATATACACATGCACACTCCTATACATATACATACATACATACATACATACATATATATATTCCCTTCAACTATCCTCACACTGAGAAAAGTCTCATGAGTTACGATTATTGTTTTCCATGTAGGAATGTAAATAGTTACACTTTAATAAGTTCCTTATGATTTCTTTTTCCTGCTTACCCTCTTATGCTTCTCTTGCTTCTTGTATCTGAAAGTCAGATTTTCTGTTCAGCT
Source organism: Gymnobelideus leadbeateri (assembly GCA_011680675.1). NCBI lineage: Eukaryota > Metazoa > Chordata > Mammalia > Diprotodontia > Petauridae > Gymnobelideus > Gymnobelideus leadbeateri. The sequence goes on along the minus strand of WOXC01008918.1, from coordinate 142,637 downwards.
CTGGTTTTTTTCATCAAGCATACTTGAAAGTCCTCTATTTCATTGAATGACCATACTTTCTCCTGAAGCATTATACTCAGTTTTGCTGGGTAGGTGATTTTTGGTTTTAATCTTAGCTCCTTTGACCTCCAGAATATCATATTCTAAGCCCTTCAATCCCTTAATGTAGAAGCTGCTATGTCTTGTGTTATCCTAATTATGTTTCCACAGTACTCAAATTGTTTGTTCCTGGAAGTTTGTAATATTTTCTCCTTGACCAGGAAATTCTGGAATTTGGCTATTATATTCCTATGTGTTTTCTTTTGTGGATCTTTTTCAAGAGGCAATCAGTGAATTCTTTCAATTTCTATTTTGCCCTCTGGTTCTAGAATATCAGGGAAATTTTCCTTGAGAATTTCTTGAAGGATGATTTCTAGATTATTTCTTTGATCATGGCTTTCAGATAGTCCACTAATTTTTAAATCATCTTTCCTGTATCTATTTTCCAGGTCGGTGGTTTTTGCAATGAGATATTTCAAATTGCCTTCTATTTTTTTCTTTTATTTATATCTGTTTTATAGTATATTGATATTATTATTATTATGGTATTTTGATATTATTTTCTTTAGTATTTTGGGGGGTCTCCCAGGCTGTTGACTCACTTTTCATGATTTTCTTGCATAATTCTCATTTCTCTTCCCAATTTTTCCTCCACTTCTCTTACTTGATTTTCAAAATCCTTCTTGAGCTCCTCTATGGCCTGTAACCAGATCATATTTTTCTTGGAAGCTTTTGATGCAGGAGTTTTGCCTTTGTTGACCTCTTATGGTTCCATATTTTGATTCTTTTTATCCCCCCCCAAAAGATTCTATGGTCTAATTGCGCTTCCTCTGCTTGCTCTTCTTGCCAGCCAATTACTTGACTTTTGAACTCTTTGCCATGGTAGAACTCTGTTTCCAGAGTGCAGAGAGTTATGTCCCAAATTGCTGGGGTTTTCACAGATGTTGTCAGAGCTATGAGAAGGGTGCCCTCCCTATGCATACTCTAAACTCTGGCACACTAGCCACATACCCCTGGATCACCACCCAATTCAGCCATCCAGATCCAAGCAGGTTAAAGCAAGAGCAATTACCCTCTAAATCATCACTTGGTCTCCCTACTATCTGCAGGCCAGGAGCTCCAGAGGCAGCCATGGCATAGCAGCTGCAGCTACCCTACCTCTACCACCTCTCACCCTGGGGGAAAGTGTCAGAACCCTCAGTGTAGAAGTTGCTTGATCCTGAAGGGTGGAGTCAAGATGGCAGAGTAAAAACAAGACTTCTGAGTGGCTTCAGCTCCCACCTCCTCCAATTCATGTAAAAGGAAACTCTGAGCAAACTTTGGAGCTACAGAACAAAATGACACAGAGAAGCTAACCTCCCACTGAAGACAGCCCAGCAGGCTGGCAGGACACAGCCAGCCCAGCAATCTGGGAGCCGATCCTAGCCCTCCTCAAGCCAGAGGTTTTAGCCTCAGGGTGAGTCTGAACAGCTGGCAGCTGGAGGGACTTCAGACCACAAGCAGTTTTGGTGGTTTCCAGAATTATCAACCTAAGATAGATGCTAAGGAAAAACTGAGAGGTCAGTGCAGCTTCTACACTGAGGGACTGAAGGGCTTGTAATATGATATTCCAGAAGTCAAAGAAGCTGGGATTAAAACAAAGAATCACCTACCCAGCAAAACTGAGTATCATATTTCAGGGGGAAATATGGCCATTCAGTGGAATAGAGGACTTCCAAACATTCTTGATGAAAAAACCAGAGTTGAAAAGAAAATTTGACATTCAGATACAAGAAGTAAGAGAAACATGAGAAGGTAAATGGAAAAAAAGAAGTTGCCAGATCCTGTGTTATGCTGATTGTGTTTCCACAATATTCAAATTGTTTCTTCCTGGCTACTTATAATATTTTCTCCTTGAACTGGGAACTCCAGAACCTGGCTATAATATTCTTAGGAGTTTTCTTTTTGGGATGTTTTTCAGGTGATTGGTGGATTCTTTCAACCTCTATTTTGCCCTCTGGTTCTAAAACATCAGAGCAATTTTCCTTAAGAATTTCATGGAGGATGATTTCTAGGTTTTTATTTTATCATGGCTTTCAGATAGTCCAATAATTTTTAAATTTTCCCTCCTGGATCTATTTTCCAGGTCAGTGGTTTTTTCAATGAGATATTTCACACTGCCTTCTATTTTTTTCATTTATTTTGGATCTGTTTAACAGTATCTTGATTTCTCATAAAGTCATTAGCTTCCATTTGCTCCAATCTAATTCTGAAAGAATGATTCCCTTCAGTGATGTTTTGAGATTCTTTTTTCCATCTGGCAAATTCAGCTTTTTAAGGCATTTTTCCTCTCATTGCCTTTTTGAGCCTCTTTTGCCATTTCAGTTAGTCTGTTTCTTTTTTTTTTTTTTTTTTTTTTTTAAAGCAATTGGGGTTAAGTAACTTGCTCAAGGTTACACGGCTAGGTTTTTGTTTGTGCGGATTAAGTGTCAGAGGCCGGCTCCGAACTCAGGGCCTTCTGATTCCAGGGCCGGCGCTCTATTCACTGCGCCACCTAGCCGCCCCAGTTAGTCTGTTTCTTAAGGTTTTATTTTCTTCAGTCAGTTTGTTGACGATTATTTTATAATTTTCTTGCATCATTCTCATTTCTCTTCCCAATATTTCCTCCATTTCTCTTAATTGGTTTTCAAAAACCTTCTTAAGTTCCTCTATGGCCTATAACAAGTTCGCATTTTTCTTGGAAGCTTCTGGTGCTTCTGACTTTGCTGTCTTCCTCCTGTTACATGCCCCAATCCTTCTTGTCCCCAAAAAAGGAATCCAGAGTTGGACAGCCGTGCTTGCCTTTTGTCCCTTGTTTGCTCTTGTTGCCACTCAATTACTTGACTTGTGAGTTTTTTTTTTACCACAGTAGATCTCTGAGACCAGAGGATGGAGCTTTGTCCCAATAGCTGGGGTTTTTGCAGCTGCTGGAGCTATTAGTTGGGTGCCTTTTCTGAAGCCTCCACACGCTCTGGCAAACTGGTCACACAGGACCTCTATCCTAGACCTCGATCCAGATCCAAGCAGGGTAAAACAAGAGCGATTACCCCTCAGACTTGTTGCTTGGTCCCCCTACAATCTGCATACCAGGAGCTCTGAAGCTGCCACATGGCAGCGGCTACATGGCTACAGAGCTTCAGCAGTTTCTCTCTCCAGGAGGTAAAGGCTGAACCACACTCCCAAACCCCCAGTTTACAAAGTCCACACTGCACTGACCTCTCACTTTGTCATTAGCATCTATGGGTTGATAATTCTGGAAACTGCCGTAGCTGCTGGTGATCTGAGGTTCCTCTAGCTGGTGGATGGTTGTGGCCACAGTGAAGCTAAAACCTTGGGCTCAGGCAGGGCTGGGCTCGGCTCCCAACACACTGAGCTGGTCACTTCCTGTTGGTCTGCCGGGCTGTTCTCAGTTGGATGTTAGCTTCTCTGTGTCATTTTGTGGGTTCTGTAGCTCCAAAGTTTGTTCAGAGTCATCTTTTACATGAATTGGAGGAGGTGGTAGCAGGAGGCCTGCACAGGTCCTGTTTCTACTCCCTAGAGTCATATTTTACAGGTAATAGAGGTGCTTGGAGTGGGAACCACACAGAATTCCTGTTTTTACTCTACTATCTTGGCTCTGCCTCCCCTTTAAATTTATTTAGATTAATAGCTTTTGTTTTTACAACACTTACATATTCTTCTACACCCAGCCTAAGAGTATGGTTGAGAAATCCAGAGTTTAGCCTCATAGGAAGTTCTGGGAAGAGCCATTCAATCAGAGTGATAGGCTTTATCAGGTAGAAGGCACTTCCATGGTATGGAATGACAGGGCTAGACTATCTGCCAGAATTAAGAGGCAGCATTTTAGAGACATATGGATTGTAGTCTGTTCAGAATGAAGTATAGAAAGGAAGAAGAAAGGAATCAAACTCACTACTGCTTATAGTTGGAAAGGGTGAAAATATATACATAGGATCAGAGAATGGGAATCAGATGAATCTCACATTGCCTTGTGAATGATACTCATTTATTTAATTATTATAAACATAAACACCCATAAAAATATCCTCACATGAGCAGCAGAACATATATGAAAGCATTAATCCCCATTTCACACAATTTTATTTTTTAAAAAAATATATAACAAATTTCAAAGCCAATTTTAAAACTGTCTTGCTTCCCTGTACTTCCTTCTGAACTTCCACGATCTGTTCTTTGCATTTCAAAAAATGTTACAGTGGCCCTCTTTTTTATTTTCTTTTTTGGCATTAATATTGATAACAATTGCTACCATCCACCCAATTAGCTAAATATAAGATGGGGCTAGGGAATTTACATAGCATAAGGCTAGACAAATGTAATTAAGTAGGTTATAGTATACAAAAATTGGGAAATTGAAAGTAGAAAAGGAGTAAGACTATCATCACAGAAACACATGAACTAAAATGAAGATGGATCATCATGTGGTAAGACAAAGGGATTACTAGCTTTTGTGTTCTTTGTGTCAGGAAAAAGTGAGGAATGCCTGAGAATGTTGGGTGGCCTCTTACAGAAAATGTATCAGAGGAAGTGGTCAAAAGTGGTACAAGACAGGTAGGCATAAATGTAGTTAGATCTGCATTATGCTGCATTAATAAGAAGAAGGTACTCACTGAAGAGTTAGGGGAAGCTAGATAGTTCAGCAGATACAGCACAGGTTCTGGAGGCAGGAAGACCTGGGTTTGAATACAGCCTCAGACACTTACTAGCTATGTGACTCTGGGCGAGTCATTTAACCTCTGTTTGCCTTAATCCACTAGAGGAGGAAATGGCAAAGCATTTCAGTATCTTTGCCAAGAAAACCTCATTTTTGTGGTCCATGGGGTTATGAAATGTTGGACATGACTAAAGAATAACAGCAACATCAACCTCACTGAAGAACAGAGGCTTAGGATGCAGAAAAGAGGTACCGATACTCATTTCTCATGCCACTCGTTTAATAGTTAAATGTAGCAAGTATGACGTAATACAGTACTAGGGGAAACCTATTAACAGTCCTGCCACTCCATAGTTTTTCCATTCCTCCTATCATATTGACACTTAGAAGATTTTTAGAATATGATGCATCATTCATTAAACTCTTAACCTCTTATCAATATAATGTCATCACAATATATCATAATTGAGACGCTTTCTGGAAACTCTTAACTCTGTTGTAAAAATTTCAAATTAAAATTTTGGTTTGGGGGTGGCTAGGTGGTGCAGTGAGTAGGGCATTGACCCTCAAATCTGGAGACCTGAGTTCAAATACAGCTTCAGACACTCAACACTTACTAACCCCAATTGCCCTGCCTTCCCCCCTTCAAAAAGTAAAAAAAAAAAAAAAAAACCTTTGATTTTTGTCAGAGAATTCTTGATTTTCTCAGTAAGCATGTGTGCTTTTAGACTGCAAGTTTCTGGAGGTAATGGATTGTATTATTTTAATATTTGTATCTGATCTGCTCCCCAACCATCCCCATTCTGTAGTGCTTTATTCAGTGACATATACAGAAGGCCCTTAACAAATGGCTATTTAATTTAATAATATACAATTCAAACACATGCAGTTGTTTATAAATTATTAGTGGAAGATGATTTAAAAGATGCACAATCTATTACAACAGAAGAAAGCTCTTAGGGAGTTATAAATTGACAGTGATATGACTGCTTATTTATGAAGCTTTATTCTGGTTTCTGTAGTGTTCTTGTTTGTTTGTTGCTTTGTTTTTTTTCTATAAAGTGCCTGGCTTGGACTAGGTGACCTCTAAGGTCTCTTCTAGGTCTAATATTTGAAGATTCTGTGAGAGAGTGATTCTAGTTATGAGACCTGATGAAGTATATAGTATCATGTAAATTAGGCATGGCCTGTATATCTGGAGCCTGGAAGAAATCAGCATGGGCCTAATGAGAATCAGGCAGTTAACTAATAAGAAATGCATGCTCTTTGCTTCTGTTTTTTGTTCATTGTTAACAGGAACCTTTTCTGGGAGAATGTTTGCTTCAGAGAAGTGCTTGGGTCCTCAACCTTGTGCAGCTTTCCTCAAACTGGGATTGATATGTCCTTCCAGGGAATTCTTAAAATGGAGTGAAGGGCACAAGAGCCACAAAGTACTATCTCATAGTGGCAGTTGCAGCCAGGAAAGTCTTGCTAGAAAGAGTGTGGGTCAATACTACCTGCTCAAAACACCTTAAGGCCAAGCAGGACAAACTGAGAAAGAAGGAAATAAATAAATAAAAAGAAAGAAAGAGAGAGAGAGAGAGAGGGAGAGAGAGAGAGAGAGAGAGAGAGGGGGGGGGGAGAGAGAGAGAGAGAGAGAGAGAGAGAGAGAGAGAGAGAGAGAGAGAGAGAAAGGAGGAAAGAATAAAAGAGAAAGAACGAGAGAAGGAAAGAGAGGAAAAAGAGAGAAAGAAACAAAGAGAGAAAGAAAGATAGGGAGGAAGGACGGCAGGGAGGGAGGAAGGAAGGAAAAAAATAAAATTGCTCACAAAAACAAGAAATAATAAATGTATTCCACATGCAAGTTTAGCCAAAACATTCCATTCTGGGCCAGAGTTGTATTCCCTCAGAAAAAAAAATAGCATGGTTGTTTTTAAGAAAGGTATAAAGTGAATGTGAAATACATTTATTTTCACCACTTTGACATCTATTAATGCTTAATGACAAGCAATAACAGAATAAAACTATGCCACTTTGGTTAATCATTTTGGTAGAACATGATGGCATCATAATACAAATTATGACATACCAATATGATAATTTGGCATTTATCCAAATTTGAGCAATTTCTCTTAGGTTTTTTGTTTTTTGTTTGTTTTTTTTTGTTTTTGTTTTTTTTTTTTTTTTGCTTTTTGGGGCCATTTGAGGTTGTGACTTACCCAAAGTAACACAGCTAGTAATTGTGTCAAGTGCCTGAGGCTAAATTTGAACTCAGGTCCTCCTGACTCCAGGGCTGGTGCTCTATTCACTACAACACCTAGCTGCGCCTGTTGTTTTGTTTTAAACCCCAAACTATATATTTGATTTGAAAGCATAAGTCCATAACTATGTTAAAGTGTCCTGATTGGGGTTTGTCCATGGGGTAGTTCTCCATAGAAGAAGGTGTCATCTCAAGTTAGCACCCTGGAAATGGAAATGGAAAAGAACCATCTGTTAATTATATAATTATATATATATATATATATATATATATATATATATATATATATATATATATATATAACATAGTTAATTATGGCTCTGGCTCCCTTGTTCTAGTATCCCTTTACTAAAGGATTTATAGTTACTTTCACTCTCCAAATACTTTGCAGAAGCCCTAGTCACTGAAATATTAAGAAAAATCTTATAACTTAAAACTACTTGATTTTGTGGTACAAAAAAAAGTATCTATATGTTTAAAAAATCCATAATTTTGGCAGAGTTAGCTTGAATTCTTTATTGCTTTGCCATTATAAGAACCAGAGGTATAGACTTCACTAAAAAACAAAAAAATTCTCACCACACCACCTCCAAAACCATATCTATAGATCAGTATTACTTAAATATTTGAAAAGAGGCTAGATTAATTTTCTACAGTCAGAGAAGAGAGACACACAGCCAACCAGAGAATTCTGTAATTTTGGAGAAATTCAAATTTAACTCAAGTTCACCCATGTAACTCAAATGAGAGCATGACAGGATAGGTGGTTCCAGAGAAATTGATCTAAGTCTGTTTAAATCATAACAAATCAAGGGGGGGGGGGGGAATGGTGCCAAAAAAAAAAGCATTCATCAAATATACTGTGTTCTACCAAAGAAAAGCCTCATCGTTAAGGAAAAGGTGAAAAAAAGCTTTCTATTTTTATCCGAGTGCTAATAGCTCACCAAGGTACCCTGAAGCCATTGGTAATCTTAAAAGATACAGTACAATTTTAGGAGCAGGTATTATGGTCGTGGATAATTGAATGGGCTCTGTCCATGCAGCTAGATGAGTCTGCTTACCAAGGGAGAATTTAATTTTTGTCTAGAGTCAATCAAGAAGCTATTAGCAGCTCAGCATATAGAGCATATCTATTACTTGTTAACAGAGAGACAGAGGGAAATGAAAGGGATTTAGGATGAGCAGTAATAGAAAGTCAGGGGAAAGCTACTTAGGATTCATCAAAGTAGGAAATAGACTGATCACAAAAAAAAATTGTCTTTTTCTATTTTTTGAAATATGCCACTGGTATAATGGGAGTCAGTAGGGAGCAGCAATTCTCTGGGCCATCATCAAATAAGTTCCCCCTCACAGTGGACCTGAACTTATAGTCAGACAGTTCTATGAACCCCCTCTTCACAACACAACCAGCCACTTGATTTTACTGTTGTTTTGTCCCAAGTGAAAATATTTAAGTTGTTGACCTGAAAGTAGTCTGTGGGTATAAAGAACACTTGCATATATATCAGTAGTTTCCTAGGAAAGACTGTGGCAAATAATATAGGTACCACAGACCTAAAGAATGTTGTGCTGATTTTCAAAAAAGGAATGACTGGAGTTTACCATTATTGTCTATTAGGCTTAAATTTAATCTTATTGAAATTTTATTAAAGGAATGGTTCATAAAATGTTAGAAAAGGAAACAGTGATAAAAAAAAAAACAGCATGTTTTTAATCAAATTATACCAGATTCACCTAATTTCCTTACATGATAAAATTACTAGATTGCTAAGTCAGGAGAATTTTATAGATATAGTTTATGTATTTTTTTTTTAAATTCCCATTTTTTCATGCTATATTCTAGACGAAATCGAACAAATTGAGCTATGTCAGCATGCAATTATATGAATACAGAAATTGTTGAATGACTAGACCCAAAGGTAGTTATAAATGGGTCAGATGTCACTTTGATTCAGTTCAATGATGCCTCATATAACCTGTGAGGCCTCGGGCAAGTCATTTATTCTCTCTGAGCTTTAGTTTGCTCATTCAAAAAATTAAGGAGTTGGAGCAGATTTTCACTAAGGTCTCTTCCATCTCTTGTTCTAGCATGATCTATGAATTCAACAAGAATTTGTTCAGCATCTCCTTCATGTGCTAGGTGCTGGGAATACAAAGGAGAAATGAATCAGTCCTAGACTAACAATCTTCTGCAGAAAACAACATACACACACACATATACATATGTATATATATATATATATATATATATATATATATATATATATATGATAGGTAGAGAGACAGATGTATTAGACAAATAGAGAGATGATAGATGATAGACAGACAGACAGACAGACAGATAGATAGATAGAGAAAACAATATCATAGGATCAAGGATTTGGGGCTGGAAGTAATCTCAGAGACCTTTCTATCTAAATTTTTCTTTTTATTAATAAGGAAACTGAGGGGCAGACAAGTTAAAAGACAAGGTCAACCAGGTAGGAAACAATCTATCCAAGATTCAAATGAAGGTTCTCTTATTCCAGGACCAGTGCCCTTCATACCATAACACAGTATAGGTAAAATACACACGTTAATTTTGGTATAGGTCACGTACAACTTACAGAAAGCAAGAAAAACCTGTTGAGGAAGGGAAGACTTTACCTGAATCATGAAAGGGCACTAAGCAAAGATGTAGAGATGCGGAAAGAAAGCATTCCACTCACAGGAAACAGCTTGTGTTCAGTTATGGAGAAAAGTGATTGGATAGCATGTAGAGGGAACAAAAGAAACAATTTTATTGAAACATAGTTTGTGTGGGGGAAGTAAAGTTTGGAGAAGATGAAATGATATGTTAAAGTCACATTGTAAAATATATTTCAATTCAAAACAGAGGAGTCTGTATTTTATACCAGAGACAATATGAATATTTTGAATAATCTCAAGCAGGAGAGTGATGTGGTCACATCTGTGATTTTTGAATATCATTCTGGAATATGGATAGAAGAGAGGAGATGTAGGGAGACAATTAGGATGTGATTGGAAAAGTCTAGGTAGGAGGTAAGGAGATTATGAACTATGGTGATTTTATTATAGGGGAACGATGGGAATGGAAAGTAGAATTGAAATCCACAAGACTTGAAAACTGATGGATACAAAGTTTAAGTGAAAAGTTGAGGGATGATTCCTAGATTGTGAACCTAGGTGAGTGAAAGACAGCTATTTCCCTCAACAGAAACAGGACAGTTAGGAAGGATACATTTAGGAGGAAAGATAATGAGTTTTATTTTGATTATGTTGCATTTGAGATGTCTAGGTGTATATATCCAACATGCATTGTGGATATGGATCAGAACTTAGCTAAGAAAGGTAGGATGGGTATGTAATTTGGGAGTCACTGGGGATAGTTGAGCCCATGGGAACTGATGAGATAACAAAGAATGTAGAGAGAAAAGAGAAAAAAAATACCAGTATAGAGCCCTGAGTTGTACCCCACCCACTGAGGGCAAGATACCAGAGAGAATGATGATCAGACATAGAAGGTTAAGAAGGATTCACCAGAGAGGTAGGAAGATATCTAGAAGAGGTCAGTGTAAAAAAACTTGAAAGACGTCCTTTATATATATAGTATATATAATTTCTGATGTATTTATCTTTGGCCCTGTGCTGTTTAACATTTTTTATTGATGACTAGAAAAAAGGGTATAGATGACATAGTTATCAAACAGGCAATCGATACAAACCTGGATAAGGTAGCTAACTCTGGATAATACAGTTCTTATCCCTTCCATATTGTGACTATCCACATGGTGGTTTTGATATGTGCTGTATCAGATTAAGAAATTAAATTGAGACTTTGAGGGAGTTTTGCAGAAACTGCAGATGACAAGTGAAGGCAAGCAGACAACACAGAAAAAGTTTAGAAATTCAGAAATGTATAAAATATACATAGAGCTTTGCATAATATCAGCATATTTTATCTTTTAATACCAAAAGAATTCAAATTTCTTCTCTGATAGGAAGGGAGGGCCAAAAATTTTTGCATGGATTTTTCAGATGATAGGTGTGCCATGCTTCCATGATGTAGAAGGGATAACTGTTGAGTAAAGATCCAAAATTACTTTGATCAGCTAAAACACTGTAGTGAATCTGAGAAAATGAAATTTAATAGCCACAAAAAAGTCTTATACTTGGGATCGAAATATCAACTTCACAAGTACATGTGAAGGAGGCGTGACTAGAAAGCAGTTCATCCAAAAAAGTTTTGGGAAGTTTAGTGGACTAAAATCTCAATGTGAGTTGGCAAAATGGCAACCCCAAGAGATAATGAATTTTTAGACAGCATTAAAAGAGCCATAGTGTGCCGGACTAGGTAATAGTCTCACCATATTCTGCCTCTGTCAGATGCACCAGAAGTATTTTGTCCAATTCTGGGCACCATAGTTTAGGAAGGACACTGATAAACTGGAGAACTTGCAGAAAAAAGTTTGCCACAGTTATGAAAGGTCATGCCAATTAATGATTTCTGGAAGGAACTGGGGAAATTTAACCTGAAAAAAAAGAGATTTAGGAAGGCATAGTTGTCTTGAAAGATTTAAATGGCTGCCAGATGGAACATAATTTAGATTTGTTCTGTTTGGGGCCCTAGATGGCAAAACTACCAGAAATAGGTAGGTATTTCAGAGAGGCAGATTTCAGCTCAATGTAATGAAAAATTTACAAAATTAGAGCATACAAAAGTTGCATGCTTTTGGGCGGAGCCAAGATGGCGGAGTAGAAACAGCTCGTCCAAGCCTCTCTGCCCCCAGATTCTCCACATACTATGTAAAAAAGGACTCTGAAAATCTTCTGGAGCCCCAGCACCCACAGAACGACACAGAGAAGCTAACCTCCCGCTGAGGACAGCCCAGCACCCTGCAGGAAGGACCAGCGCAGTGGTCTGGGAGCCGGCAGAGTGCAGAGCGCAGGAGCCGAGCCAAGCCCAGGTCCACATGAACCACGGTTTTAGCCCCAGGGCGGCAGGGCCAGCAGCCGGCTAGAGGAACCCCAGAACACCAGGAACTGTGGAGACACCAGAATTATCAACATAGACTTGCCTAGGACAAAGTAAGAGGTTAGTGTCCTATGGACTTTGGGACCTGTATTTGGGGAATGCGTCAGCTCCCTCCCCTGGGGGCTAGAAGCTTCTGAGGAGACACGCCATTTTGTAGTTTTCAGAGGCATTTCTGGCTCCCAGCCTACAAATCGTGGGGAGATCCAGCTATCAGTCTTGGGGGGTAATCGCTCTTGCTTTAACCTTCCTGGATCTGGATTGTGATCTAGGGTGGAAGTTGTGGGTGGGTTTACAGCTTGCCAGAAACGGAAGTTGCCCCCCACACGTTCGGGACGAAAATTCCTCTAGCTGGCCTTAAAGCCATAGTGTGGCAACAAGCCCAAAAGTCAAGCAATTGGGTGGCAACATGCCAAGGCAAAGGAAACAGAAAAATGCAACCCTAGACTCCTATTTTGGGGGCATAGAGCGGGAAAAGGACTGTGAGGTCAGAAGTCCTGCTCCAAAAGCCCCAGGGGAAAACATGAGCGGGTTGCAGGCCATAGAGGACCTTAAGAAGGACTTTAAAAATCAAATAAGAGAAGTGGAGGAAAAATTGGAAAGAGAAATGAGAAGGATGCAGGAAAAGTATGAAATGAGGGTCAACAGCCTGACTGAGGAAAACAACACCTTAAAAAATAGACTAGCTCAAATGGCAAAGGAGGCCCAAAAGGGCATTGAGGAGAGGAATGCCTTAAAAAGTTGCATGCTTTGCTTTCCAGATATAGTGTGTTATCATCAGTTGATTCCTCAGTTTGTGCCTTGAGCAAAGACTAAGTAAATACCTGACAGGAGTATGGGGGAGGTAATGCTTGTGTGGCTATGGTTTAAGTTAGAGGCATCTGATGTCCCTTTCAACTCTGAGATACCATGATTCTGAGACCTAAGTTCTTGTTTTCACTCTGTGGTTAACTCATTTTATGATCTTGGTCAAGTCAGTATAAAAATGTGGGCCTTCACTTCCCTCTTTTATAAAATTAGAGGTCTAAACTAGACAATATCTAAGGTTCTTCCTTTTTTCTGAAATTCTATAAGAAACAGATGCACAATATTACTTCATACATATCCTTATGGATTAGAATAATTAATATGAAGAAGCAATCATATTATTGGAGAACTAAAGTAACAAGTTACCTAAAAAAGGGAGGCATTCAAAATAAAGAGCAAGATAATAATTCAAAATGTTCATCTTAATTAAGATAACACCTTTAAAGGCTCAGTAGAAATACACTAATGTGGGCGGAGCCAAGATGGCAGAGTAGAAACAGCTCATCCAAGCCACTCTGCCCCCAGATTCCCCCCAAACTATGTAAAAGGGGACTCTGAACAACTTCTGGAGCCCCAGCACCCACAGAACAACAAAGAGAAGCTAACCTCCCACTGAGGACAGCCCAGCAGCCCTGCAGGAAGGACCAGCGCAGCTGTCTGGGAGCCGGCAGCTCGCAACTCGAAGAGCGCAGGAAGCAGAGCCGAGCTCAGCCCAGGTCCGAGTGAGCCGAGGTTTTAGCCCCAGGGCGGCAGGGCCAGAAGCCTGCTGGAGGAACCCCAGAACACCAGGAGCTGTGGCGACTCCAGAATTATCAACATAGACATGCCTAGGACAAAGTAAGAGGTTAGTGTCCTATGGACTTTGGGACCTGTTTTGGGGGGAATGCGTCAGCTCCCTCCCCTGGGGGCTAGAAGCTGCTGAGGAGACACACCATTTTGTAGTTATCAGAGGCAGCTCCAGCTCTTGGCCTGCAATTAATTGTAGGGAGATCCAGCGATCAGTCTTGGGGGGTAATCACTCTTGCTTTAACCTCCCTGGATCTGGATTGTGATCTAGGGTGGAAGTCGTGGGTGGGTTTACAGCTTGCCAGAAACGGAAGTTGCCCCCACACGTTCGGGACGAAAATTCCTCTATCTGGCCTTAAAGCCATAGTGTGGCAACAAGCCCAAAAGTCAAGTAATTAAGTGGCAACATGCCAAGGCAAAGGAAACAGAAAAATGCAACCCTAGACTCCTATTTTGGGGGCATAGAGCGGGAAAAGGACTATGAGGTCAGAAGTCCTGCTCCAAAAGCCCCAGGGGAAAACATGAGCGGGTTGCAGGCCATAGAGGACCGTAAGAAGGACTTTAAAAATCAAATAAGAGAAGTGGAGGAAAAATTGGGAAGAGAAATGAGAAGGATGCAGGAAAAGTATGAAATGAGGGTCAACAGCCTGACTGAGGAAAACAACACCTTAAAAAATAGACTAACTCAAATGGCAAAGGAGGCCCAAAAGGGCAATGAGGAGAAGAATGCCTTAAAAAGTCGAATTTGCCAGATGGAAAAAGAATCTCAAAAGTTCACTGAGGAGATCCATTCCTTCAGAGTTAGACTGGAGCAAATGGAAGCTAGTGACTTTATGAGAAATCAAGATGCTGTTAAGCAGATCCAAACAAATGAAAGATTAGAAGGCAATGTGAAATATCTCATGGGAAAAACCAATGACCTGGAAAATAGATCCAGGAGAGACAATTTAAAAATTATTGGACTACCTGAAAGCCATGATCAAAGAAAGAACCTAGAAATCACCCTTCAAGAAATTCTCAAGGAAAATTGCCCTGATGTTTTAGACCCAGAGGGCAAAATAGAGGTTGAAAGAATCCACCGATCACCTCCTGAAAAAGATCCCCAAAAGAAAACTCCCAGGAATATTATAGCCAGGTTCCAGAATCCCCAGATCAAGGAGAAAATACTACAAGCAGCCAGGAAGAAACAATTGCAATATTGTGGAAACACAATCAGAATAGCACAGGACCTGGCAGCTTCTACACTGAGGGATCGAAGGGCATGGAATATGATATTCCAGAGGGCAAAAGAACTGAGAATGAACCCAAGGATCACCTAACCAGCAAAACTGAGGATTTTGTTTCAGGGGAAGATATGGTCATTCAGTGGAACAGAGGACTTTCAAGCATTCTTGAGGAAAAAACCAGAATTGAATAGAAAATTTGACATCCAGACACAAGAAGCAAGAGATGCCTGAGAAGGTAATCAGGGAAAAGAAATCAAAAGAAACTTATCAAAGTTGAACTATTCATTCCTATATGGAAAAACAATAACTGTGAGTGATGATATCTTTCTCACTATGAAAATAATGGGAGGGTGTGTGGTCATATGAATACATAAGTGAATGTGTGTGTATATGGATAGAGGGCATAGGTTGAATTTGTTGGGAAGGGAGAATACTCAAGGGATGAAATTATGAGGTGAGAGAGGAAAGTGGCAAGAGGAGATGGGGAAAGACAGGGTAGGGTAAACTATCTCATGTAGAAGAAGCAAGGGGAAGTGGTTGCAAGGGAGAGGGAGGATAGGAAGGGGAAAAAAAAGGCAAATCCACATTCTCATTGAATTTGGTTCAGGGAGAGAATGACATACATACTGAATGGGATATCTCAACCTGCAGCAGAATAGGGGGAAGGGGGATGAGAGGAGGGATGACTGATGGGAGGGCATCCTTGGGGGGAGGGGAGGTTGGAAGTACCCACTATAGAAGAGGGACAGGATCATGTAGGGAATGGACCAGTTGGGGGGTGGGATGAGTGGGAGGGAATTATAAGCAGCCTTGTACAATATATCTACTATGATAATGTTTTGCATAGCTAGACCTGTACAACATATACTGAATTACTTATCTCCCCAGAGGGAATGGGTGACAAGGGAGGAAGGAAATGGATCTGAAATTCGAGGTCTTAACATTAAATGTTTCAAATAAATATAAATACTATTATTAATACTCTTTTGCTTATAATTGGGAGATAAGATGTGCAGGCATTGGGACACAAAGATTCACCTTCCTCTAATGGAAAAGTTGTAGGGGGTATGGGAGAAGGTATGGGAGAGAGCAGATTGGAGGAAGCGATATCTTGTGGGACTGCTATTCTGGGAGGTTGGGTAGGGGAATAATGGGGGGAAAATGATTGTAACACAAAATCTGGTGGAAATGAATGATGTAAAACAGAAGTTAATAAAGCATTTGTTTAAAAAAAAAAGAAATACACTAATGTGGGTATAACCTACATTTTTCCTTAGGCCTGTTCAGGAATAAATATGCAGACATATTTGAACTCATGCCATGTGTTCAGGAAGTCAGAGTTGGTTCAGTGGCATCTGAGAATACTGATACTGAAAATGGCCAAAGGCCTGCATATCTCAAATATGAAAAAAAAAGATGGAGAATAACAAAGACCAAGAAGGTTGTCCTGTGAATTATATCTGGGTGCAATAGAGGTAGAAAAATCATAAACATTTTAAATTTCATTTATATGTGTCTACATTAAACATTTTATCTACTTTTAAGCTGTTTAGATTACCCTAAAGAGACAGGTAAAGTTTTTGCTAGTTAACTTTGCTGCCTAAAGTCACTGGGTATGACAAGACACCGATCTTGGCAAAAGTGATGGGAATAAAGATGGTAAGGAATATAGAATCATAGTAGGAAGGAACTGGAGCATATAGGAAAAGACTCTCTACTTTGTGTATACTGTTTGTCTAGGTGCTATCTCTTGCTAATGCTTGCCTAAGTTGTACCAGTAAGGATAAGAAGGCAAAATGTTGTAGTGAACTGCATAGAGCATGCATTTGTTGCATTTATGAGTTGCCCAAGTGAGTTTTCTCAATACTCAAAGTATAAGCTTGTCTCTCTCCTAAAAGAAAAGGCAAAGAGGGGTGGCTAGGTGGTGTAGTGAATGGAGCACTGGCCTTGGAGTCAGGGGGACCTGAGTTCAAACTCGATCTCAGACACTTAACACACACACACACACACACACACACACACACACACACACACACACAGAACTAGCCTGTGACCTTGGGCAAATCATTTTACCCCAACTGTCCTCCAAAAAAAGAAAAAAATAAAAAATAAAACAAGAAAAGGCAAAGAGAGGTTTGAGGGATGTCTTTCAATTTTCCTGGTTATCAGGTAAAGTGAAGATTTCTTTTACAATATAATTCAGAGTAGGAGAAAGAAAAGCTTAAATGTGAAGTCAGGAAGGAAAAAAAAGTAATAAGGGAATATAATGGGGCTCATGGGGAATTCCAACCTGCATCAAGAGATTACAGAGTAAAAGAATGTCACAGCAGAGAAAACAAAATGGGATCGCTAAGCATCAGGAGCAGAGAAATAGGGGAGAAAAGAATTGTACACTCTGAAGAGAAATCAACTGCTTGTACTGCTTGTACTGCATGGAATTATGTTGTGGATCCAAAAGTAGCATCGAGAGAAAAATCAAGAAAAGATTATGAGATCACAGAACAAAGCATCGATGCAGTGCAGTGAATAGAGTGGTAGACTTGGAGGCAGGAGGATATGAGTTTAAATTTGACCTTAGGGTGAATCTGAGAGGAATCCGGAGTGACAGAGCCCACTGGAAGACGAAGTGTGGCAGAGTCCAGCCCAGGAGGTTGCCCACTGTGTCCGGGCTGGTCGAGCACAGAGCGTGTGGTGTCTGCACAGCCCAGACCTAAGAGCAGACAAGCAGACTACACCAGAGAGAGCAAAAGCCCCACCCTGCAGACTTACGGAGGACAAATCACAGTCATCTCTTGGACGGGTAGGATCACTGGAGCCAGGTAGGAGAGTCGGGCCCTCAGAGGAAAGAGTGGCTTCTCTGGCTGCATTCAGCCCCCAGCCTGGAAGTTTAGAAACTGCCTGCCTGTATAATACAGGGGCTGGAATGGCAAAGTAAATTCTAGCTGCTCCGATCCTCCCATCCCCCCTTCATGAAGCAGAAAACCCAAAGATAAGTCTCCCACCCAGATTGAAATCCCAAGTTAATGGAAATAGGCCCAGGCTTGAGAGTCTCCAAGAAGGGGTTTAACTGAGACAGCCAGGAGTCTGAAGAGAAGAGAGGGTGGGGTCCCAACAAGCCCCACCTTACCTCACCAACAAAAGCCTACTTATAGCCCAGGGGTATAGAGGCAGAAATCTGAAGTGGTCAGATGCACCCCCACCTACACATCTACATCCCTCATTGACTTCCCTGACAGCCATAAACTAGCCACCCAGAGGTATTCAAATACAGTCAAGGATCAGGCCCTAAACTCATAGCCTGAGAAACTAAGAAACAGGAAGTCACAATGGGAAAAAAAGAAGCTGAGAACGAGAAGGGGAAGGCAAGAAAGTCTATTCGAGCATACTATGCAGGGCAAGATCAACAAAATACACAGGACAATATAGACTCTCTACCCACACCTGAGACCACAGAAGGAAACATGATCTGGTCTCCAGCCCAAATAGCATTCCTTGGAGGAGCTTAAGAAAAATTTTAAACACCAAATCAGGGAGTCAGTGACCAACTTGGAAAAACATCTCAGTGAAGTAATTGGAGAAAATACCTCCCTAAAAAAGGAACTTCAAAAAATAACTGAAGACCATAATTCGATAAAAATTAGAAACAATCAAATCGAAGCTCAGAACTCTATGATGCAGCAAGAGTCAATTAAACAAAACAAGACAATTGAAAAATTGCAAGAAAATGTAAAATATCTCACTGGAAAAATAACTGACCTAGAGAACAGATCCAGGATAGACAACCTAAGAATTATTGGTCTACCAGAAAGCCATGATGAAAAAGCAGCCTAGACAACATCCTCTAAGAGACTGTCAAAGAAAACTATCCTGAGGTCCTGGAATCAGAAGATAAAATAGCTATCGACAGAATTCACCAGACTCCTCCTGAGAGAGATCCCAAACTGAAATCTCCAAGACATATAGTAGCCAAATTCCAGAATTACAAGATTAAAGGAAAAATTCTACAAGCAGCCAGAAAGAAACAATTCAAATATCAAGGAACTACACTTAGGATCACACAGGACCTAGCAGCTTCTACATTAAAACAGCGGAGGGACTGGAATTTGATATTTCATAGGGCAAGAGAGCTAGGACTACAACCAAGGATTAACTACCCGGCAAAACTGAGCATAATCTTCCAGGCAAGGAGATGGTCGTTTAATGAAATAAAGGACTTCCAGATGTTCCTGATGAAAAAGCCAGAGCTCAATGGAAAATTTGATCTCCAATTACAACACTCAAGAAAGACATAAAAAGGTAAACAAGAGAAACACAGACTCACACATGCATAAGTGCACACACTCACACCCACAAACACACACTCATTACTTGGGATGCAACAAGAGCAAAATGTTCACATCCCTATATGTGGAGCTGATAACTGTCAATATTCAAAATCTTTATGATTATCATGACCTTCAAAAGGGTTATACTTAGATACAGGGTGTGGGTATGAATGCACTAACCTGATGTCTAAAAAAAACAAAACTATTAAGGTGATCAAAGAGACTGTAATGGGAAAAAGGAAAGGATTAGATAGGAAAAGGTAAAATATGCCATCTGAAGAGGCATTAAACACACTATAGAAGAGGGGAAAGAAAGAGGGAGAGGAACATCATTTAAACACTATTCTCACTGGTTCTGGTTCAAAGAGGGATCAACTTAAATCAGAAAAGTTTAATATTTTAATGTTAATAGACACATAAATTCATTAAATAGAGGAAAAGGAGGGAGGGAGAGGAGCAATGTTTGAAATTCACTCTCATTGGTTTGGAATCAAATGGGGTGTAATTCACTCTGATAAGTATAAAAACTTATTGCGTCCTATAGAAAGCAGAAGGGTAAGGGGGGGTAAAAAAGAGGAGACTAAAGGGAGGGATTAGAAGGGAGGGAAACAGTAGTAAGGGGAGAGGGTAGGTTAAGAAGAGGGATCACTGAGTGGGAACACTGAGGGAGGGGGTGTTCAAAAGGGAAAACTTCAAGGAGGGGAAGGGAGATGGAAGAAACAAAAACATAAACAGGGGAGGGAATAGGATGGAGGGGAACAGACAGATAGTCATCATTATTGTGAATGTGAATGGGATGAACTCTCCCATAAAACAGAGGTGGATAGCAGAATGGATTAAAAACCATAATCCTACAATATGCTGTCTACAAGAAACACATCTGAAACAAAGAGATACCCACGGGGTAAAGGTAAAAGGTTGGAATAAAATTTGTTATGCCTCAGCTAAAGTAAAAAAAAAAAAAAGCAGGGGTAGCAATCCTTATCTCAGATAAAGCAAAAGCAAAAATAGATCTAATTAAAAGAGATAAGGAAGGAAACTATATCCTACTAAAAGGCACCATCTAGAATAAAGCAATATCACTACTTAATATATATGCACCAAGTGGTATAACATCTAAATTCCTAGAGAAGTTAGAGGAATTAGAGGAAGAAATAGATAGCAAAACTATACTAGTGGGGGACCTTAATCTTCCCCTCTCTGAACTCGATAAATCTAACCTCAAAATAAAGAAGAAAGAAGTTAAGGAGGTGAATAGAATCTTAGAGAGACTAGATATGATGGATCTCTGGAGAAAACTGAATGGGGATAAAAAGGAATTTACTTTCTTCTCAGCAGTGCATGGTACATGCTCAAAAATAGACCATGTACTAGGGCATAAAACCTCACAATCCAGTGCAGAAAGGCAGAAATATTAAGCACATCACTCTCAGATCATGATGCAATAAAAATTATATGCAATAAAGGGCCATGGAAAGATAGACTAAAAACTAATTGGAAATTAAACAATTTAATCCTAAAAATTAGTGGGTCAAACAAGAAATTATAGAAACAATCAATAATTTCATTCAAGAGAATGATAATAATGTGTGGGATGCAGTTCTCAGGGGAAGTTTTATATCATTGAGTGCATACTTAATTAAAGCAGAAAGAAGGGAGGTCAATGAATCAGACATGCAATTGAAAAAGCTAGAAAAAGAACAAATTGAAAATCCCCAATTTAGTGCTAAATTAGAAATATTGAAAACCAAAGGTGAGATTAATAAAATTGAAATTAAGAAAACCATTGAATTAATAAATAAAACTAAGAGCTTGTTTTATGAAAAAATCAACAAAATTGATAGACCCTTAGTCAATATGATAAAAAAAAGAAAGAAGAAAACCAAATTATGAGTATCAAAAATAAAAAGGGTGAATCTACCCCCAATGAAGAAGAAATCAAAAAAATAATGAGGAATTATTTTTCCCAATTGTATGCACATAAATGTGACAATCTTAGTGAAATGGATGAATATTTACAAAATCACAAGTTGCCCAGATTAACTGAAGAGGAAGTGAATTACCTAAATAACCCCATCTCAGAAAAAGAAATCAAACAAGCCATCAATGAACTCCCTAGGAAAAAATCTCCATGGCCAGGTGGGTTTACTAGTGAATTCTATCAAACATTTAAAGAACAGTTGATTCCAATACTCTACAAACCATTTGGGAAAATTAGTGAAGAAGGAGTCCTACCAAACTCTTTCTATGACACAAATATGGTACTGATTCCTAAATCAGGAAGAGATAAAACAGAGAAAGAAAATTATAGACCAATTTCCCTCATGAATTTAGATGCAAAATTCTAAATAAAATATTAGCCAAAAGACTCCAACAACTTATCACAAAAATAATACACTCTGATCAGGTAGGATTCATTCCAGGAATGCAAGGATAGTTTAATATTAGGAAAACCATCAGTATAATTGAGCACATCAACAATAAAACTAGCAGAAACCATATGATCATCTCAATAGATGCAGAAAAGGCTTTTGACAAAGTACAACACCCATTCCTATTAAAAACACTAGAAAGTATAGGAATAAATGGAGCCTTCCTTAAAATAGTTGATAGCATCTATTTAAAACCATCAGCAAGTATTTTATGCAATGGAGATAAACTAGAAGCCTTTCCAATAAGATCAGGAGTGAAACAAGGGTGTCCACTATCACCCCTCTTATTCATTCTGGTACTAGAAACACTAGCAGTAGCAATTAGAGAAGAAAAAGAAATCAATGGAATCAAATTATGTAAAGAAGTGACCAAGCTATCACTCTTCGCAGATGATATGATGATATACTTAGAGAATCCTAGAGAGTCAAGTAAAAAACTACTAGGGACAATGAATAAATTTGGCAAAGTTGCAGGATATAAAATAAACCCACATAAATCCTCAGCATTCCTGTACATCTCTAATGAAACTCAACAGCAAGAGATAGAAAGAGAAATCCCATTTAAAGTCACTGTAGACATTATAAAATATTTGGGAATATACTTGCCAAAACAAATCTAGAATCTATACGATCACAACTACAAAACACTTCTCACACAAATAAAAACAGATCTAAATAGTTGGAAAAATATCAATTGCTCGTGGCTGGGTCGAGCTAATATAATAAAAATGACAATTTTACCCAAACTAAACTATATATTTAGTGCCATACCAATCAATTTACCAAAAAACTACTTTCTAGAGTTAGACAAAATAATAACAAAATTTATTTGGAAAACAAACGGTCTAGAATATCAAGGGAATTAATGAAAAGAAATGCTAGGGAAGGTGGACTAGCTATGCCAGATCTTAATCTGTATTATACAGCAGCAGTCATCAAAACTGCTTGGTACTGGCAGAGGTGTAGAGTAGTGGATCAATGGAATAGATTAGGTGCAGGAGACCCAGCAGTTAATGAATATAGCAATCTATTGTTTGATAAACCCAAAGACCCCGGTTTTGGGGATAAGTGCACTATTTGACAAAAACTGCTGGGAAAACTGGAATACAGTATGGCAGAAACTGGGCATAGACCATTATCTAACACCATATACCAAAATCAAGTCCAAATGGGTGCATGATCTAGGTGTAAAGGATGATACTGTAAGCAATTTGGGAAAGCAAGGAATAGTTTACCTGACAGATCTGTGGAGAGGGGAAGACTTTAGGACCAAACAAGAATTAGAGAGCATTAAAAAATTCAAAATGGATAACTTTGATTACATTAAATTGAAAAGCTTCTGTACAAACAAAGACAATGCAACCAAGATCAAGAGGGAGGTGGGAAATTGGGAAAGAATTTTTACAACTTGTGTCTCTGATAAAGGACTCATTTCTAAAATTTATAGAGAATTGAGCCAAATCTATATGAATACAAGTCATTCCTCAATTGAGAAATGGTCAAAGGATATGAATAGGAAGTTTTCAGAGAAAGAAATTAAAGATATCTATAAGCATATGAAGAAATGCTCTAAATCACTATTAATTAGAGAAATGCAAATCAAAACAACTTTGAGATACCACATCTCTCCAGTCAGATTGGCTAAGATGACAAAACAAGAAAGTGACCAATGCTGGAGAGGATGTGGGCAAATTGGAACACTAATACATTGCTGGTGGAGTTGTGAACTTATCCAACCATTCTGGAGAGCAATCTGGAATTATGCCCAAAGGATTATAAATAATTTCATACCCTTTGACCCAGCCATACCACTTCTAGGGTTATATCCTAAAGAGATCATAGAAGTGGGAGGAAGACCCATATGTACAAAAATATTTTTAGCAGCCCTTTTTGTGGTTGCAAAGAATTGGAAACTAAAGGGGTACCCATCAATTGGGGAATGGCTAAACAAGATGTGGTATATGAATGTAATGGAATATTATTGTGCTATAAGAAACGAGGAAGTGACAGATTTCATAATTACCTGGAGAGACTTATACAAACTTATGCTGAGTGAGAAGAGTAGAATCAGAAGAAATTTGTATATAATCACAGACATACCATATCTGTGATGACCAACTATGACAGACTGGACTCTTTTCAGCAATGCAGGGATATAACTTAATCCCGAAAGACTCCAGAAAGTGAGAAATGCGCCATTCAGAGATATAACTAGAAAGAACTGTGCCTGAATCCTGATGGAAGCAAATTAAATGATCTTGTTCTTTTCATTGTTTGGTTTTATTTCTTCCTTACCATCTTTTATCCCACCTAGTACAATACACCTTTGTAATTGGAATAATGTCTAATATGAATGCACTTGCAGATCCTATACTGGACTATATGCTGTCATGTGGGGAGGGGGGAGGGAAGTAAAGGAAATTTGAAAATCAAGGAACTATGGAATTGAATCTTGTTAACTGAAACTAAACTAATAAATTAATTTTTAAAAAATGCAACCAAAAATAAATAAATAAATAAATTTGACCTTAGACACTTAAAGCATAACCTTGGGCAAGGTTATTCATCTCTGCCTCAAATTCCTCAAAAGTAAAATGGTGATGATGACAGCACCTACCTCCTAGTGTTATGGTGGGATTCAAATGAGAAATTATTTGTAAAGCACTTTACTAGCCTTAAAGCATTATGTAAATACCAGCTATTAGTGATTTAGAACTAGAAGCTATCTTATGGGTCATCCAGTCTATACTTTACATTATATAGATCAGGAAATGGAATTTCAGAGGTTTTAAAGTACCTATCCAAGGTCACAAGTAATAAGTGACAAAGACAAAATTTGAACTCATGACCTAGGTCTCCAACTCCTATGCTCTTTCCACTAAGAGTCAGGATGGATGAAGAGTATGAAATCAACTTTTTGGAGACATAATACCAGTTCTAAAATGGTCAGTTATTTTCCCATCAGTCATATTATAGAGGGGATACTTATTTTTATCATTCTTAAAAAAAAAAACTTTCTAAGACCTTTTCAACTCTTGAGTATCTGTGATTCTCTAACTAGAAATAACTAAATTATCTGACTCTCAATTTTTGTTGACAGAGAGTTTCCTGGAGTAAATAGCCTAGATTTTTATTAATAATCCAGACTCTAACAAAAGAAAGGGGTGAGGTGGGGAATCTTGTTTCTGGGAAGAAAGAAATATCTCTCAAACAGAGTATGTGAAATTTAAAAAGTTCTTTGTGTTTCAAAGGTGTTATACATCCATTCATTCATGCATGAAGGTGGGGCTAAAAGTTGAAATAAACATCTTCAGGCTGCACAGGAACTATTTTAAGATCTGAGCTTGGAGCCCTTTAACAAAGAAGTTAGCCAGTTCTACATCATGCCATATAATTTCACTTCAAGCTTTTCCTTTTATAAGTATTAAAATTAGCTTAAACCAGAACTGGGGTTACAAAGACTCAATCAAATCTCACAAAGAGCAGAATTTTCTCTTTGTGTAAAGAAAAGTTGAGGTCACATTATCTTTACAGGGACACTATGGTGACTCATGTATTTTGATGCAAATCCATTTTTTTTCTATCTCAGCCACAGTTCCGAAATCCATGACCTCTTTATTACTGAAAACTGAATGCTTACTGCATAAAATGAAATTGTATCTTGTTTCCCGAAAGTGCAGATTTGGTTTCCTTTGACTTGCTTTAAGAAATAACCTATTTTCAATATCCTCCATTTTAAAAAAGTAAGCCAAATTGATTCAGGGCACTGATTGCTTACTTAATAATTACTGAATGGTAACAATGTGGTAGGCACCAGACAGAATGTAGCTGCATTGGTGATTTGCATATTTAGATGGGTGACTGGAAAAGATCCCATCTGTTCTTATATCTCTCAGTTTAAAGGCTTACAGACTGAATAATGATCTACCAATATGTAGTTCCAATAAGCTGATTTCAAGTCCTCCCAAGAATGACCATCACTATTTTCCTTGGCAAGTGAGAATAAACTGAACTTTTAAAAGTAGTGGCTCTAAATATGGTAATACTATTTAGTAGAATAAAAGTGCAATACAAAGACAAGGAAAGTAACAGATCCCTGGGAAACATTCCCTGACACTGAACTTAAATTTTCTTCTATACAACCATTTCCTAGATTTAATAGGAAGAAGTTCCTTAATTCTCAATCCTACCTCAAGCTACTTGATAAAATGCTTAGAGAAGGCAAAAAAAATACTGACCTTTGAATCAGAAGACTTGAATTCCAATATTGTCATTGACACTTGCTACCAGAGTGACCCTGAGCATTTCACTTAACCTCTCAGGACCTCAAGTAGTTTGGTTTTTTTTTTTTCCTTTGTTGAATAATGAAATTGGTCTTGATGGCCTCTGAGGTCTTTCTGGTTCTAAAGGTATGATCGTGTTCTAGAAACAGCATTTAACCTTGGTTTGAGGACAATAGCCATTGAAACCAAGCTTGCCACACTACCTTTGATAAAGGAGGATGCTTTGACTTAGACTCTTCAGTAAGCATCTCAGAGAGGTTTATATGTAGTATTATCTCTGGGTGAAACAGCAGAAGGTAAAGATTAACTTCATTCACTCCTACCTTTCCCTGCCACCAGATTCACATATGGCAGTACATTATTGTTGCTCACTAATGTACAACTCTTTGTGATCCCATTTGTGGTTTTCTTGGCAAAGATACTGGAGTGGTTTGCCATTTCCTTCTCTAGCTCCTTTTATAGATGAGGAAACCAGGGCAAATAGGGTTAAGTGACTTGCCCAAGGTCATATAGCTAGTAAATGACTAAGGTCAGATTTGAACTCAGGAAGATGAGTCTATGGCAGGATAGTATGGTGTAAAAATGACTTAAATCACTTTATATTGGATTAGAAAGCTTGTGCTCAAGCTTCAGGATTGCTACTAGCTCCACAGGTCAACTTCAACAAGTCCATGTTCTTAGCTGCAAAACCAATGAAAAGACTTGATTTTCATGTTTGTAAAGGGGGGAGTGATAGTTCCATTCTAAATTTCCCTGGTCAGACCCAATTTAGAGAGTGGACTCAGTTCTCAGAGACATATTTTATTAAACTGGCATTTTACTGGATGGGAACTCCAAAGTCCCTTCTGACTCAGAGATTTTTATTCTATGTTTTCTAAGCTTTGTGGTTATTTCACTCTTACATTTATTCATCTACACTGTATCGACTCAGTCTTTTTCGTTGACTCTCCATCTCTTTCTCTTCTGACACTGTTTCCATTTCTCAAACCAGGAAGAATAACTGAAAAAACTACTTCATTGCCCTCAAATCTTCACTTCGTCTTCTAATATGAGAATGGCAAATGGCATCTCTAGACCAGGAGCCCTCTTAAGTTCATTGCATTTGTGAATTTGCCCTCAGTACAGTACCTCTTATTGCTAAAACTGAGGGTTTTTTTATAGAAATGTTGGCATAATATTGACTTTTACAAACTGAGAACATATACCATAATGAGTATAAACTACACTAAATACTCCATAATAAGAACTAGCATTGTAGGGAATGCCAAAAACTCTAATTAGTAAGAAACATGTTATGTTCTTGTTCCTCAAGGAGAGGGGCAAAGAATCCATTTTTATTCCTTTGCCAACTCTGACTGCTTCTTCTTTTTCCTCTGTCAACACCCACACATAATCCTTTTTCACTTGATGTCAATTGCAATTTTCTCAAGCTGAACAAAGATAAACTCAATTTATTTGCACATTTTCGCTGCTGTTCAGTTTGGTTATAAAGAGATGGGACAAAATGAAACAAGAGACCATTGGACCACTAGGAATTTATATCATTTTAAAATTCTTGAGCATTTTACTTGACCTCAAAATGCATTGAAACCCCAGCAAATGGTTTCAATAGATACATTTAGTGTCTACTTGACCTTGGTTTTGCACATGAGTACATAAGAAGTCATGTCCATAGCTGTGGTGAATGTGGAAGAGAACTTTTCAAATGCCAAAAGATATAGTCTAAAATGGAGGAGAATGAAACGTGGAGTGGAATAATAGACAAACCGAGACCACTGAGGCAAGAAAAAGAAAAAATTTATTACGAGTTCGAACCCGGGTCCCACCATACATTTTAGATGGAGGACCCCGAGTGTCTCCTCGGGTGTTTTTTTATACAATTATGAGGGGAAAGCAGGAAATATTGAGCTCACTGATTGGCTTAGTGAGACTCAGCTAACTCTTAGAGACAAGGAGTTGGCGGGAAATGATTGGCTAGCAGACTTAGTTGAGTCTTGGAGATAGAGGCTTGATGCCAACTTCATGGGCTATAGGGGAGGGGTGAGAGCAAACAGGTGTCAGGTGGGGGGGGGGCAGTTGAGGCAGTTGACTCAGTTCCCGAATCTTATAGGTCAACATGACATTGTGGTTAGGGTTGGGAAAGCATGCATTCTTTGCAAAAACAAGTTATCAAGAAAAAACAAGGTTATTCTATAATCTCCTGAGGTTTGGCCCCATTTCATATTTGGCTCCATTTCAGAGAACATCCATTGTAACTGAAAAATCACATTCAGAAGGCTATTAGGAAGGAAGATAAAAATAATGTATCATGTACCTACTATGTGCCAGTGCTAAACACCAAACAGATATAATCCTATTTGATCCTTACAACAACTTATTTAGTACTTAATATCTGACCACTCCTCAGTCTCTTTTGTCAGATCCTCATTAAGATCTAACTGTAGGCATTCCACAGAGTTCTGTGCTAGGACAGAACCATTCCAATGAAGCTGCTCTCTCCAAAGTTATCAATAATGTCTTAGTTGTCAAATTCAATGACCTTTTCTCAGTCTCTTGACCTCTCTGTAGCTTCTGAAACTGTTGATCACTCTCTCTTCTTTTATATTCATTTTATCTAGGTTTTCAGGATACCACTCCCTCCAGATTCACCTTCTACATGTCTAATTACTCCTTAGTCTAATTTACTGGATCTGCCAACAAATCATACCCTCTATCTATAGGTGGCCCTCAGGGTTCTGTCATGGGTCCTCTTCTCCCTCTACATTACTTCACTTGGTGATCTTATCAGCTCCCATGGATTCAAGTACAAATGATTCTCAAATCCTCTGCCAAACTCTCTGCTGCCCTCCAATATCCCTTCTCTACCTGCTTTTTGGAAATCTCAAACTGGATTCCAGTAGAGATCTTAAATTCAATATGTCCAAAACAGAACTCAATATGTTCCTTCGGAAATGCTCCCCCTCCTCAATCCCACCTTCCCTATTATGACAGAGGGCAACACTGATTCTCCCAATTCCTCAGGCTCATCCTAGGAATCATGGTGAATTCTTCAGTTTCCCACCTCCCATATTTAAGCTGTTGCCAAAGACTATCAATTTCACCTTTGAAACATATCTTAGATATGCCCCCTTCTCTCTGATACTGTCACCACTCTAATACAGGCTCTCATCATCTCACATATGGACCATTGCAAGAGCCTGCTATTGCAAGGTCTTCATGCTCAAATCTCTTCCCACCTGAATCTATTTTCCATTTAGTCACTAAAGTGATTTTCTTAAAGTGCTGATGTGATAATATCACCCCATACTCAATGCATTCCAGTTGCTCCCTATTGCCTCCAGGATCCTTTGTCTGGCATTCAAAGTCCTTCATCAGCTGCTCTCACCCACCACACACGTGCACACACACACACACACACACACACACACACAAATGCATTTCTAGTTTTATTACACCATATTCCTCATCAGAGACTCTTTGATAAAGTGACAGTGGTTTCCTAGATGTTCAGTGAACAAGACATTCCATGTCTTGGACTTGGGAATTTCCTCTGGTTAAAGCATGTGTCTATAATGCTCTCCCTCCTCATCTCCATCTACTGGATTCTATGGCTTTCTTTAGATCCCAACTAAAATCCTATTTTATAAAGGAAGCCTTTTCTAACCTTTCTAAATTATTGTACCTTCCTCCTCTTAGTTATTTCCTATTTACCCTGTGTATAGCTTGTTTGCACATGTTGCTTGTCCTTCATTTATAGGGGGACCAATGACATTGTGGGGTGATAGTTTGACTCATGTGTGAATTGGAATTAATGAGGCAGTTACATAAAGTCCTCAGCCTCATTCGCTCTTCCACTTCTCATCAAAGTCCAGTGGTAAGACAAAAGTCAGGACAACTGGAGGTAGCCTAGGATGCAGTAGATGATGTTGGTGTCTTCAATGTCTTTAATTCCAAGATAATAATATAATATTATTGGTTTAGAGTTGGAGGTCACCTAGTACAATCCTCATCTAAATTAAGGTGCAAAAATATTAAATGATTTATTCAAAGTCACATTAAGTAGTAAGTAGTAAAGCCAGGATTCAAAGCTAAAACCTTTAACTCCAAGCTCTAAACATTCCACAGAACCCAATACACGTACCTTCATGGCCAATGGAACAAATTGTTCTCATGTATCTATTCTACCACAGAAAGTCTTCATATGCTTGAGGGAGATAGCCCCTGGCAAGTCACAAACAGATCTGAGGCCTGTTGGTCACCCTCAACCTGGTTTAGTCTGTCTGCTAAGATGGTTTACCAGTATACGGCCACTGTGAATTCTACAACTTCTTGGAGTCACAGGTGAGAGCTGAGTGTCAAAAAATACTAACGGTGAATAAGGAGCCCTGAAAAGGGTACTGTAAGTCCTTGCAGAAGAGATGCTAGTCCTCCTTGAATGTCCCATAAGCCTCATAACACCACCCTAGGGTGCGGTATTCATACACACTTATTTAGATGTTGCCTCCCACATTAGATTGTGAGACCCCTGAGGAACTGCCTTCTGCCTCTCTTTTTTATTATTCCTAGTGCTTAGCACAATGCCTGGTACATAAAGGCACTTAAAAAATGTTCACTGACAGGTTGACAACAATCCTGAGAGGTAGATATTATTATCACTACTTTACACTTGAGGAAATGGAAGCAAACAGAAGTTAAGTGACTTGCTTAGGGCCATACAGCTACTAAGTGTCTGAGGCCAGATTTGTACTTACTGACTCTGGCCCAGCACTATATCATGACTCCACCTATCTGCTGCTAGTGGTTGTTAACTAATATCTGTTTTGCTAGCAGAATATATACTTAAATTATTTTCAAAAGATCACAGAAATCTTGATCTGCAAGGGATCTTAGAGGTCATTTAGTCTAACTCACTCATTTTATAGATGAAGAAAGTGAGGCCAAGAAAAATTATTCATATGTTAATAAATGTGATTTTACATCATGACTCATTCAGCCATGAGTAATAAGTCTTTGTTGAAATAGTTATACTGGTAAATTCTTCAAGGAATTAATACTCAAAATGGTTTTGCATAAGTAGATGCATAAAAATGTTTGTATAAATGGATTTAAAATATGACTTCTTAACTCACTTATTAGCAAAACACATAACATAACATTAGTAAAAAAAAAAGTACAATTTTACATTCATTAGCAAAACACATTGTTAAGAGCAATGAGAAATATATCTGAAAGATAAATAGCATTAGATTCCCCTGGCATTCTTGTTAACTAATTGATGTAAGGATTTCAGAAGAGGATTGAGATTTGTAAAGTTCAGACACTATGATGTCATAGCGGTGTATACCAAGATAATAATGTAATATTATTGGTTTAGAGTTGGAGGTCACCTAGTATAATCTTTACTTTAAAGATGAGGAAATTAAGGTACAAAAATATTAAATGATTTATTCAAAGTCACATTAAGTAATAAGTAGTAAAGTCAAGATTCAAAGCTAAAACCTTTAACTCCATGATGTAGTAGAATAAGTAGCAGAATTAAAGACCCGGGTTCCAAATCCTGGCCCATACTCAAAAAGAAAGTGACCTTGGCAACCCAGTGTACCTCACTGAGCCTGTTTCCTCATATATGAAAAAAATAAAGATTGTAAAAAAGAAAAAGAAGATTGGACTAGATTAGCTCTATGCTCCCCTTCAACTCTCAGTCTATGGTCCCATAACTAAAAACTCAGTGTTTTGACAACACTCTTCTGCTATATAAATAGGTGGTACTACTGGTTTGTAGTCCATTAGGTTTGTGGTGTCTCTCCTGCACAAAGGTTTTATAACAATCATTAGATGATCACTGTTCAGATACATTAAAGGGAAGCTTCTTTTTTATTATTGGCTGGATCTGATGACCTCTAAGGTCGCTTTTAACTTGAAAATTCTGAGATTCGGTGTTTCTGTTGCTTAGGCAACAGATCATCTCAAAGCAAATCAGAGGGTATACTGGAAATGTGACTAGTTCTTGCCAAACAGGTAAAGGTGAAGCAATGAACCAGAGAGATTTTGTAGTTCAATCTTATTTCACTATGCTGATACAGACAGAGAGGTTTGTGAGTCTAAAGGCAAAGCATCTAATGACAAACTAGAAGAATATAAAGCAGAGGGTTTAAGCAGAAGTTATAAGGAAAACAGGCTTTGTAATAAATGCAACTAATTCGATTCTCATACTGAAGCCAATGAGGCTATTAAAGGATTTTGAGATTGAAAATATCTCCAAAACAGGAGTCAGCTAAGATCATCTCATCACTGAGCTGCAACAGACTTCCAGAGGTTCTTAGTACATCCCCCAGCCTCTTGGCAAGCTTAGCTTAATTCATTCAACACAGGCTGATCTTCTCCTGCTCTTAGAAGTCTCTAGGGAAAGCTGTGAATTCTGCATCACAGATCTTTCAGGAAGCCATTGCTTATATCGAACAGTTTAAGCCAGTTATTTGGTTTCTGTCTTCATTTATATAGAGAACAGATGATCAACTTAGTGCCCCTATCCAGTTTCATAGAAATTGAGCTATTAAAATGAAGAGTCATTTTCCAAATGCAGACATACTCAGAGATTTTGCAGTAGAAGGATCTTTCATTTTCAAAGAAACATAAATAGAAAATGCCCTGACATTATACCAAAAAGACCACCCCACTTTTTAATATGCCCTAAATTTTTCTATTTGTATTCCTTTCCCCAATCAAATGTGGACTTTTAAAGAGAATGGACTGTCTTAATTTTCTGTTTATAGCCCTAGTCCTTAGTACAATTCTTGTCACATGGTAAGCAATTAATAAATATTTTTCATTCATTCATTCATGGAATCCTTGCAGTAAAAACTTTAAAAATATTTAAATATCCACTACTACAATTAGAAAAAAAAATTAAGTCACTACAATTGCAAGGGAGATCATATATCAGTCACTCATTTCATTGAAATGGAAAATAAGGACCAGTGAGAGATCATGGGAACATAGATTTAGGGCTGGTAATGTTGAGTGCATTCATTTAAAAAAAGATGAAACTGAATCTCAGAGAGGTTAAATCACTTACCTGCAGCTTTACAACTAGTAAGTAGAAGATTCAGAATTCAAAAATTGGTCCTCTTTCTCTGGATCTTTTTCTACCATACCATGTTTGGGAATTGCACAGTCACATATAGAGTCAAGTTAAATCAAGTCAAGTCATAGAACTAATACATAAAACTGATTTTATTGACCATTAAATTGCATGTGGCCTACTCACACTGAAGATAAAGCTCCATAAGAAGACCCCAAAGTCAGCACTATGTGTGTGTCTGTTTCTAAAGATGATGCCAAATGAACTCCTTTGAGTTTACAAAGAAGAACAATCATTGAAAAACATAATGTTACTATGAAATGGGGAAAAGTGGAAAAAGGTGAATGGTGGTTTCCTTTCATAGGCAGTCCCCAATTTAAGAAAGGCATGGGTTCTAAAAGTTCAATGTTTGGAGCTTAGCATACATTTTATTGTAGAAACGAAATAATTTATGGTAGCTAGGTACTCAGGCTGACTCCTTTCACTCAAAACGCACCTATGGAGGTATATGTATAGGGAAAGGGACTAGATTGGTGATTTCATTCACACAGGGAACTTCCAGGGGAGGAAAAAGCCTTAAAACTTAAAGTTTTAAGCTATAAAAGTTTTAAAAGCAGTTTCCTGTAGTATGCACCATGATATAATGGAGTTGTACCCACATTTTTATTTTTCAGCAACCATATCATTGTCCTGATTAAGTTGCCCAAACTCTCAACACCTTTCAAGATGAAACAGGGGTAGGATATTAATTTGGAGGCAGAAAACCTGTATTCATATCCTGATTCATACAACTATTAGCTTTATGATCATGGACAAATCAAATAATGTCTCAGAGCTACAGTTTCCTTACCTATAAAACTGTGATAATAAAATTTCCACCACCTGCCTATTGTGAGGAAAGGGCTTCAGAAACCTTGGAAATAAATCAATGTCATTAGAAATCCTAGGGCAGGTATAAGTAGGGGGACAATATGCATGCACTTTTCCCCACTAATGCATGATGATTACTACCTGCATGTCTTCTACCTCTTTCCAAGGTTTGGGAGCAGGAGAAATCTCAAACATCTCTTATGACATGAGAGCTTGAAATAAATTTTTAAGAAATCCATTGGCACAGCGATGTTTAACTTGAGCACACCTCTCTGTGGTCTTTGCCCACACCCATAACTGAATGTTCCTCATAAGAGAGAACTTCTACTTGGGGCTTTACAAACTCCCAGCCCTGGCTCAAATCCATCTATCACCACCCTATCTCCCTATTGAATCCCTTGAGCTGCGGTGAAAGGAGTTCAAAGAATGCAGTTTGAAGAATGTGGTTCACATGAAGGTGAAAATATTTTATTGATGATCTGGTCCAGTGGACAGAAGATTCAATAAGAAGAGAACCTGAGAATCTGTCTTGGCATTTCTAGCCTCCAGGCTTTTTCATGTTTTGGCTTATTTCATAATTGGCCACAAACATGACAATGGTTATTTCACCTTCCCAAAGTTCAAAAATTCTTTTTGCTTTGAAAGAGCTTTTTATTGATTATCTATCAATATATAATCTATCCTCATATATATTTATAATACATATTCGTGCTGCTGCTGTGCAACAAAAATAACTGTTCTAATCTTGCTAAATAAAAATAAATAACAGTAAATGCTTATGATAATTTCCACACTTGGGGTCTCATAGCACTTAATAAAAGTTTGCTAAGCTTCCAGATAGGTTTGTTATTATTATACTCAGTCATTTAATTAATATATCTAGTTTGAAAGGCAATGAAGAATTTAAACCTCCTGGGATGGCTAGGTGGCACAGTGAATAGAGCACCAGCCCTGGAGTCAGGAGGACCTGAGTTCAAGTCCGGCCTCAGACACTTAACACAAAAACGAGCCATGTAACCTTGGGCAAGTCATTGAACCCCAGTTGCCCTCCAAAAAGCAAAACAAAACAAATTGTTAAAAAATAATACAATAAAACTCCTGACATATTGAAAGTGTACATACTTACAAATATGAGGAGATCCCAAGTAGTGAACCAGGATCTCCCTCAAATGTTATTTAAATGATTAGTAAGAGTCAGAAATCTCTTGATTAATCAATCACCTTATTAAATGCCCACAATGTGCTAAGCCTTGGGGATACAAAAAGAAAAAAAAAACAAAAGATGAAAGATGGTCCTCAGGGAGCTCACAATCTAATGGATATGAGAAACAAACGAATATATACAAAAAAGCTATATTAAGGATAAATAAGAAATAACTAAGAGGAAGAGGGTACTAGGAATAAGGGGGATTAGAACAAGCTTCCTGTAGAAGGTGAAATTTTGGCAAAGACCTGAATGAAGCCAGGGAAATCAGAATGTGAAAAAGAGTAGGAAAACATTCCAGGTATGGGGAATAGCCAGAGAAAATACCTGGAGATGAAGTGTCTTGTTCACAGAATGGCAAGGAGCCCAAGGTCATTGGATCAAAGAGTACTTGATGTGGTGTAAGGTGTAAAAAGACTTGTATATGTGCAGTGGTATAAAAGGGTAGGTTATGAAAGGATTTGAATGCCAAACAGAATTTTATATTTAATAATAATTATAGATAACATTTAGATAGCATTTGTTATATATCAGGCACTGTGCTAAGCACTTTATATTTATTACCTCAACAACCCTGGGAGGTAGGTATTATTATCACCCACATTTTACAGATGAGGGAACTGAAGCAAATGGGTTAACTGAATTGTCCAGGGTCACACAGCTAGTAAATGTCTGAGGCCAGATTTGAATTAATATAGTCCTGATTCCAAATCTGGTTCTATCTACTGTGCCACCTAATTGATCCCGAAGGTGATAGGGAGCCACTGAAGTTTATTGGGAGTGGTCAGGGTAGATTTTTGACATAGTCAGACATTCACTTTAGGCAATTCACTTTTATAGCTGAATAGGAAATGGACCAGAAGGCAGAGAGACTTTTAGTAGGCAGGCCAAGCAGAGAGTTATTGTAATAGTCTAGGAGTAAGAAACTGAGGGTATCCATGAGTGTAGTATTAGTATCAGAGGAAAGAAGGGGGCATATTTGAGAGGTGTCACAAAATTGAAACTGACAGGCTTTGACAACAGTGGGGAAATGGTGGGGAAGGGGGGTAAGAGATAATGAGGACTCAAGAATGATATCTATAAACTATCTCATGTAGAAGAGGCAAGGGGAAGTAGTCGAAGGGTAGGGGAAGAACAGGAAGGCAAAAAGGCAAAACCATATTCTCATTGAGTTTGGCTCAGGGAGAGAATGACATACATACTAAATGGGATATCTCACCGTGCAGAAGAGTGGGGGGGGAATGAGAAGGGGGAGAATGGAGGGGAGAGCATTCTTGGGGGAGGGGAGGTTGGAGGCACCCACTTTTGAAGAGGGACAGGATCAAAGAAGGGAATGGACCAGGTGTGGGTGGGATGGGTGGGAGAATACAGTCAGTCTTTTACAATATATCTACTATGGTAATATTTTGCATAGCTATATATGTACAACATATACTGAATTGCTTATCTTCCCAGTGGGAGTGGGTGACAGGGGAGGAAGGGAATGGATCTGGGATTCAAAGTTTTAAAATTAAATGTTTCAAATATAAAAAAATATGTAAAATCCTACCAAGTAGAGTGGGATTATTTTGTGTCCACCTGGAAAACTATTCTCCATTTATATAATACCACCAATAAAATAAAGTTAATCATAATTTATATAGGGAACTGATCAAAAAAAAAATAAATAAAAATAACTTTGGAGAAATGCCTCTCTGCAAGTAGTTCATTTAAAGGGCAATTAACATGATGTCAACAGAAAAAGATATATCAATTACTGCAAAATATAAATTATAAACAAAAATAACCCAGTTAAAAAAAAAGAATGATATCTACACTGAGAGTTTAGGGTACTGAGAGGATGGTGGTAAAATTGACAATAACAGAAAAGTTTAGAAGGGGGGTGGATTTAAGGGAAAAGATAGTAAGTTCAGTTTTTTATATTGTATTTAAGATGCCTACAGGACATCCTATCTGAAATGTTAGAAAGTAATTTGGAGATGTGATGCTGGATACTTTGAAGAATAAAGTATATAATCATGAGCTACAATTATGGTAACATAGCTTTCAAAAATTGATCCTTGAAAAATCAAAGTAGATTTTTTTTTTTGCTTTTTAGAGGGGGGAAGGCAGGGCAATTGGGGTTAAGTAACTTACCCAAGGTCACATGGCTAGGACGTGTTAAGTGTTTTGAGGTTGGATTTGAACTCAGATCCTCCTGACTCCAGGGTCGGTGCTCTATTCACTGTGTCACTCTATCACCCCCAAAGTATATTTATTTAAACAAAACAAAAGTAATGGTAAGGCTAGTTTCTTTTTACTAAAAATTCATCTGGATTTACTCCATTGCCTTATGATCAGAAATTGTTCTTTAAAAGGTACAGACAATGCCAATAGACTCATTTTAAGGTGGTGGCAGGGGTTTCTCAACCTTAATGGTTCAAAATTCAATATCACATATAGCAAAATAACTATGTAAATGCATAAGTAAAAATCCACAAAATCAATATGTGTCAGATTTGGCAAGTCTATGCTTACCAATTAGATAATCACCAATATAGACTATTTATCAAGTCAGTTAAAATTGAATGCAATTAGGGGCTTAGTATTCACAAATACTCTCTTGACTAAACTATGAAAATAGACTAGAAGATGAGTGAATAATAATAGCTAACATATATCCAGTGCTTACCATGTGGCAGGCACTGTGGAATAAATCTATTTTAAAGTGTTGGATACCTTCAAAACTTTTAATGAATCTATGGCACCTGCCCAACATTTACAGTGAATGACCTTAGTGGACATTCAATAAGTATTAATTAATGAATACTAATGGACAGAGGAACTGTCCCTTACAGTTCTTTTCATACAAGGGAATTAGTCACTCTTTAGCTCTTAAAATGACATTTTAAATTCATACAAAATTTTTCAAACTCCAGATTTTTCACTTATCATAAACACTCTAAGGATTCCTTAGTCATGTGTTTTTGCCTTAGAAATAGAGAACAGGATGGAAAGCCTGGGGACTGTGCTCTTTTAGTTCATTTGTGAATACAAATGAAAAAAGAAGGAACTGAAGAAATCTATGATTCTATACAATATGAAAATCCCACTTTGGAATAAATGCAAGGTGCAGAAAATTAGCAAAGACTTCCAAAGTCAGGGGCAATATTTTATACTTTTCTTGTATCCCCCATAGAGTCTTGCCCATAGGAATTACTCAATAAATATTAGTGAATGAAAGAATAAGTGAAAATAGGAAGCTATCATCATGATGTGGGAAACTTTCTCTCCTGCACATCTCTGAGATCTCCTACTCACCAAGAATTCTCCATTTACCAAAAGAGAATTAGGCAAATTCCTCCTGGTCATGGCACTTAATGAATATGATGCTTCAAGAAAGTACAACACAAAGATGGCAGAGTAGAAACAGCACTTCCAAGGTGCTCTCCTCCATATCACTTCCAAACCATATAAGAGGTGGACTCTGAACAACCTCTGGAGCTCCAGCACCCACAGAACGACACAGAGAAGCTAACCTCCCATTGAGGACAGCCTGGAAACCCAGCAGGGAACAGCCAGTGCAGCATGCTGGTAATCGACAGCACGGCGCACTGGGAGCCAAGCCCAGGCCCACCTGAGTCACAATTTTAGCCCCAGGGTGGCTGGGCCAGCAGCAGTCTAGAAGGACCCCAGAACACCAGCAGTTGTGGTGATTCCAGAATTATCAACATAGATATGCCTAGGACAAAGTGAGAGGTTAGCGCCCTATGGAATCCATTGGCTTCTTCCCCTTGGGGCGAGAAGCACCTGAGGAGCCTAGGCACAGAAGCCATTTTGCAGCTTCAGTTGCAGCTTCAGCTCCTCGCCTGTGAACTGTAGGGGGATCCAGCGATCAGTCTTGGGGGGTAATCGCTCTTGCTTTAACCTCCCTTGATCTGGATTGTGGTCTGGGTTGGAGGTCTTGGAGTGGGTATCCAGCTTGCCAGAGCATGTGGAGGCTTCACAGAGGCCACCCAACTATTACCTCTAGCAGTTGTGAAGACCCCATTTGGGACAGAAGCTCCCCTGTCTGATGGTAGAGTCCTACTATGGCAACAAGCCCAAAAGTCAAGTAATGAAGTGGCAACATGCCTAGGCAAAGGAAACAAAATACACAGAAAAATTCAACATTAGACTCCTATTTGGGGGACAAAGAGGATCGAAGCATGGAACAGGAGGAGGACTGTGAGGTGAGAAATCCAGCACCAAAAGCCCCAAATGAAAATATGAGCTGGTTACAGGCCATAGAGGACCTTAAGAAGGATTTTAAAAACCAAACAAGAGAAGTGGAGGAAAAATTGGGAAGAGAAATGAGAAGGATGCAGGAAAACTAAGAAATGAGAGTCAACAGCCTGACTAAGGAAAACAACACCTTAAAAAATAGACTAACAAACTATGTAAAAGGGGACTCTGAACAAGTTCTGGAGACCCAGCACCCACAGAACGACACAGAGAAGCTAACCTCCCGCTGAGGACAGCCCAGCAGCCCTGCAGGAAGGACCAGCACCGCCCTGGCAGCTCAGTGAGCAGTGCTCAGGGAGCCGAGCCCAGGCCTGCCTGAGTCACAATTTTAGCCCCAGGGTGGCAGGGCCAGCAGCCGGCTGGAGGGACCCCAGAACACCAGCAGCTGTGGTGATTCCAGAATTATCAACATAGACATGCCTAGGACAAAGTGAGAGGTTAGTGCCCTATGGACTTTGGGACCAGTATTTGGGGAACCCGTCGGCTTCCTTCCCTGGGGGCTAGAAGCCACTGAGGAGACACGCCATTTTGTAGTTTTCAGAGGCAGCTGCAGCTATAAGTTTTGGGGGGGTAATTGCTCTTGCTTTAACCTCCCTGGATCTGGATTGTGATCTGGGGTGGAGGTTGGGGGTGGGTTTCCAGCTTGCCAGAAATGGAAGTTGCCCCCCCCCACCACCACCACATGTTCAGAAATTGCAACCTTAGACTCCTACTTTGGGGGCAAAAAGGATCAATGCATAGATAGAGAGGAGGGCTGTGAGGTCAGAAGTCCTGCTCCAAAAGCCCCACGAGAAAACATGAGCGGGGTGCAGGCCATAGAGGAACTTAAGAAGGACTTTAAAAATCAAATAAGAGAAGTAGAGGAAAAATTGGAAAGAGAAACGAGAAGGATGCAGGAAAAAGTATGAAATGAGGGTCAACAGCCTGACTGAAGAAAACAACACCTTAAAAAATAGACTAACTCAAATGGCAAAGGAGGCCCAAAAGGGCAATGAGGAGAAGAATGCCTTAAAAAGTCGAATTTGCAGGGGGTGGAGCCAAGATGGCAGAAAGGAAGCAGTAACCTCACTGAGCTCCTCTGTCACTAAGTCCCAAAGGGTAAATCTGAGCGGATTCCGGAGTGACGGAGCCCAGTAGAAGACAGAGTGTGGCAGAATCCAGCCCAGGAGGTTGCCCAGTGTGTCCGCACAGGTCAAGCGCAGAGCGTGTGGGGTCTGCACAGCTCAGACCTAAGAGCAGGCAAGCAGACTACACCAGAGGGAGAAAAAGCCCCAACCTGCAGACTTACCAAGGATGAATCGGAGTCATCTCGCAGAGGGAACGGATCATTGGAGCCAGGTAGGAGAGTCGGGCCCTCAATGGAGAGAGTGGCTTCTCAGGCTGCATTCAGCCCCCAGCCTGGAAGTTTAGAAACTGCCTGCCTGTATAATACAGGGGCTGGAATGGCAAAGTAAATTCTAGCTGCTCAGATCCTCCCATCCCTCCTTCATGAAGCAGAAAACCCAAAGATAAGCCTCCCATCCAGATTGAAATCCCAAGTTAATGGAAATAGCCTCAGGCTTGAGAATCTCCAAGAAGGGGTGTAACTGAGACAGCCAGGAATCTGAAGAGAAGAGAGGGAGGGGACCCAACAAGCCCCACCTCACCTCACCAACAAAAGCCTACTTATAGCCCAGGGGTATAGAGGCAGAAATCTGAAGTGGTCAGACTCATCCCTACCTACACATCTACATTCCTCACTGACTTCCCTGACTTAGCCACAAACTAGCCACCCAGAGGTATTCAAAGTCAAGGATCAGGCCCCAAACTCATAGCCTGAGACACTAAGAAACAGGAAGTCACAATGGGAAGGAAGGAAGCTGAAAAGGAGAAGGGGAAGGCAAGAAAGTCTATTCGAGCATACTATGCAGGGCAAGAACAACAAAACACACATGACAATATAGACTCTCTGCCCACACCAGAGACCACAGAAGGAAACATGATCTGGTCTCAAGCCCAAATAGCATTCCTGGAGGAGCTTAAGAAAAATTTTAAAGACCAAATCAGGGAGGCAATGACCAACTTGGAAAAAGAAAATACCTCCCTAAAAAAGGAACTTCAAAAACTAACTGAAGACCATAATTCACTAAAAATTAGATACAATCAAACTGAAACTCAGAACTCTATGATGCAGCAGGAGTCAATCAAAAAAAACAAGATGATCGAAAAATTGCAAGAAAATGTAAAATATCTCACTGGAAAAATAACTGACCTAGAGAACAGATCCAGGAGAGACAACCTAAGAATTATTGGTCTACCAGAAAGCCATGATGAGAAAAGCAGTCTAGACAACATCCTCCAAGAGATTGTCAAAGAAAACTGTCCTGAGGTCCTGGAATCAGAAGATAAAATAGCTATTGATAGAATTCACCGGACTCCTCCTGAAAGAGATCCCAAACTGAAAACTCCAAGAAATATAGTAGCCAAATTCCAGAATTATAAGATTAAAGAAAAAATTCTACAAGCAGCCAAAAAGAAACAATTCAAATATCGAGGAACTACAGTTAGGATCACACAGGACCTAGCAGCTTCTACATTAAAAGAGCGGAGGGACTGGAATTTGATATTTCGTAGGGCAAGAGACCTAGGAATACAACCAAGGATTAACTACCCGGCAAAACTGAGCATAATCTTTCAGGCAAGGAGATGGACATTTTTTTTTTTTTTTTAAACAAATACTTTATTAACTTCTGTTTTACATCATTCATTTCCGCCAGATTTTGAGTTACAATCATTTTCCCCCCATTATTCCCCTACCCAACCTCCCAGAATAGCAGTCCCACAAGATATCGCTTCCTCCAATCTGCTCTCTCCCATACCTTCTCCCATACCCCCCTCGACTTTTCCATTAGAGGAAGATGAATCTTTGTGTCCCAATGCCTGCATATCTTATCTCCCAATTATAGGCAAAAGAGTATTAATAATAGTATTTATATATATATTTGAAACATTTAATGTTACGACCTTGAATTTCAGATCCATTTCTTTCCTCCCTTGTCACCCATTCCTTCTTGGGAGATAAGTAATTCAGTATATGCTGTACATGTCTAGCTATGCAAAACATTATCATGGTAGATATATTGTACAAGGCTGCTTATAATTCCCTCCCACTCATCCCACCCCCCACATGGTCCATTCCCTACATGATCCTGGCCCTCTTCTATAGTGGGTACTTCCAACCTCCCCTCACCCCAAGGATGCCCTCCCATCCATCATCCCTCCTCTCATCCCCCTTCCCCCTATCCTGCTGCAGGTTGAGATATCCCATTTAGTATGTATGTCATTTTCTCCCTGAACCAAATTCAATGTGAATGTGGTTTGCCTTTTTAGCCTTCCTTATTCTCCCCCTCCTTTGCACCCACTTCCCCTACATGAGATAGTTTACCCTATCATGTCTCTCCCCATCTCCTCTTGCCACTTTCCTCTCTCACCTCATAATTTCATCCCTTGAGTACTCTCCCTTCCCAACAAAATCAGCCTATGCCCTCTATCCATATATAACTGTAACCATATACACACACATTCACATATGTATTCGTATGACCACACCCCCTTCTTCCATTATTTTCATAATGGGAAAGATATCATCAGTCACAGATATTGCTTTTCCATATAGGAATGTAAATAGTTCAACTTTGATAAGTTCCTTTTGATTTCTTTGCCCTGATTACCTTCTCAGGCATCTCTTACTTCTTGCGTCTGGATGTCAAATTTTCTATTCAATTCTGGTTTTTTCCTCAAGAATGCTTGAAAGTCCTCTATTCCACTGACAGCTTGGTCACTTCTTTGCCTAATTTGATTCCTTTGATTTCTTTTTCTTCTCAAATTGCTACTGCTAAGGTTTCTAGTACCAGATTGAATAAGATGGGGTGATAGTGGACACCCTTGTTTCACTCCTGATCTTATTGGAAAGGCTTCTAGTTTATCCCCATTGCATGTAATACTTGCTGATGGTTTTAGATAGATGCGAGCAACTATTTTAAGGAAGGCTCCAGTTATTGCTATACTTTCTAGTGTTTTTAA
The DNA here is from genome assembly GCA_011680675.1 of Gymnobelideus leadbeateri. NCBI lineage: Eukaryota > Metazoa > Chordata > Mammalia > Diprotodontia > Petauridae > Gymnobelideus > Gymnobelideus leadbeateri. The sequence goes on along the minus strand of WOXC01008918.1, from coordinate 99,295 downwards.
TAGGAATGGATGTTGTACTTTGTCAAAAGCCTTTTCTGCATCTATTGAGATGATCATGTGGTTTTTGCTAGTTTTGTTGTTGATATGCTCAATTATATTGATGGTTTTCCTAATATTAAACCATCCTTGCATTCCTGGAATGAATCCTACCTGATCAGGGTGTATTATTTTGTGATAAGTTGTTGGAGTCTTTTGGCTAATATTTTATTTAGAATTTTTGCGTCTAAATTCATGAGGGAGATTAGTCTATAATTTTCTTTCTCTGTTTTATCTCTTCCTGATTTAGGAATCAGTACCATATTTGTGTCATAGAAAGAGTTTGGTAGGACTCCTTCTTCACTAATTTTCCCAAATAGTTTGTAGAGTATTGGAATCCATTGTTCTTTAAATGTTTGATAGAATTCACTAGTGAACCCATCTGGCCCTGGAGATTTTTCCTAGGGAGTTCATTGATGGCTTGTTTGATTTCTTTTTCTGAGATGGGGTTATTTAGGTAATTCACTTCCTCTTCAGTTAATCTGGGCAATTTGTGATTTTGTAAATATTCATCCATTTCACTAAGATTGTCATATTTATGTGCAAACAATTGGGAAAAATAATTCCTCATTATTTTTTTGATTTCCTCTTCATTGGAGGTAGATTCACCCTTTTATTTTTGATACTCATAATTTGGTTTTCTTCTTTCTTTTTTTTATCATATTGACTAAGGGTCTATCAATTTTGTTGATTTTTTAATAAAACCAGCTCTTAGTTTTATTTATTAATTCAATGGTTTTCTTAATTTCAATTTTATTAATCTCACCTTTGGTTTTCAATATTTCTAATTTAGTACTGAATTGGGGATTTTCAATTTGTTCTTTTTCTAGCGTTTTCAATTGCATGTCCATTTCATTGACCTCCCTTCTCTCTGCTTTAATTAAGTATGCACTCAGAGATATAAAACTTCCCCTGAGAACTGCCTTTAGTGCATCCCACAAATTTTGGTATGTTGTTTCATTATTATCATTCTCTTGAATGAAATTATTGATTGTTTCTATAATTTCTTCTTTGACCCACCAATTTTTAGGATTAAATTGTTTAGTTTCCAATTAGTTTTTAGTCTATCTTTCCATGGCCCTTTATTGCATATAATTTTTATTGCATCATGATCTGAAAATGATGCGCTTAATATTTCTGCCTTTCTGCACTGGATTGTGAGGTTTTTATGCCCTAGTACATGGTCTATTTTTGAGTATGTACCATGCACTGCTGAGAAGAAAGTAAATTCCTTTTTATCCCCATTCAGTTTTCTCCAGAGATCCATCATATCTAGTCTCTCTAAGATTCTATTCATCTCCTTAACTTCTTTCTTGTTTATTTTGAGGTTAGATTTATCGAGTTCAGAGAGGGGGATATTAAGGTCCCCCACTAGTATAGTTTTGCTATCTATTTCTTCCTCTAATTCCTTTAACTTCTCCTCCAGGAATTTGGATGCTATACCACTTGGTGCATATATATTAAGTAGTGATATTGCTTCATTCTCGATGGTGCCTTTTAGTAGGATATAGTTTCCTTCCTTATCTCTTTTAATTAGATCTATTTTTGCTCTTGCTTTATCTGAGGTAAGGATTGCTACCCCTGATTTTTTTACTTTAGCTGAGGCATAATAAGTTTTACTCCAACCTTTTACCTTTACCCTGTGGGTATCCCTTTGTTTCAAATGTGTTTCTTGAAGACAGCATATTGTAGGATTATGGTTTTTAATCCATTCTGCTATCCACCTCTGTTTTATGGGAGTGTTCATCCCATTCACATTCACAGTAATGATGACTATCTGTCTCTTCCCTTCCATCCTATTCCCTCCCCTGTTTATGTTTTTGTTTATTCCTTCTCCCTTCCCCTCCTTGAAGTTTTCCCTTTTGACCGCCCCCTCCCTCAGTGTTCCCACCCAGTGACCCCCTTCTTAACCTACCTTCTCCCCTTACTACTATTTCCCTCCCTTATAATCCCTCCCTTTATTTTCCTCCTTTTCACCCCCCCCTTGCCCTCCCACTATCTATAGGACACAATAAATTTTTATACTTATCAGAGTAAATTACTCCCCGTTTGATTCTAAACCAATGAGAGTAAATTTCAAACAGTGCTCCTCTCCCTCCCTCCAATTCCTCTATTTAATGAATTTATGTGTCTATTCACGTTAGATTCTTAAACTTCACTGATTAATTTGATCCTTCTTTGAACCAGAACCAGTGAGAATAGTGTTTAAATGATATTCCTCTCCCTCTTACTTTCCCTTCTTCTATAGTGTGTTTTGATGCCTCTTCAGATGGCATATTTTACCTTTTCCTAGCTCATCCTTTCCTTTTTTCCCATTACAGTACCATTGATCCCCTTAATAGTCTTTTTTTTTTTTTAGACTCCATGTTAGTGCATTCATACCCACACCCTCTAAGTATAACCCTTTTGCAGGTCATGATAATCATAAAGATTTCAAATAATGACAGTTATCAGCTCCACATATAGGGATGTGAACATTTTGCTCTTGTTGCATCCCAGGTAATGAGCTTGTGTTTGTGGGTGTGGGTGTGTGCACTTCTGCATATGTGAGTCTATGTTACCCTTGTTTACCTTTTTATGTCCTTCTGGAGTCTTGTAATTGGAGATCAAATTTTCCACTGAGCTCTGGCTTTTTCATTAGGAAAGTCTGGAAGTCCCTTACTTCATTAAATGTCCATAGAGGACCTTAAGAAGGACTTTAAAAATCAAATAAGAGAAGTGGAGGAAAAATTAGAAAGAGAAATGAGAAGGATGCAGGAAAAGTATGAAATGAGGGTCAACAGCCTGACTGAGGAAAACAACACCTTAAAAAATAGACTAGCTCAAATGGCAAGGGAGGCCCAAAAGGGCAATGAGGAGAAGAATGCCTTAAAAAGTCGAATTTGCCAGATGGAAAAAGAATCTCAAAGTTCACTGAGGAGATTCATTCCTTCAGAGTTAGACTGGAGCAAATGGAAGCTAATGACTTTATGAGAAATCAAGATGCTGTTAAGCAGATCCAAACAAATGAAGATTAGAAGGCAATGTGAAATATCTCATGGGAAAAACCACTGACCTGGAAAATAGATCCAGGAGAGACAATTTAAAAATTATTGGACTACCTGAAAGCCATGATCAAAGAAAGAACCTAGGAATCACCCTTCAAGAAATTCTCAAGGAAAATTGCCCTGATGTTTTAGATCCAGAGGGCAAAATAGAGGTTGAAAGAATCTACCGATCACCTCTGAAAAAGATCCCAAAAAGAAAACTCCCAGGAATATTATAGCCAGGTTCCAGAATCCCCAGATCAAGGAGAAAATACTCCAAGCAGCCAGGAAGAAACAATTTCAATATTGTGGAAACATAATCAGAATAGCCCAGGACCTGGCAGCTTCTACACTGAGGGATTGAAGGGCATGGAATATGATATTCCAGAGGGCAAAAGAACTGGGAATGAACCCAAGGTCACCTACCCAGCAAAACTGAGTATTTTGTTTCAGGGGAAAATATGGTCATTCAGTGGAATAGAGGACTTTCAAGCATTCTTGAGGAAAAAACTAGAGTTGAATAGAAAATTTGACATCCAGACGCAAGAAGTAAGAGATGCCTGAGAAGGTAATCAGGGAAAAGAAATCAAAAGGAACTTATCAAAGTTGAACTATTTACATTCCTACATGGAAAAACAATAACAGTGTCTGATGAAACCTTTCTCATTATGAAAATAATTGAAGAAGGGTATATGGACATATGAATACATATGTGAATGTGTGTATATATGTTTATAGGTATACATGGATAGAGGGCACAGGTTGAATTTGGTGGGAAGGGATGATACTTAAGGGATGAAGTTAAGAGGTGAGAGAGGAAAGTGGCAAGAGGAGATGGGGAGAGACAGGGTAGGGTAAACTATCCCATGTAGAAGAAGCAGGGGGAAGTGGCTGCAAAGGAGGGGGAGAATAAGGAAGGCTAAAAAGGCAAAACCACATTCACATTGAATTTGGTTCAGGGAGAAAATGACATACATACTAAATGGGATATCTCAACCTGCAGCAGAATAGGGGGAAGGGGGATGAGAGGAGGGATGATGGATGGGAGGGTATCCATGGGGGGAGAGGAGGTTGGAAGTGCCCACTTTCAAAGAAAGATAGGATCAAAGTAGGGAATGGACCAGGTGGGGGGTGGAATGGGTGGGAGGGAAATATAAGCAGTCTTTTACAATATATCTACTATGGTAATGTTTTGCAAAGCTATACATCTACAACACATACTGAATTGCTTATCTTCCCAGAGGGAGTGGGTGACAAGGGAGAAAGGGAATGGATCTGAAATTTGAAGTTTTAAAATGAAATGTTTCAAATATAAATAAATACTATTATTAATACTATTTTGCATGTAATTGGGAGATAAGATGTGCAGGCATTGGGGCACAGAGATTCACCTTGCTCTAATGGTAAAGTCGAAGGGGGTATGGGAGAAGATATGGGAGAGAGTATATTGGATGAGGGGATACCTTGTGGGACTGCTATTCTGGGGTGGTGGGTAGGGGGAAAATGGGGACAAATTGTAAGTCAAAATCTGGCAGAAATGAATGATGTAAACCAGAAGTTAATAAAGCATTTGTTTAATCAAGAAACTACACCACTATCCAGAATTAAACCAACAATATTCAGTCTGTCTGGAGCTTATAAATAAACTAAACAAAAAGACAACAGAAAAAAGTAGTGTCATTTATATGTATTCTCTCCTCAAGAACTCATATGCATAGAATTTATGAGAAAGAATGTGGGCAGTTTGCCTCCCTTCCCTTCTCTCTTCTTGTGGTCCCTTCCCTTCTTTTCCTTTCCTCTTTCAAGACTTCTATTTTCTTTCCTTAGATGTGTGAAATTAATTCAGAAGAAAAAGTAAAATAAAGTAGTCAAAGTCAGTTAAAGTTTCACTTCTTTTACGCAGTCTATGTTGATTCTTTCACTTGCTAGCACCCTACCCCTTCCTCCTAAAATAAATTTGTATATACTTTACATTTACACATGTGTATGTGTTATTTTCCCCAATATAACATAAGCTCCTTGTGACCAGTCAGTCAGACAATTGGAATTTATTAAGTGCCTTTTATTTTCTAGGTACAATGCTAAACATTGGGGATACAAAGAATGGGGGGAAAAAACACTGGCCCTGCTCTCAAGAAACTTACAGTCTAATGAGGGAAATTATATATAAACAAGATGCAAGGAGGATTTGTTGTTCAGTTATTCAGTCATGTCCAACTCTTCATGATCCTGTGAACCACAGTATGCCAGTACTGTCCTTGGGGTTTTCTTGGCAAAGATACTGGAGTGGTTTGTCATTTCCTGCTCCAGATATCCAGACAGGATAAGTAGGAGTTAATCAACAGACAATGGATGCTGCTATTAAGGATGATTAGGAAAAGTTTGCAAAAGGTCAGGATTGAGACAAGAAGGAGTAGGTGTCTTTTCATTTTTGTCTTTGTATTCACTTTTCATTCCTTTTACCAAGGAAGTACCTACCATATAGTAGGTGTTGAATAAATGTTTGCTGAATTGAATTGCTATCTGATTGGTAAACGAATTCTCTTGGGGTTGACTCCTCAACTAATTCTGCATCCACCTAAGTGCTGTAACTTACCAAGTGCTTCTTAAATGATTCAATGACTCATGTCAAGGAGAAAGCTAGAAGAAAAGGAAATCAAGGAGATAAGGGAAAAGTCATAGGTAAAGTTAATAAGGAAGATTGAGAAAGGAAGTGGGGCCACTAAGAAATATTATATTCTGCAGAGATTTTGAACTGTACGAATGCAAAACCTAGCTGTGGAAAATTCATTCAAAGGTTTTAGACTGAGTCGAGATCTATTTTTTTTTCTTATACACAAAAGATGACTTCTGTAAATTTCATCAGAAAGCAAAAGCTCCTTCAAAACAGCATCAAGCACATTCTTGTCCAAGCATAGTTTACGCATCTATTTACTTGAGTTGCAAATGAATCCACTCTTCCTATAGCTATCCTTAAAATTACTACCCTACCTGTAGTAAGAGTTTCTAGTCTTAGTTTTTTTATTGCTATTCAGCCATTATAAAACACAACTGGAGAAACAATCCAAATGAATCAGAGAATTTAGGAGTTGGAAGACCTAAGTGGCCATCTGGTCTAATCCATACCTGAAAAGGAATCCCCATTTGACAAGTAGTCATTGAGTCTCCATTTCAAGAATACCAAGGAGTGGGAACCTACCACTTCTCAAGCTAGCCTGTTTTTCTTTTGAATATCACAAAGGAATTTTCTCTGACCACAAGCCTAAATTTTCAGCTTTCTATTTTCTAATCACTATTTTTGGTTCTGTCTTTTGGATCTAAATGTCTAATCTACCTATACCATAGCAGCTATCATGTATTTCCTGCATCTTCTCTTCTCTGGGCTAAACAGTTCCTTTAAATGATCATCATGTAACATAGACTCAATGTCCACATCCCTTAATTTTTTTTCTTTTTTTGTCAAGAGTACTCATAGTGATTTTCTTTCAATTTCCTTAATGAGGTATCTCTCTGGTGTTCTTTACCCATGGCATTCACTTTTCCACTTAAATAAAGCATCTTCACTTTTCATCTTGAAATCCCTGTACCCTCTAATCTTCATTCAAAAGAAGTCTCTTCTGAGATTTCAGGAGAGTGAACCACCAATAGCTGTGGTGGATTCCAGATTTCTCAACCCATAAATGCCAAAGACAAAGTAAAAGGTCACTGGAGAAATCTGTTGGAACAGGGGGAGACAGAAGAGCACAGTGCAGCCCCTGGCCCTGGGGCAAGAAGCAGTAGAAGCAGTGAAGGCTCTGCGCCTGTGCAGCCCCACATCATGACTGTCTCAGGAGCTCCTGGCCTGCACATCTTAGAAGGACCAAGAAAACATTCAAAGGGTAATTGCTCTTGCTTTAACCTGCTTGGATCTGGATCACAGTCTTGGGTTGTGGTCCTGGGGTGTGTGGCCAGTGAGCTTGAGCTTGTGGGGGCTGTAGAGAGGCCGCCCTCCTAATAGCTCCAGCAGCTGTGAAAAACCCAGCTCTCTCCTTTCTGGAAGCAGAGTTCCACCATGACAAAGAACTCAAAAGTCAAGTAATTGGCTGGCAGTATGAGCAAGCAGAGGAAGCACAAACAAGACCACAGAATTCTTTTTTGGTGACAAAAAGGATCAAAGTGTAGAGAAGGAGGAAGACATCGAAGTCAGAACTTCGGCATCAAAGGCCTCCAAGAAAAATAAGAATTGGTTACAGGCCATGGAGGAGTTCAAGAAGGATATTGAAAATCAAGTAATAGAAGTGGAAGAAAAATTAGGAAGAGAAATGAGAATGATGCAATAAAATCACAAAAAGCAAGTCAACAGCCTGCTAAAGGAGACCCAATACAATGAAAAAAAGAAGTTTCTTCTTTAAAAAAGCCACTGTTTTTTCCCCTCCAGCCTATTTTCTTAATGTTCCATCATATTTCATCTCAGATTCCATTTCTTAGGGAGTAGGAATCAGCACCTTCTGGGAGGTATAAATTCCCTGGTACCTAAGGGTAAACTGCCCAATGATCTCTTAGGTCATCTTAGACCCCCATGTAAAGATACAGGAAAAGAACAAGCAAGGCATTGAACTCAAGCCCTGAGTGGCTTGACCCTGGATTAGTTGAATTTCTGTGCTGTAAGAATGGCACGTACTTAACTTTGTTATTCTCAAACTTGTTCCTGTGTTTCTATAACCTGCTATGGTGTGATTAACCTGCAAGACACTGAAATGTATAAAAGATTACTTGACTTGCAGAAAGCTATCAGGGTCTGAGAAAATAGTCCATTTTACCACCCAACCAGTTTGTTATTGACTACAAATGACACTTCTGTTCTCCGGGGGAGGAAAAAAAACATAAAAATTACATTTTCAGTGGCTGAACTAAAGTAAAAGATGTGATAGTCTAGTAGGCTTTTTTCCCCTCAAATGTTCTTTCCTTTCTCTTACCAGGGAAACACTTTAGGAAGAAGGAAATACAGACCCAGTATATCCCCCAAATCCTGGAAGTGTAAAACAACTGCCCTTACTTCAATAGTAATTGGAGACTAGTTTGTGTCTTTGATAGATTACGTGCATCCCTCTTAACAGTTCTTAAATGAAACCATTATGGAAAAAATTGTCACCCTGATGCTTTTACCTAATCATATCCATTATCACCTGTTTGTAAGGTTTTGCTTTTTATAGTGGTTCATGGTACATTTAGGTTAAGATTCTCCTTCATCCTCCTGATTGGAATTTATAGACTAAAAATAAATAACAGATTGGTATAGCATTGCAATCACACAGAGTGCCTAATTCTTCATTAGCTGTTGGCTTCTTAGAAACTGTGTGCTTAAGGTTATTATCCCAAATACACCAATTGTCTTAATCCTCTTATTAACTGAAACTAAGAAGCCTCAGAGCCATCATGATAGCTAAACCAGAAGTTTCCCAAGCAAGTCAGCTAATACTAAAATGTCTGAGAATCCTTGATTTTCCCAGTATAATGTAAACTCTTAGAAGGCAGTGAATAGATTATTTCTGTCCTTATAGCTTCAATATCTGGCATTCTGCATTGCACCCAGCAGACACTTAATAATTGCTTGTTAAATTGAAATGAAATTGATTGGATTGGATTGAATTTAATTTAAATTAATTGAATTTAATTGCCCTGAACAGAATCCCCCCCCTTTCCCCTTTGAATCATACCTTTAGATAGCAATTAGAAACTAAATAATCTTTTAGGCTCTATGTTCACTCATTCTTTGGTAGAATGGATGAAAGATTCTTTCTTTTGTTGTTGTTGTTTTTGTGTGTATTTCCCTCCTAATTCAAACACAATCATATTTAGAGCTAGAAGGACATCTGAGGTCACATCTACTCCAACCTTTCATTTAATAATCAAGAAAACTGAGACCCAGAGACTTTCCCCCAAATCCCATAAGTAGTAAGATACATAAAAATTACCACATTTTTCCATTCAATTCCTTAATGATTCTTTTTTAAACATAATATTTTCTCTTTTTAACAAAACCTTTTCAGAAGACTAAATAAATCATGTTCACTATTTTATCTTTTTCACAAACTTTGCACAGTTCCCCCTTATAATCGAGGCATTATTTCTCTTAGAAAAATCACGTTGCCTTCCTCCACCATAGGTCATTCCTGAACTACTAGGAAACAGCAGCATATCTTTGAGAAAGTTTGAGGTCAGGGATTATGACTGTGGTAATCCATAACTTAATGGAAATGATTGACACCAGCTCATGATTAGCTATATCCTCAGAGGCCCAGTGCTCCTTGGATGATACCCAACTGTCTAACTCCCAATAATTTTATTATAAAATTGTCTTTGTGTCTTCTGTCTCCCTTCATTTTCTTTTTCTTCTTTTTTCCTTCTCTCTGGATAATTCCTTTGAAAATTACAGATGACTTCCAGCAGCCCCAGAGCTAACTTCCATTTGTTTTATGTAGCTGATCAGTCTTATCATTTCTGGCCAGAAGATTAATTGTATAATTGTCAACTGATCACTGTGACAGATCATATGCCGCTAAGCCTACTACTGTCAATCAATACCCTCAGGCTCCACACTACCCTCTCCAATTTCCTAAAACATTTCTCATGTACAGAGATTGCATCACAATTGGTTTTTGCAATATCTGCTATTCTCTCTCTGCTTTTCTGTAAAGGTTTTAATCATCTAGAGCTACTGAGTTTTGTGCTTCCCAAAGGATAAGCTTTTTATTCCCCACACCATCACACCAAACTCAACAGATTTTAGTCAAAGACATTGTCAATCACTTTTCTTTACATACCTCATTTTCTCTTCATGTATTTTCCCCTGGGAGGTGTGACATTAAATTATGCAACAACCTAGGCTCTTGATATTTTGGCTTCTATCACTTATTTTGTGGTACCAACAGTATTAAAGTGCTGACATTACTACTAACTTTGCTTTAGGTCCAGTGTATTAGCTGTCTTGTGTGCTGATAGCACAGTTCATGAATTTCATTGTAAGCTATGTTTGAAATTTAGATAGCCTTCATCACTGGAATAAGTATGGAGTGTTGTTCTTTTTTGAAAAATAAATGGGAAGTGGCGGCAGTTAGGTGGTGCAGTGAATAGAGCACTGGCCCTAGAGTCAGGAGGACCTGAGTTCAAATCCAGCCTCAGACACTTAACACAGAAAACTATCCATGTGACCTTGGCAAGTCACTTAACCCAAATTGCCCTGCTCTCCCCCCTCCAAAAAGCCAAAAAAAAAAATAAAAATAAAAATAAATAAATGGAAAGTGTACTAATTTCCAAAGATCAGGCTCTTTATTGCACCATTATCACAGATGTAGAATCTCTTGCTTCAAGGTCCATTATTATGAAAAATGTTTAGGGACCTTATCAATAAACAAAGGGGATTATTACAAAGGTATTGTTACTTCCTTCTACAGAATTTGTGATCTAAATCAGAATAAAGACCATTTATATTTACCTAATAATTCAAAAATAGAATTTTCAAAAACTTTAGCTCATATTACATTGTGTTTACTATTGTGTTATTTCAGCCATGACTCTTTCTGACACCATTTGGGATTTTCTTAGCAAAGATACTAAAGTGGTTTGTCATTTCCTTCTCCAAATCATTTTTACAGATGAGAAAGTGGGCAAAAAGAGTCAAGTGACTTGCCCAGGGTCACACAGCTAAGTAAGCATCTGAGGTCAAATTTGAACTCAGGTCCTCCTTACTCCAGGGTTGGTACTCTATCCATAGCAACATGGTGTTCATAAATACACAAATCAGATATTTAAATAATGAGTTTCTTGAGAGCAAGGAAAGTGCTTAATATATGATCTGTGTGTTTGTGTATGTATATATACACAAACATACATATATATGGTACAGATGCATATATGTATGTTTGGAGAGAGAGAGACAGAGAGAGATGGAGATGAATATGTGTACGGTTTTGTATTGAGTGCTAGGACATTATTTCCTTCCCCCTTTCTCTCCCATTTGAGTATCTGAGAAAAATAAATTGAGTTTTATGAGATTCATTAAAGGTGGATGGGTCTGATAAATGTGGGTCATGGAAGAAAAGACACTGGAGGACAATGTAAGTAAGAGGGGAAAAAAGAACATTGGAGAATTATATCCTGATTTTTCATAGGAATGATGCACAATAAGATGAGACTGGCAGACCCACTTGCAAGTCTATAGAATGAGAAATGCCATGAAGCATTCCTTTGCATTCATTCTCTCTCTCCTCTCTCTCTCCTCCCCCTTCTCTCCTTCCTTCACTCTATCTCTCACTGTCTCTCTGTATCTGTCTGTCCTGCCTCTCTCTACTCTCCTTCTCTCTTCCCTCTCTGTGCCCCTGTCTCTGTCTCTCTCCATATATACTGAAAGGTAGGGAAAGGTTACAATAGGACTTGGAGCAAAGGAAACTGTTTACCATAGGCCTTCCCATGCTCTGAACTGTGGGTAACTGTTGTAAGCAACTTACATACATCTTTAAAGCTATTTGTTTATTCAAGGATAACTGCTTTTTTCTTCTTTGAATAAAGCTTCCTTCAGTAATATTGTCAATCCAAGTATATTGAAAAGGGCTCTATGCACACTTTCTTTTGTGGATGGGGGAATGGATATTACTCTGAGTCAAAAAAGTGAGGGAAAAACCCCTGAGAAATTTCCCTAGGTCTTTAATGCCATGAGGCATCCTTTGATCAAAGGATTATATATACAGATATGAACATTTACAATTTGATGTACATTATCACAGGGGAAGATCATCCATAAATATGTTGAAGATGATTTGGTAGAAATTCTATCTCAGTTAAAATTTTTTGTTTGTATTTTGCTTAAAATATTCTGGGAAACAGATACTTTATGAAAATAACTTCATAATGCTCTGAGGCTATTTTTATCCAAATCCATCTCTGTTTGTATGCTGGTGTAGCATTAAATAAAGATGACAAATTAGGCCTAACAAGGAGGCCTAATATAGAAACTGATTGGAAAGTAGAACCTAGAGCTTCAGAGCAAGATGTGACCACTTTTAAGAGATGAATGGAATAATTATAACTTTAATGACTTATTTATTTTAACAATATTTTCTTTTAAAAATTTAAGTTCCAAATTATCTATTTTCCTCTCACCCCCTTTTACACCCAATGAGAAGGAAAGTAATATGATATCAATAATATATTTTAAAACATGCAAAACATTTCCATCTTATTCATATTTCAAAAAAGTAAGAAAAATGGATGAAAAATTAGACTTCAATTTGAACTGAGTTTATAAGTGCTTTCTCTAGAGATGGAACATTTTTTCATCATGAGTCCATTGAAATTATCTTAGATTATTGTCTTGATCAGAGTAGCCAAGTCTTTCACAGTTGATCATTATTACAACATTGCTGTTACTGTGCACAATAACTCCTGGTTCTTTTCACTTCGCTTTGCACTGTTCAGACAGATCTTGTCATGTTTTTCTGAAACCACCTCCCCTCATCATTTCTAATAGCAAAATAGTACTCCATCACAATCATATGCCACAGTTTGTTTCAGCCATTCCCTAACTGATAAGCATCCCTAAATTTTTAATTCTTTATCACTACAAAAAACCTGCTACACATATTTTTATACATATTGGTCCTTTTCCTTTTTCTTTAATTTTTTTGGTTATAGACCTAGTAGTGGTATTGCTGAATCCAAGAGTATGTATAGTTTTATAGCCCACAGGACACAGTTCCAAATTGTTTTTCAGGCTAGCTGGACAAGTTTGCTACTCTACCAGCAGCTCATTGTCACTTCTGATAAATGTGAGGCAGTACTTAAGAGTTATTTTCATTTACTAATCAATAGTGATTTAGAGCATTTTTATATGACTACAGATAGCTTTGATTTCTTCTTCTGAAAAATGCCTGTCTATATTCTTTGACCATTTATCAATTGGGGAATAGCTCTTATTTTTATAAATTTGACTCAGCACTATACGGAGTTTATATTTGAGAAATAAGGCCTTTATTAGAGAAACATTAAATTTTTTTGATATTACTTCATTGCCTATGGTACCCTTTAGAATAATGTAGGTAATCCCTGATTACCTTTTTTAGTTAAGTCTGTTTTTGTTTTTGATTTATCTGATGTGACAATTACTATCCCTGTCTTTCTTACTTCAGCTGGAATATATTAGATTCTGCCCCAACGCTTTATTTTAAATTCTGTGTGTGTCTTTCTGTTTCAAGAGTGTCTCTTGTAAATAACATATTGTTGGATTCTGGTTTCTAATCTATTCTGCCATACTTTTCTGTCAGGGTAATTATAATTGATAAAAGAACCAGAACACAAGTGACTCTATTCCTTTTTTCTCATCCTTACTAAACCTCTCTGGAACTCAGTTTTCTCTTCAGCTACATAATACCATTGGTATAAATTTGGAATCCTTAATATTTTTGTGAGATGTTACGCTACTTTCAATTTTCCCAAAGCTATGAGATTACTTAAAGAAGATAAGGATATAGCTGTTACAATGAAATCTCTGATGTAGTAAAAGCAAGAGCACCAACAAACTGTAACATGGAGGCAGGGAGGATAATGGTAGTGTAGACAAGGCCATCGTGTTTTCACTTAGAGAGTTCTCAAATAACTACTAGTTAGTACCCCATCATGATAAACTAGAAGACAGTCAATGGTACAATAGAAAGGAAAAAAAGCTCTGGAGCCAGAAAATCTGAGTCCTATTTGTACCTCTTCCATTAACTCATTTTTTTGAACCCAAACAAGTTAGTTAATCTCTTTGATTCTTTGTTTCCTTTTTTGTATGAGGAAGTAGTTGACTTGGACCTTAATCTCTCTATATTTCTATGCTATTCCTACATGAGCTCTATGATACCTTGAAAATGTTTCCTCTAAAATATAGTAAACATCCATATTTTAAAAATCTAGAGAATCAATTGAATTAATCACTTGTTACCCATATATTTGGCATTGTGTAGCACTACCATCTAAGTGGCATTCTAGTCAGAAAAGACCTGCCACTTATATCCTTTAGATAAGATCAATAAGTAAAACTAATCTAGATACTCAACTGAGCCAATCGATAAACCTTATCAGGAACCATTCTAGTATATTAGAGGTCAAGCATTTATTAATTTAAAAAATACAGTCCTTGAGAAGCATCCAAAGCAATGGAATTAGAGGATACATAAGAGAAGCCTGATTGTTTGCTTTGATGCATCTATAATGTCTCAACATAAAGATGATACCAAATCTCATAAGATACAAGCAAGATATGAAACATGGCTTTTTCCAACTTAAAGTCATCATCTCCTAAACACTTAGATTGTTCCTTATTTTTATTTATTTCTCCTGCTGCTGCTCTTGCATTTTCCTATCCCTATCTAATTTCAATCTATAAGCATAGTATGTGCCTCAGTAGCACCCAGCAACAACAATTTTTGACTACTTATTGTTTGTAGACTGTCAGTGAAAGATGTAAGTGTTAAAATGCTAGATATAATTACTTTTAATTAATTTAACATCATTCTTTATCTTTAGTTTCTATAGGAATCTAATTGTGATCCTGGGATGTAGCTATGAATTTACTATCTACCATCAGGTCATAGAATAAACTTTAAGGTTACCATTTTTAGTACTATAGCTCTTTCCAAGGCAAGACTAAGCACAGCTTCTCAAATAGCTCTGAAAGGAGCTGTGTAGTCTTATCTTACTGAGAAAGCCAAATCTGACGGAAGTAATTAGAGTTACTGCTACAGTACAGGGCTATGCCTACTTATGTTGGCATTTTTCTGATACAGTCCTCAGAGAATATGCCAACTAAAATAAAATTAACCTAAAGTTCAAACCAGGTCCTTGTACCATAAGCAAGTCACTAGATGGTGAAACAGCTAGAATTCAGCCAATTCTTGACAAAGGACAGAGCTTTTACAAATATCATATATCTGTGAATGCTATAGGGGCAGAAGATATTTTGACACTTTTGAAAATCACCTCACCTAGCATTTTGTGGGTTTCTTCCAAGATTCAATGTGGTATATTATGACATACTTAAAAAAAAAGAGATGCTATAGTCTATATATATTATCTTTAGTTCCAGGGATATTCTGAAATCAGCCAGGAGTCTAGTTGAATTCATATGAAAATTAAACTTATATTTTAAAATGAATACTCTTAAGAAAAATTTGATCTTTCTTCTGACATATAGGTCCACAACTGCAGCATCAAAAAATAAAGGAAGAAAAGTGTTCACAAGATTACTATTAACCTGGTGTTTCAAAATGAAAATCTAGAGGTAAATTCAAAATGAACACTAGAAGGAAAAACACTTTTAGCAGAATCATTGTATCACAGATTTAGAGTTGGAAGAGATCTTAGAGGCTGCCTGGTCCAAACTCCCCACCTCATTCCACAAATGAAGAGACTGAGGCACAGAGAGACAAAATGAGAGAGATGAGACTTGATCTCAGGTTCTCTGCCTCTAGATCAAAACTTCTTTCTGCTACTTCAGTGGAACGAAAAACGTTCACCTAAGAAAGAAATATACTTCTACTCAGAACTCAGGAAATTTTTTAAAAAGCCAAGGTTTCCCCACAGGCAACACAAAGACATGGACATTGATAGTTAAAGATCTGTGCTCAAATTTACTGACCTATGGATAAAAATCCAGTTAAAGAGGCTGAGATCACTGAGTTAGTATATGAATTAGACACTACTAGGAATTCTAGCAGCAAGACAGCTAGGTGGCACAGTGAATAGAGTGCTAGGCCTGGAATCAAGAAGACCTGTATTCTATTCCAGTCTCAGACATCTATTAAATGTGTGACCCTGGACAAGTCCCTTAACCCACTTTGTCTCAGTCCCTCACCTGGAAAATTAACTGGAAAAGGAAATGGCAAATGACTCCAGTATCTCTGCCAAGAGAACCCCAAATGGGGTCATGAAGAGACTGAAACAAACAAAAACAATTCTAATAGTACTGTTTCCCACTGTCCCCTATATGTGCTCAGGACTAGCTATTTTTTAAGCAGGATACAATAACTTATTATGAAATAACACTTAGGGACATTGAAATTTGAGCCAACCTCACAGGCTGAGCTGACCAGAATTGTTTTCCTCCTATAGTGCTAACTTTATTTTTGCATTGGCAAAGTAAAGTTTTATACCTTGCTTTGTGAGTACTAATTTAATAAATGAAATTAAATATAGCACTATAGCAATTCATTTATTTATATTTGGCTTTCCCTTACCCAGAATAGTTTACTTTCTCACTTCTCTTCCCTCTGTACCTGCATTGATTCAGATAAACAGTATAGAACTTTTCTGTAGCTGTAATGATATGGAAAACTATAAAGGAAAATAGTCTCCTCCATTTTCACAGATAGAGTTGTCATTCAATATATCTTCTTTTATGCCTTCCCAGATCATTTCTGAAGACAAGATGATTCCCTAAACCAGTAATGCCAACATTCCTAAGAAAATATGGAGGAGGGTGGGGTTTTTGCTCCCATCTCAAAGATAAAGGAATGTCAGGGGAGCTCTCGATTCCTACCACTGGTGGTGGAGAATAACATTTCAAAGTAGTTCAAAGCCCTCAGCAGACCCTGTATGGCGATAACCTTTCAAAAGGACTGGATCATCCCCAGTTGCTCCAGCATTTCTGTACCTGTCACAGACACCAGCTAGGGCCTGCTGTTAGGGTTGCTGATCTATGCCTTTCAACTCCCAACTACAGCTCTTTTTTAGCCCCAGAAGTTCAAATAAGAGGATGAGGCCACAAAGCCCGGTTAGTTTCCTTTATACCCTGTCCTTTGTGGTGCAGAAATATTAGTGTGACTATTTGGCAGCTTCTTTTCCAGTTGAGAATGCCAGAATTTGGTCTAATTCCCTCTATGCATCATTTCCCAGATTCATGGGACATTCAATAGGCCCCAAAACAAGGTAAAGTTCCCCGTTATAACAGATTGTTATTTTAAACAAGGCCTAACCCCATTGCTTAAGGCTGAAGAAAGAGTGATTGCTCTGAAGTTAAAAAAAAAAGACCAGTACAATTTTTGTCTGTTTAGGGGTTGAGACCTGAGCAAAGTTGAAGTGATTATTCTGTTACTCCTCTGTACCTTAACACTGGAAAGGAACAAGAGTTGTACACAAGAGTTTCTATTCCTTCCTATTACCTTTCATTCCTTATTCACTTTTTAAGATGATGATGATGATGATGACTGAAATTACATAATCACTATCCAATTTTTCCAAATTAGACCCTCTGAGAATGACACATCACAAACTATTGTCTAATGAAAAATTTTCTGGCATATTGAAACAATGCAGCCTGAAAATTTACAGTGACAATGAGGGTTAAATTAAAATCACATTATTTTTCAATCCTTTTTCAACTGTCTAAACTAGCAAAAACCTTTAGTTTAACTATCAAGTTAACAGTCTGTAGTAGATTATTGGCAATCATTATAGAACAAATATTGCAAATCATACTTTTCAGCAAATTAACAGCAAGCTTTGGCAAGTGATTGGACATGTGGAATAAGAGTGAGTAAAGAGCCAAGGCTTAGTCCAAGATTTAATACCTGAATGACTGGAAAGATGATTTTTGCTATGGCAGAAACAGGAAGTTTAGAAAGAAGATGAGTTTGTGGAGAAAGATCAGTTCAGTTTGGGACATGTTTAATTTGACATACATATAAGAAATCTAGTTTGAAATATACAATAAGCCAATGACGACGTGTGGCTAGAGCTCAGAAGAAAGATTAAAGCTGGATATACAGATTAAGAAGTTATCTATAGAAAGAAGATAATTAAATCTATTAGAGCAGATGAAGTCACAAAGTGAGAGATTGTAAAGAAACAATAGAGGAGATCCAAGGACTTAGTTACAGGACATGATATGGAAGATAAACCAATAAAGGAGACAGAAGAGTGATCTTCAAGTAGAAGGAAAATGAAGAGAGAACAGTGTCATGAAAACTCAGAGAGGAGATCAAATCCAATATGAGAAGGTAGTCAATAGTGTCAACTGACATAGAGACTGAGTAGCATTAGACTGAGAAAAGGATATTTGAAAAAGAAAAGGTCATTTTAAGAAAGGTCCATGTTGTCGTTCATTTGTGTCACACACTCTGTGGTCCATGGGGCTTTCTTAGCAAAGATATCAGAGTGGCTTGCGATTTACTTTTCTAGTTGATTTAAGTCAAACAGAGATTAAGTGACTTGACCAAGATCACATACCTAGTAAGTGTCTGAAGTCATATTTGAACTCAGGTCTTCCTGACTCCAGGTCCAGAGCTTTCTCTGGACCTGGAGAACCAGCATCAGGGAAGGGCCTAGGCAATTCATATTCACTCCCTTCACTCCTCCCTCAATACTTCTTCCAGCTTCTGACCTCTTTCTCTACCATGTTCCCTTGAAGGCCTCTTTCCAACGTGTTTTTCCTTTTTCTTTGTGTTATTTCTTCCATCAAAATGTAAATTCCTTAAGAGTAGGGACTGTCTTTATGTTTGCTTCTATTTTTTATTTACAGTGATTAGCACATGCCTAATCCATAGAAAGTACTTAATAAATGCTTGTTTACTTGATAAAATGTGGTAATTAAGTCATCACTGATAACTTTCAAAAGAGTAATTTCAGTTGAGTGCTGATTTGAAAAGCTAGAAGACAAATATCTGCAAAGTAAATGAGAGGGGATAAAGTGGAGTCAATGAGTGTAACCAACTTTGTCCTAGGAACTTGATTGTGAAAGGGAGGAGAGATATAGAAGATATCTTGAGCGGATGGTGAAGCCCCTTACAAGTTTTTTTTTTTTTTTTTTTTTTTTTTTTTATGAGGAGGCCAAAGAGAGCATCTGTGCTGTGTTTGTAGGCAGTAGGCACAGGAAGAGATATTTAGAGAGATGTAAGGAGAGACTGAAGATTAGGAAAAGCAGAGATGATGGTGGAGGTCCTCTGCTGCAGAAGGCAAATTCAACTGTAAAGCAAATGGATTTGCCTTGCATTCATTAGAGCTTGAAGTAAAGGAGAACATAGGTGGTGATATAAGTGGGCTTTGAGACATAGAAAATGGGGAAAATATTGTGTAAGAACTGTGCTAATGGGCTATTTGGGAATCTTTACACAACATTTAAGATATTAAGAACTGTTCTATGTGGACTTTGTTGAAACTCTTTAGTGCAAGGCAGCACTGGAAAGGACAATGCTTCACTCCGAATGCTCTCTATTTTCTCAGTAAATTATAAGGAAAGGTCCTTAACTGAGAGGAGTTGTGTGGAAATGGTGTTGGAGGTGGAGGAAAAAGAAAAACAAAGTTTTATAAGAGACTTTATGAAGAATGGTATAGAGATTCAGTTAATAGGAAGTAAAAGAATTGTCTTGCTGAAGTTAGGGTCTAGTTTACTTCAAATAACATAAATTTGTTATGTACCCAGGTGAGGAGGTTGTATGCACCCAGGGACTTAAGTTGTATATTTTATTCTTGTTCCTTTCTGCTGCAGATAATTACTGATAAATATTATTGCTTCTACCTCCACAATAATTTCCACATTCATATAATTTTCTTTGGCCACATAGCCACCACCCCCCAGTTAATTGTCTTATCATTTCTCACCTGAAATATAGGAATAGCCCCCTAATTGGTCTCCTTGATTCAAGTCTTTTTCTTTTCCAATTTATCACAGTTGTCAAAGAGATATTACCTTGAAGAGAGCAAGTCATTTCTGTATTCAATAGACACTAAGGGTTCCATAATCTCCACTTCATAATCTCTAGCCTGAGCCCCGGAATCTATTTTTTACAACCTCATTACAAATTATTTTCCTTCCTATACTACCATAATAGCTACTTTCTCTCTCTGGAGTATCTTTCTACCATGCTAGCCTCCTTCTCTCATTGGTAAATTTATTCCAAGGACCTCCATTTTGAGGATGAGCCCAGGGCAGTCATATTTCATTCTCCACCCTACTTGGCTTCCAATTCTCTTGGATTTTGCCACCATGACTCATCTTCTTTCTCACCCTGGACCTTCCCTTAGAACCTGGGACCTTACCTTCTCACCCTGCCACCGCCCTTCCATTGGTGAGTTCCTTCCAGGGATCTCCATTTGCAGAAGGGAAAAGGTTGACTATGCTCAATTTTCCTGCCCTGTTGTGTTTCTGACTCTTCCCATCTTTCCCACCATTCCCCTATGAAGATATTTTCTCTCCCTGTCTCTGCATTCCCCTTCCTCCACAGCTCTACAACTTCCTTTTATGTATTGTCTCCTCTCATTAGGACATAAGCTCCTTGAGGAACCAGTCTTTCCCACTAGCTACAAGTGCTTAGATTTGACTCTACTATCATAATCCCTGCTCACCCCTTCTCCCTAAAATAAAACAAAACAAAACAAAACAATACCTCATTATCAGGAATCTCATCATTACAGAGATTACACTACTTTTAGTAGTATTACCTCATAAGTACCCTCAGTTGCCTCTGCCCTTCTGATTGGAGCATGGGAAGGCAAGGCAAAAACTCTTTTCAAATATCCCAGAAGCTCAGTCAGCTCTTCATTGCCCACCAACTACACTCCTTCAATCTAACTATACTATTTCCATGCCTGAACCAAGAACCTTTTTTTGTCTCTTTCTCTCCCATTTCAATTTTTTGTGTATTGTCTTCCCCTATTAGATAGTAATCACTTTGAGGGCAATGACTGCTATTTTTTCTTGCTCCCCTAGTATTTGGAACAATACTTACCATATAATAAGCACTTAATAAATATTTATTATATTGTATTATGTTGCATTTAGGTATTATAGGTCTTACAAAAGCATGTGAAAAATTAAATAATCTGAGCACCATAATGCAAGAAACACTGTAAGAAAATAGTACAGAATTTTTGTATACAGAAAACAAAGCACAGGTTAAAGAATCCATGGATCATCTCCAGGGAAAAAAAAGAAAAACACTGTGTTGCAAATTCTGAGATACATAGCATTAAATTTAACAACTCCAATAAACTGCAAATTATGCATGTGATCAGAAGAATGCTTTGAAAAATAAAGGAAAGTAAACATTAATAGCACAAATTTACTGAAGATAATCAACAGATACCAATTAAGTCAATTAATAGGTTCAACAGTGTTGTCAACTACAAAATTCACCCTCAGAAATCAACAGCATTTCTCTAATATTCATTAGAGAACTGCAAATTAAAATGACTCTGAGATACCAATCCACACGTATCAGATTGGCTAACATGATAGAAAAGGAAAATGACAAATGAGAAAGGGGATACTGAAAGATGGGGACACTAATGCTCTATTGGTGGAGTTGTGAATTGATCCAACCATTCTGGAGAACACTTTGGGATTGTGTTTAATAAAACTGTGCATATCTTTTGATTCATCAATAGCACTACTAGGTCTGCATCCTAAAGATATCAAAGAAATAGAAAAATGATACATATGTACAAAAATATTTATAGCAACTGTCTTTGTGATTATAAAGAATTGGAAACTGAGGGGATGCCTATATGAGGAATGGCTGAACGAGCTATGGTATGTCCCTGTGAGGGAACACTACTGTGGTATAAGAAATTATGAATGGGATTATTTCAGAAAAACCTGGGAAGATATGTAAACTGATGTAGAGTGAAGTGAGAAAAACTCGAACATTGTAAAAAGTAACAGCAATATTATAATGATGATCAATTATGAAAGACATAGCTACTTTAATCAATATAATGGTCCAACACAATTCCAAAGGACTCATAATTAAAAAAAAACTACCCAGATAAATTAACTCCAAGTGCAGATCGAAGCATAATTTTTCACTTACTTTATTTTTCTCACTTTTTTGGCAATATGACTAATATGGAAATATGTTTTGCATGATTTTACATATCTAATTGATATATTGCTTGCTTTCTCAATGAGTGGAGGAGGAACTAGAAAGAGGGAAAGAATTTGGAATGAGCATTTTTTTAAAAGAATGATAAAAATAAATGTTTTGAAAAATAAAAGAAAAATCAGTGGCATCTGATTTTCACTATAAAATTCTGCAAAATATAGAAAATATGTGGGGATCAGTCTGCAACAGCAAGCAAAATTCTTGACCAGAATTACACAATGTTCCTAAAAGAAACAAGAACAATTTAAATAGCTAGCAGAATAGTTAGTGCTTATGACTGGATCATACCAATATAATGAAAATGACAATAAGTCAAATAACAACCAATGTTAATTTAAAATTTTAAACTTATACCAAATTGTCAAAACTTTATAAAATTTATAGGGAAAAAAAGAGTTAGAACAGCAAGATAAATTTTGAAAACAAGTAAGGTTAAAGGGAGAAAAGCACTTTCCCACTTCAAACTATATTATACAGCAGCAGTCATCTAGTATGGGTTTAAAAATAGGTGGATGAAGGGAATAGTATGGGCAAGAGAAAATCAGAAACAACTGAAATTAATAATCCAATATAAGAGAAAATGGGGAGCATAAGTTACTTAGAAAAGAACTCCTTGTTTGATAAAAACTCCTGGGAAATTAGGAAAGTAATCTAGAAGAAATTAGGCTTAAACTAACAATGTATGCTATATAATACATTCTAAATATATACATGACCTCAATATTAAAGATAATGCTATTTTAAAAATTGAAAAGAATCTTATATATAATTTTACTTTTACTCCACCATCTTGGCTGCACTCCCATTTCATATAATTTTCATAGCTTTGAGGAGGAAATGTAAGCTTAACCAAACAAGGGATAAGGGTAATTATAGCTACTAAAATAACTTTTATTATAGGAAACTTAGAAGCTTCTACACAAACAAAATTAATGTACATTGGATAAGAGAGGAAACAGTCAAATGAGAAAAACAATCCTTGTATTCTTTGATAAAGGTTGGGTATCCAAACAATTAATAACTATTTATGTATAACCAAAAGCTATTCCCTTATAGAGAAGTGGTCAAAAAGTATGAATCTACACCTCTTAAAATAATCGCAAACTATTGTTAACCTTATGAAAGAATGTTTCAAAACAATAACAATTAGAAAAGTCAATCAAAACAAAAACCTCACATGCTACAAATTGGCAATGATGATAGTCAACATAAAAGAGGTTGTGGAAAGATAGGTCCAGGAATATACTGTGAGTGGAGCTGTGAATCAGTACAACCATTTTGGAGAGCAATATAGAATTATTCAAATAAGGTGACTAAAACCAATAAGCCCTTTCACCAATGATTCTATTAGTAGACTTATGTCCAAGGAGGCCATTGATAAGAAAAAAAAAAGTCTCTATCTATATGTATCAACAATGCAGTATTCACAATGCCTACAATAACTATAAATATGTCAATATGGTTATTAATCACAAAATACAACAGACTCTGACAAAGCTAGAACATTTATTCAAATACCAGAAAACTGAGTCCCCAAACCAGAAAGTCAAAGTCATCCCAGTAGCTATAGAGTTGGGAAACATAGCTAATGCAGTAAACACAACACATTCTCAAGCCTTCAAAACAGAACAGGTTACCTCAGGCAAAAGTCCTCCTCTCCTCACAGAAACTGCTCAGCTCCACACAGTCTGCTCCTAGCAGCTCTGGCCCCCCACAGTTCTGTCCCTGGCAGTCCTCAGCAGGAGTCCCTAGCAGAAATTTTGGCTGGCTCAAAAAAAAAAAGGAATTTGCCACCACTGCCACTGCCACCACACTTCCAGTCACTGCACTGGCTCCAGCGTGGCTCCAGCTTCTCCCTGCCCCACACCTTCCTGCTATGTCAGCAAGTTTAAGGGGGATTGAAGATCTTCAAATCCCATAACCATTACTCTATACCAAAATATTTGTAGCAAAATCTCTTATTGTGACATGAAAGAACTGAAAGCAAAGTAGAGGTTCACTGACTGGAGATGACAAATTGTGGAAGAAGTGACAAATGTGATGAAGCATGGATAGATCTATATGAACTGGGGCAGAATGAAGTGAGTAGATCCAACAAAACAATACATGATTACCACAATGTAAATGAAAAAAATAACCACCAAAAAATGAATGGACAAAATTACAAAGAACAAATATCACTCCAAAGAAGAGCTATGTGAAAATCTCATCCACTCTACCCCTTAGCAGATGTGGGAAGTCCACAAGGGTGATATGTTGCTCATATTTTCAGACTCTGTTGATGTAATTGATCAATTATCATTAATTTTTCCGCTTCTTTTTCTTTATCGCTGTCTTTCTACAATATTATTTGTTATATGACATAGCCCTTTGTGAAGGGGAGGGGGAAAATTTATTTATTTAGGGGAATTGTGGTTATATAAAAAGAAGACATCAGTAAGACCTTATTTTTAAAAAATGAAAGGACATTCATTTGGTAATGTTGAAGGAAGTATCAAAGAAAGATCTGAAGGAAATAGTTAACTTAGCCTGTAATCCTTGCAAAAATTAGCAGAGGGCTACTGTGGTAGGAAAAGTATCTGCTATATAGGCTAAGCTAGGTTTTATGTTTGTTTGTATGTTTGGGTTTTTAAGGCATAAAAACCACTTTGAAGACTTAAACAGCTCAGGGGATTTAGGCTTATGTCACTAATAAAGCTTTGGGGTGATCGAAAGCTGTTGTCCTTCAACATACTAGTGTAGCCATCTCAAAGGCAGAAAAGTTGTACTCTAATGAATCAATTCTATATTCTTGCTGTGTATCCTTTCCATGTTATGACTGAGTAAATCTTCTTTTGTTAGCAGTTAGGTGTTCTACAAGTACCTCACTTTATAGTAATCCCAAATCCAAAGAACCAGACTGGCCTGGATTATATCTGACTCACAACAGTTATCAAATTATTGTGGGACCTTACTGTTAGCTATAAGAGTGGTCAGCTATGGACCACCAAAGTCTATATGATGCTAGGTCTAGGAGTGCAAAGAATAATGTACAATAAAATCACAGATCTGAGACATTAGGTAACAAAGGATGGGTGTCAATTTAGCATGGAGCAAGGCCAAAAAAAGATAAATAAATAAAAGTAGCCTGGGTTGGAATTTTGATGAAGCTGGACAAGAGCTCGGATAAGAGGTCGCTACTGAGCTGAAGGACACTCAGTTAGTTGAAAGTCCAGTTTTTAGTTCTGTCTACTTCAGCATATTAAAGAAACTATGTCATTTAAAAATATGAAACCTGACAGAACCACAAGTAGCATCTTAGATTATACCTTGGAAATAGCTACTTCTGGTGTTCTGCTGTAATTACATTTAATATGCTGCTTTTGAAGTATTATAGCAAAAATCTACCAAACTCAATGTATTGTCTCTGTGCTACCTAGTAGATTGATATTTGCTCCTGACAAGTTGAGCCAGACTTTAAGTTGCAGTCCCAAGAAAAATGCAAGAGAGATTATTTTGCCTTCAGGTCATAACAAGGCTAAAGGAAGAAAACATATTCCTAAGGCTAATGTGTTTATTTTCAGATCCTTCTCTATTTCTTTTCAAGCACTTACAGCATACAGTTTTCATGCCCTTTCTTCCCTGTTAGATTATAATGCTCCAGAAGGGCCTGGAGACAATTGCTATTTCTTTTGTATTTTCCCAGAATATACAATATGGCATTTTTTACACAGTAACACAATACACATTGTCTACTGAGAGGTCAGGGACAACAAAAGGAAGAGATGGTTGTCTATTTGGGAAATTGGATTTGGGGGAATATGATACCAATGGCTCTGTGAATTGTTCCAACACTCAGAAGTCTGAAAATAATAATGTTAAGTCATTTAAATGGTTTTAAGTAATTTACATATGGGTAAGGTAAGGCACTTGATCACTAGTGCCCAATTCTAGACCCATCCTTCATTCTATACATTTTTTGCCATTGTCTGAATGCTAACTAGTAAAATTATACATATTATGTCTCTTATTTTAGTCCAAGACTTGAAGAAAGCTATGGCCTCCAAAAGGTGGAGTACAGGAGGGAGAATATACTAGACCAGCAATGGGGAACCTACAGCCTTGAAGTCACATGTGGCCCTCTAGGTCTTTAAGTGTGACCCTTTGACTGAACCCAAACTTTGTGAAGATTCCATCAAAGGGTCTCACTTGAGGAACTAGAGTCACATGTGGCCTCAAGGCCACACAGTTTCTCCACCCCTATTCTAGGTATTGGGAAGTGGCAGGGGCAGAGTTGGAAGTGGAATATTTTGTATAAACACATTATAGGGAATAAAGTGTGTGAATGAGAACAATGTGTATGAAGTTTTGAAAGACAGGCTAAAATGAATTTTAAAGGGATTTAAGCACTAAATACAGTTTATATTTTAACCTAAAGGAAATACGGAGCAATATTGAAGCTTCTATAACAAAAGAGTGATATGATCAGATGTGCACTTTAGGAATATCCATTAGCTGAGTGGAGAAGGGATTGGAGAGGGGAGAGACCAGATGTAGAGAGGTCAATGAGAAGACTAAAACAATAATCCTGACTGCATATAATGAGGGTCTAGACTAGGATAAAGTACTAAGAAGGGGACAAAAGACTGAGATGTTACAGAAGTGGAATTGACAAGACTTGACAACATAATGGTAATGGGAGGTGAGTGATTCAAGAGTGGAAGATGACTTCTGGGTTCTAAATTTAAGTGATTAGAAAAATGGTGATGCCATTAACAGAAAAAGGAAAGTTAGAAGGAGGGGCTCATTTAAGGAGGAAGAAAATGCATTCTGCTTTGGACATAGAATTATGAATTTGAGATGTCTATAGGACACCCAGATTAAAATACCATTCAGGCAGCTTGGTAATGTGGAATTGGAGATAACTAGAGAGATGTGCACTGGAGATGCAGATTTTGGAATCATCTGTGCAATGATAATTAAATCCACAGAAACCGATGAGATCGACAAAAAAAAAAGGTGGCATGAAAAGAAAAAAAGAGCCCAAGACAGAGCCTTGGGGGGGTATAGCTTCATACTGGGGTTGAACCAGAGATAGTGAAACTGCAAAAGAAATGAAAATGATTTGTACAATGAGTAGGAAAAGAAATATGATGAACAGTCTCATGAAAATCCAGGGAGGAGAGAATTTCTATAAATTAGTGTAACTCAACTAATGTGAAATGCTGCAGAGAGATTAAGAGGAAAGAGGACTAAGAAAAGGACACTGACTTTAACAATTAAGAAACCATTAATGACCAGAAGAGTCTTTTCTAGTGAATGGTGCGACTGAAGGTAGTGATTGAGAAGTGAGTAAAAGATAAGAAATGGGAGACAAGTGAGTAACTTTTTCTAGAAGTTTGGATATGACAGAGTGAGCAACTAGTATCCTTTCCAGCTTTAGTTCTCTGATCCTGAAAAATCAGAATGTATTTAACTTGATATCTTAGATACAGCCAGAAATACTACAGAGCTCCCAAACATATGGAATCTTATTTCAGTTAAGCGGCAATCAGTCAAATCAACATTTGGGAAAAGTTACCTCCTACAGTCCTATAAATGAATTGTTATAGATGGGCCACCCTTTAGTGGTTCTCATTTAGGAAAAAAAAAAACAACACATTGGGTCAGGTACTTCGACTAAGTGGGATCTTTGAAAAAGCTAAATCTGCTAAGATCCAAGGCCTTCTCTCCAAATGCTTTAGAAATGATTCTGTACTTTGAAAATTAACAGTGCTCACAAGGTGGATCCTTTGTCACAGCTGTAGGCAGATGGTAGTCTGAAATGTTTCTTTGATGTTAGACAATTTCCTAGGAAGGCTCAATGCCTCAAAATTGTCATACACGGGGGGGGGGGGAGAAGAGAGAGAGAGAGAGAGAGAGAGAGAGAGAGAGAGTGTGTGTTAGTTTGGCTTGAGTTCCTATTTTAAAAGAAATTTGATGTTAACTCTCTCCGCCCTTCCCCCAGTCACGTTCTGCGCTAAATATCCCTATCTTACTGGCTGCCTTCGGCCAAATCTCTCTGTTCTCTTAAGGACTTTAGGCCAAAAAAAATAGTAAAAGTGTATATGTTGATGCCAAAAGAAGTATAGAAAACTAGGTCCCTCATGCACCCAACTGACATTTTTCCAAGTTTGTTATGCAGTAGGTTACTGCAGACTTTCACGCTTATGAAAATGACAGTGTCAAAGGTAATAAAGTAATTAATCTAATGCAAAATCACTTTGAATCCATATGTTGGATTTATCTGCAGAAATAAAAGTGTGATTAAAAAAAATACACTCCTTCCACAGATACAGACAGCTACCCTTCTGTAGCTTAAGAGATGATCTTTGAAAGTTGCTGTTGCTGACCAGTATGATAACAAATCTTTTTAAGGAGGTTTATAAAAATAAGGTAGTGATAAAAAATGACAGGGTTTTAGAGATAATTAATGTCTTTGTCATTAGATCTTTGGATCTTGTAAAAATTCTATCATTCTCACAAAATATAGAAAATACTGTTACTTCTGAACACAAATAGATATATTAAAGATCCAAGCAAAAGGTGATTTATAAGATATACTTTTCATGCACCTGTTTATGTGTGTGTGTTGCGGGTGGAGGAGGGTATAGAAGAGCGGAGAAAAGAGTACGAAAGGCACCCATAATTTTTTCTAAGCACTATTACTTCCAATTTCACAGCTTTGTCCATTAAACATAGATTCATATCATGTAACAGCAGGCTCTTGATAGCACTGATGCATATGTTTTCAATGAGAACAGAAGTCATATGGCAATATACATTCAGTCTAGCTCTGCACAGAACAATCTTATCACAGTGCAATTTGTTACCAAATGCCATTCCAGAGGCCATGCTTTCAGCCCATAGCTCTTGTTTTATTAGGAAACATCTAATATGGCAAAGTGATTCTTTGCCTGGCATGTTGATACAGCCTAGAACAACTAAAAATGTGCAAAATAATGGTGGCCAAAAATATACATCAAGAAGTGAGTTTAAATGTATTCCTTAAGGCAATAATAGTGTGGAAATGTTCTAAAATAGAACATTTTACTCCATTTGTCTTCTAGGTGATAATTTTACCGTGAGAACCCTTGTGATTCACCTACCTCCATTCCATCAGGTGACCAAATAATATGCCAAGCTAGATGAATAAATAGAACCTAAAGTAGGTGGTCTATACCTTGGGAAAGATTAGAAAATATGGTCATTTGTACAATCTCATATTTGGGGGCATCAATTTTCTTTTTGCCTGTATATGATCAGGGAATTTCAGAATCAGGCAGATGAAAGAAAGCAAAGCCACATATGAAACCATGGAAGGGTTAAGTGTTTGGTTTAAATAGCAAAACAGAATAATAAATCCAACCCATGTATGCTATAAATTAAGCTGTGAATGTTAAGCCAAGGTGTGTACTGATTTATTAACAGGTCTATTTTGCATCTAAGGTTACTACCAAGTTAAATGTGTACCTGACACTGAGGATGTATGCAAGGCTATGAACATGGAATGGGCTAGGTAGTCAAAGAGATGTAGGGAAATATGTGTCTTTATTTTAACTCTTAAATGGAGAGGAAAAATTCCTAAACATTTAAATAATTATTGATTTAATCAATCATTTCAATTAGTTGTTCAAACCAACCTCAACAACCCCTGAAATCAGAACCCTCCAGAATTTCACTAGAGAAACTGACCTGGCATTTAATCAATCCAACTGTCATGAACCTATCACTCTTTGAATGATTTTTTTCCCTTATTGTACTCTACCTTAGGTTGAGGTTTAATGCCATATGCATATAACTAGGGTCTAATTAGTGTTAATAATGAATCCCTACAAATTTGATATATGTATTTAAATTTGCACCATTCAAAGTTAAAAATGTAAAATATAGTAATTGATTATATGCCAATGAAAATATGTACTGCAAATTCTAATGAGACCACTTCATAGGATTTATTATTCACACTAATGAGGACTTAGCTGTATACATGTGTTTGTATAAATAAATATATTACAGAGAACAGCTAGGTGGTACAGCGAATAGAGCACTGGCACTGGAATCAGGAGGACCTAAGTTCAAATTCAACCTCAGATACTTACTAGATGTGTGACCCTGAACAAGCCATTTAACACTGATTACCTCTCCTTCCCCCCCCAAAAAAATCACTAAATATATAACAATATTTTCTTATATACTGTCAGCTATACCATTCTTCCAATTGATTTAGTTCATTAAGCACTCCATTTTTACCCTCTGAAATATGGTCATCTGATGTTTACTTAATATCCTTCACAAACTTGAATAGCATTGTCTCCTCACCAACCTTCAGAACATCTGGAAAGGCAATGAATTCTTAGCTAAAGAATATTAGAAACCTTTAAACCAATGAAATGAGACTGGAAAGCTATTTAAGAAAATTCTAAGCAAATAATTACACCTGAAAACTTGCTTGTATTAAATCAATGGGGTCAAACACAAATAGAAATGGATCTGGGCTACACTTTGACTTCAAAACATAAAAATTAACATTGTCTATGTTATATTGTATTTTTCATTTGTTTTGTTATATGTTTCCTAATTATATTTTAGCCTGGTTTTGGGCCACACTCAGGTGTTTTGCAGACACTGAGACAATGAGTTTGATGCCTCTATAGCTAAACTAATTTATGTAACAATTCCTCTAACCTTCTACTGTTCAGAGACCTATCTCCATTTCTATCTCCCTATATATGAAACTGAGCTTTTTGTATGTATTGGCAGAAAGTAAATACCTCTTACTTAGGTTAGAGAAGATTTGCTGTCAACTTCAATATGAAGATAACATTTGCTTATGGTCCATGAACATAGTTTGTTGTTGTTTATTTTAATTTATATATTAAATACACAGTTGCTATGTAGAACTCATCAAGGTCATCAAAACACTTGTCTGTAAATGCAGATGATGAGTCAAAGCATTACAATATGTGTCGGTGTGAGCATAATGTGGCATAGTCAACAGGAGGCCAACCTTGAGATAATGAAAATCTGCTTTATTGTTTGTGGGGAAATCACTCATCTTTCAATGGCCCTAACAACTCATTGACTCAAGTTATAAAAGAGTCGTATCTACATCAGTGGGGGGAGGTAGTTCCCTGAGCTGATAAAATCACAAATCCAAACAAACTAAAAGCTGTGTGTGTGTGTGTGTGTGTGTGTGTGTGTGTGTGTGTGCACATGTGTGCACGTGTTTTCTACATGCTGGGTACTGTGCAAAATGCTGGAGATACAAATATAATGGGGATTACTCAAAACTCGTGTGATCATCGCCAAGATCATTAACTAACATGGAGGCACCCTGCTTCCCTGTGTTTTCCTACCTAGTGCCCTCCTTCAATTGATTGTGTAATTGGAGCAGACCATTTCCTTGAAACTGCCAGGCTAGAACAGAATCTTTTACCTACTCTCTTTTCCTATTGGTTTTTTGCTGCTAAATCTATGGGTAGGGGTAAGATCACATACTCACAGTGAACCTGCCATGAACTGAGCTGGAAGAGAAATACCATCACTCTTGTAAGTTAGGTGGATTTTAGTGTAAGCAAGGTGGATTTTAGAGTGTGTAAAGCAGATTTCATTATTTCTTAGAGTTCAGTTTCCTAGGATTCATGGTCATAAAATCCCTTGTTCCCAGGTATTATATACAAGTTCTCATGGTTATGGTTCAAAACATCTCCACTGTGCTTGTGCTGCATTATATAAGGATAAATAATATAAACACTGCAGCTGTGAAGTCAGATACGGGGATGGGGTGATGTAAACTTGTGAGGCTATTGCTGGCAATATGCCTCCTTTGTCTGTTACCCTATAAAGCAGGTGGGTACTGGTCAAGGGGTGGGGAACCTTAGGATAGAATTATAAGCAGCAATACTGTGTGTTCCTCAGCTGGCCACCATTGAGGCTTGAGGGGATTTATGGGGATGCACAAGTTGTACCTACCTCAATCGACTCCATCAAGACGTAGGGGTAGTTGCCTGCCCTGCTTCTTGCCAGCCCCTCTAAGAAGGGTGATTAGGGAATACTGTAGAAATTGTGCTCCCATTATCAGCAACCCTTGTGGGAAAATTAGACTAGAAAAAAATAAGATTATTAACCCCTTTGAAGGTCTCTTTGCTGTCTGACCAGATCAAGAGTGAACCTGTGCTAACAGGTTCCTGTGTGCTGTGTTTATTTGTCTTACAACTCCTTTCTCCTTCTAGGTCCCAGGTCCCCAAGAAATGGACCTAGAGTTGTTTGTTTCTCTTCTGTTTCTTTTGTCCTCAGTTTCTAGGTGCAGGAGATCATCCCTGCTGTACCTAGGACTTTGCTCCATGGAGAATTTGGAACCAGGACTTCAGACTGGCAGAATATTACAGCTTGCCCGTCAAGCAGGGAATCCCTGGGATTTGAGTGCAAATGGGGCTTTGAATTTGGAATCTGGGACTATGCTCTTTAAGAAGTGAAATAAGCTTGGTACCTAATCCCCCTTCCCCTGCTCAGAGACTGAAATAGTGTAGAGGGGAGGTTAAGTCCTCCATGTTTGAGAGTTAGTTTGTATTTGTTATGTGTATTTATAACTTGGAAGTAAATATTTCTTTGTAAAGATTGGCTAAATTAACTGAACTGCAAGGGACCCACCACCCACACTTGAAGGAATACCATCCAAGGGGACTAGGGCCATTGTCTGAGAACCTAAACACCCCCATTACTTCTTGAGGTCCCTGGAGAACCATGGTGGGAGGTAAAAGGTCACATACCTGGCCTTCAAGCTATTGGAACCAGAGTAGTGTTACACAAATGAAGTCAGAAACAGTGCCTATGCCAAGAGGAGCACACATTCTAATAAGGGACAAAACATGTAAATATCTACACACACAAAAGATATAAATAGAGAATTTATGGAAGGTAATTTCAGTGAAATGAGATGAAAAGGATGGCTGAGGTACGGGTTGGGATCATATACGAAGAAAAGTCCTTCAGAAGGTTGAACCTGAACTGAGTCTTAAAGATAGCCAGAGAAACTAAAAGGTAGAGATGACAGAGAACTCCAAGCACAGGGGGCAGCTTAGTACAAAGGCACAGCATGGAGTTTCTTGCAAATAAGCCCAGGTAGCTGGATGGTAGCATGTATAGAAAGGAGTAAATTATAAAAGGACTGGAAAAGTAGAAAGGTGCCAGTTTGTTAAACATTTTGAATGTCCAACAAAGGACTTTATATTTTATTCTGGAAGTAATGAGTCACTGAATTGTGTGTACATGTGGGTGTACATATGCACATATATGGGTATACATGTGTATATACAATTTGCCTTTATAATGTATAGCACAACCTGAAATGCAAAGACAACTTTAAGATATATCTATAGATATAGATATACATATAGATATACATATAGATATACATACATAGAGAGAGAGAGACATTGGCAACCACCTGAAATTGGATTTTTTTCTCCCCTGAACTTGGTTATTTAGCAAAATCATCATGACAGTTGACAGAATTTTTGTTAGTCATTATACAGGACCTACAACTCATTGTGCATTTCTCAAATCTCATTGTTTACAATGCAACACTAAATTTCTTTCAATTCTTGACCCAGAAATCATACATTTCTGTATTTATTTTTTCTATATTTCATTGTTTATTGTGCTTAGGATCGATCACCAGGCAGAGCAAGATGAACCTCTGAATATTTATGTGGAGAACACTGAGAGATCCTGCTGTGAGCTATTAGCTCAGCGGATGATGTGGGCTCCCAGTTGGAAGCCAAGTGGATGGTAAAAACGCTGTTGCAACCCTTTATAAAAGCATATAAAAAGCACCTGTTTGCCTGCTTCATTAAACTTTCCTAATGAAGGCCTCTAGGGGAGGGAAGAAGGAGGGGAGAGAAAAGGGAAACTTTTTTTCATTGACTCTTATAAATAAAGAACAGTATTTAAAAGGTGCCAGTGAATGAGAACACTTTAATCTGTAGCAATTTGGAGGGCAGCTACCTCAGGAATAAAAATGAGTCAGAATGTCCATGTATTCATGACCATTTGACTTGCCACACAGGAGAATAGCTTCATGATTAACTTCTGCTATATTATCATTGTAGTGCAGAAGAGTAATAGATACTCCCCAGTCTCTACTTATCTTATTACTTAGTATCAGGGCCACCAGTCATGAATTTCATTAAATGTAATTCTTCCAGAACCTTTTGACACTACCACATAGACCCAGAAATGTAATCTGGCCTAGACCTAACCTAACAAGAATAAAGAGCAACATAATGTTTTTAGGTTGTTGAACTGAAAGATCGTACACATCATACCTATATGTGATACTGTCTGAAGGCAAGTTATTTTGTGTGGAATCTTTTCTGTTATGAAATTGAGCCTTGAAATACCTAGCAGGCCTTTCTTGCCAGATGAGTTAGTTGTATTGCTTATAAAGGACTTTGAGACCCTAAATTAGAGTCAACATATGCTGAAAATTATATACAGTTAATCAAAATTGAGTTACAGATTTATGCTTTTTTTGTAGACTGAGGTTCCCTGGCATGTCCAGGTTCGAAGTGTAATGGCCACTCAGGCCTTTCACTTGTTCCATTTGTCCATCCTGGACCAGTTTGCTCCAGCTTAGGAAACCTGGTGGCCCTCTGTTCCCAGAGACTCTGCATATTCAAGCTAGACTTTCTGTAGGTACCTGATCACCTTTAGCCCTGCTACATTTAGACCTCCCAAACTTAAGTGATCCACCAGCTTATGCCTCTGTAGGAACAGATACAAGTATGGCCATCACAATCACCTATTTTATTATTTACAAGATTTTTTTTCTACTTCTCATTGTTTATTTAAAAAATATTCCTACAATGACTACAAAAATCTGTAAAGATATTAACATCAAACCTATAACCCATACAAAGGGAATTATAGGAAGATATTTTGTAGACCATAAAATCTGTTTGTATAATATCTTTCTTATACAAACATGATCATATTTATGATTAAAATTATATATACATATGTGTGTACATAATCATGCATACACACATAAACATATTTAACATTTCACTAACAGAACACCAGCACACATTCTGCCTATATAGCTGCTCTGTCTCTAGACTAAATGGTACATGAATTTCAAGGCTACATTCTAATAATTCTTATCAAGATAATAAAACTCTCCTAAAATAAGTTGTTGAACAAGTATTGAAATTAGCAAAATAGAAGAGAGATGCTTATGATGAATTATAGGGACTGTAAAATCTAGCGTGTTTAGCAGAGCAGAGAATAACATGACGTTACCAGAAAAGGTTACAACTACTTTGGGTTTATTTCTCAAGAATAAAACTGAATCCCTCTCAGGAGTCTTTTAGCTATGTCACTGACTCTGGACAGAAAAACAAGGATTGAAGAATAGATGAGTTCAGATTGAGTTCAGATTCAGTCTATTTATCTCGTTAGGTAGGTTGTTAGGGCCTTAATGAACCAAACAATTTCTACTATTGTGTTTGGGAAACAAACTACAGTTGAAGAAAGAAATGTTAATTCTGAAGACACTAGGCTATTTTGTAGAATTTAACATCTTGAAAGGACCTCCCCAAGGTCAATGAGTGACCATGTTCTGGGAGGTCAGTACCAAAGCCAGATGAATCATTTCTCTTTTATTTGCTGAGATCTCTAGAGAAAGAAATTCCACAATTAGCCTCAGTCAGATGTTACTGTGTCTGGCTAATGGAAAAAAGAAAGATAAAAGAGCAGAAATAGGTCACAACAGTGATTGTTATCCAATGTCTTTTATACACACGTGTGCTTTTTAATAAAGCAGATTGGTGTCCTACTCATGAAAATATTATCATAAATTTTATGAAGTTCAATTATGCATCTGGTGCCTTTGCTGGTTGCTCAGTGGGGAGTGAGGTTAAAGAAGGAGCACATCTGGAGGTAGTGATATGGAATCAAAGCAGTCATGCCCTGAAAACTTCGTATTTTTAGACATGATACTTTAATGCTAGCCTTCACTTGCAATCATGAGTTCTTCCTGTATTAGCTTTTATGGCAAATATGTATTTAGTGAAGGGCTAAAACAACCCCAACTGAAGACATATATGGAATTCTGCCAGTACTTTGCCCTTCTACCATAAACCTCGCAGAGCATTACATTTCTGACAGTAGTATTCTAAGTAGGATGGAAATATTAGTGTATCAAGCTAGTAAAATTATTGTCATGAAATGCTACCCATTCCAAATCATGGCTGTTTCTTTATGACAAGGCCAAGCTGGCAATAGGACAAGTTGCTTTGGCATACTTATTGCAGCAGCAAAAATATGTGAATGGGCCCTGTCTCCCTGGTCCTCTCTCAAAGCACTTACATTAACTCATAGGTGGAACAAAATCCCCCACTGAGTAATAGAGTAAGAATTCTATGGAAAGCTTATCACCTGCCTTCTTTATTGTTGTCCAATTGTTTTCAATCATGTCTGAATCTTTGTGGCCTCATTTGGGTTGTGTGTGTGTGTGTGTGTGTGTGTATGTGTGTGTTTGGCAAAGCTACTGGCATAGTTTTCCATTTCCTTCTCTAGCTCGTTTTACAAATGAGGGAACTTTGGCAAACAAGGTTAAGTGACTTGCCCAGGGTCACTTAACTGGTAAGTATCTGAGGCCATCATTGACTTCAGGAAGACTCAAATTCCCCAACCTCAGGCCTGGCACTCCATCCACTATGCAAACTATCTACCTCCTATCCAAAGCCTTCTTTGTACTCTACTGCAATCTATATATTCTTCCATATTTTCACTTCACTGTATAGTGTTTTTCCAAACTGTCATATAGCACACAATACAATAATAAAGGCTTCAAAGTAAACACTAATCCAATTCTGAATAGTTAACTAGTGACTTCTGCAGCATTAAAAGTAAAACTCTAATTTTATTCATCATCTTCACAAAAATGTAACTTAACAAAAGTTACATTAGTGAAGTTAGTTCAATAAGAGTGATACTGCAAATGGATGATATCTTCCTAAACAGTCAAAATCCAGGTTCTTAACAAAAAGAGTATCATAAAGTCAGGCTGTACAAGACGGCTTGGGTATTCTAACAAACCCAAAGTGATGTGCCAAGTCATCAGTGAGAGCCCTGCAGGTTTTTTCTGGCTTCCAGGAGAATAGTGTACTTTCAAAAAGTCAGATGGGGAAGGGGTGTAGGGAGGAGACAGGGAGAATAGCAATTAGAGAAGCAGAATAGAAACTGTTCTCACCAGGAGTGTCATATAATTTAAGATCCAGCTAAAGTAGAATGATGTAGTGCAGGAATGTCAAACTCAAATAGGAATGGACCCCTGTGAGTCAAACACTGACTCACAAAACAATATACTAACATTATCTACATTGTATTTTGTATTTATTTTATTAAACATTTTCCAATTACCTTTTAATCTGGCTCCACAGGATAGGAGAACAAACAATCATCAGACTGTCTTTGACACCTCTGATGTAGTGGATTGAGCCCAGAACTTGGAGTAAGGAAGACCAGAGTTCAAATCCTACCCAAGACAAGGGTAGTTGAATGATTCTGGGAAAG
The DNA here is from genome assembly GCA_011680675.1 of Gymnobelideus leadbeateri. NCBI lineage: Eukaryota > Metazoa > Chordata > Mammalia > Diprotodontia > Petauridae > Gymnobelideus > Gymnobelideus leadbeateri. The sequence goes on along the minus strand of WOXC01008918.1, from coordinate 61,740 downwards.
TCAATTTACCTCTCTGGGTCTTAACTGCTTTATATTTAAAATAAGGAGATTGGATTCCATAATCTCAAAAGTTCCTCCCAGCTCTAAATCTATGATCCTCTTATAGTTTTAAAATAAGTTTGGACATGATTTCTTAGAATAAGACAGAATGTCTACATCTGGGGAAAGTACAATACATTGACCTAGATGAACAGACATTTCCAAGCTTTAGTGCAATGTGTGAGAGGAAGAGGATAATTGATTGCAGTTAAAACTTGGAATTTCAGAAGGCAACTTTCCCTAATCCCCTATTTTCAAAATAGGAGCAACTAAATAAGATGGTAAAATGGAATTTGCAGGAAATGAGCTAAAAATTATTTTAACTAGACTGAGTTGATTTGAATTTGCTTCTGTTTTTCTTTCCTTTGTAGTACAAGAGTAGCTAGATGGAACTGTCAATTCAGTGCTTCTTTGTTGAATATAGGGCTACTTCTAGTAAGGCTTCAATATCAGAAGGCCAATTTTCTCCAGTACAAATACTTAAACAGCCAGTATAGAGAACCAAGAAATTAAATTAGGCCTGAAGGCTGAGCTCCACTCTAGGAGCTAGCTAAAGGACATTGTGTTGCAGAACTCTGACTTTAGGGTTAAATTAATCATAATGAAGTAATTATACTGTTGAAAAGATAATAGGACAAAAGTAGGATTAAAAAATTACTGATATAGAACTGGAGAGGGCCTCAGAGGCCATCTAGCCCCTCATGTTACAGTTGAGGAAACTGTAGTCAAATGACTTTCCCAAGTTTACATGGGGTATTCTTGTATCCATAACTAATCTTTCTGTAATTGACCAGCTCAAGCCACTGAGATGGTAGAAAACATCAAACAATATGCATAGTCCAGGGTTTGTGGCTCTATAAACGTAGCTTCAGAAAACTATACAGAATTCAGGTCCTCATGTATTTCTCTCCTATTCTAAAGGCCCTATCTAGAAACAAAGTAAAGCAGATTTTAGCACAAGAAAGTGTCTCTGAATATTGTAAATGTCATATGTGCTTGCACATAATCAGCTCTTTTTGTATAGCTGCTAATTAGATCAGCTAGATTTGCATGAGGGATGCATAATGGTAGTACCATTTAATTCTAATTTATCTTGAGTGTCATAACTAAACTCAATTCTAGCATTGTCTTTTCTTGGCTTCAGAATTGTGGAACATTAGAGGAAGAGGTAACTTCAAAGATCATTTAATCTAAGCCTCTCATCATGCAGATGAGGAAACTGATTGCAAATGCTATTAAGGTATTTCTCATGAATTCACCTCATGGAAATTCAATGTTTAGTTAGCCATGAGGAATGAACCCTCCTTATCACTAAGCAATAAGTTGGAACCAATTGACTAACCAATTGGTTTGGAATATTTCCCATTATATCAGAAGTGATTTAATAATAATAATAATAAACTATTCTTTTTGAAGTTCATTACTTACTGACAGCCCCCTCCAATCTCAGGATAAAATAAGTGAATAAAGGTAGCTAATACCCATCCTGTTTGTGACTCAACCACTGAGTTTCAGTTGTTGTTTTTGTTTTCTTTTTGGCAAAATGGATTGAATGATAGTCCTAAAGTCACCTGCACATGGTTGATATGAAGAAAATGCTCTGTGAAATTCAAATATGAGTTGTTATAATATGGCATAATATGATAAATTCAATCTTTCCTTAAAAATCATCATTCTGCATGTCAGTTGGGATAATGAGACAACATCATATTGGATTTGGTCAGCACATCCTATTTCAGACACTTACCAATTGTATTACCAGAAGCAAGTCTCAGTTTCTTAGGTTTATCTCTTGTAAAACAAGGATGAGTCCTGCAATGAAATAGTACGGCCCAGTGGAGAGGACAGGCTTCAGCCTCAAAACAAACCAAAACAGGTTAAATCAAGTTCTGTGTCTCTGAACAAGTCATTTAACTTTTAAGTACCATGAACTGTCCCATAAGACTATATATTTGAGAACAGTTGTTAATTTGCACTGGTAGTAGACATTTTTTCCTCTAAGAACTACACTGTATAAATCACAAATACTTATCCCGCCTCAAAAAAAAAATATCCTGTAATATTTAAATTCTTAACTTTCAAGGATCAAATGAGATTATATATGTTCATGTTCATATACATATGTATATTTATGTATCTGTTCTATCTACATGTATATAAAGCATTTATGTATATATATACGTACGTATGTATGTATGTGTGTATGTATGAATGCATGTGTATAACAAGTCCTCAAAGTGATGGGAGTACCAAATCATTTTACTTATCTCCTGAGCAACCTATATACAGATCAAGAAGCACAAGTTAGAACCAAATATGGAACAACTGCTTTGTTTAAGACTGTGAAAGGAATACAACCAAGATATATATTGTCACCTTATTTATTTACTTTATGTGCAGAATATATCATGTGAAATGGCAGGCTGGATGAATCAAAAGCCAAAATTAAGGTTGCTGGTATCAACAATCTTAGATATACTGACAATCCTGCTATGGTGGCAGAAAGTGAAAAATGAAGAAGCCTCTTGGTGAGGGGGAAAGAAGAGAGTCTAAAAGATGACTTGAAGCTTAACATTAAAAAACAAACAAAAAAAATAAAATAAAAACTAAGATCTTGGCAACCGGTCACATTACTTCTTAGCAAATGGAGGGAAAAGAAATTGAGGCAATGTCAGATTATACATTATTGGGCTCAAAGATCACTACAGACAGTGATTGCTGTGATGAAATTAAGATACTTGCTCCTCAGAAAGAAAACTATGGCAAATCTGGACAACATACTAAAAAGCAGAGATATCACTTTGCCCAAAAATGTCCATAGAGTAAAAGTTAAGTTTTTTTTCCAGTAGTAATGTATGGCTGTGAGAATTGAATTGTAAAAAACAAACAAACAAACAAAAAAAACTAACTGCCACAGAATCAATGCTTTCAAATTGTGGTTTTAAAGAAGATCTTTTAAAGTTCATTGGACATCAAGGAGATCAAAAAAATCAATCTTTAAAGAAATTAATTCAGACTACTTGTTGGACAGACAAATGCTAAAGCTGAAGCTTTTAAGCTTCAAATTCTAAAATATTTCTATTTTGGCCACAAAATGAGAAGAAAGAATCATTTGAAAAGACCCCAATGTTGGAAAAGATTGAAGGCAAAGAGAGAAGAACGACACAGGATGAGATGGATAGGTAGCATGATAGAAGCAAGGAACATGAGCTTGAACATAGACTTCAGGAAATAGTGGAGGATAGAAGGGCCCTAGCATACTAGTAGAGTCCATGGGGTAATGAAGAGTCAGATATAACTAAATAAATTAACAATAGCAACATACAAACACATATGTAACTTCATGTATAAAATGAGGTCATATGTATTATTTCTATTATATAATAGATAGGATCTCGTTTGATGAACTAAATGAATCATTTGAGGCACTAAATCCACTAAAAAAGCCAAGGCATTATCCTCTGAAGTGAACACTTTGAATAAAAAGAATAAAGTGTACTCATGTTCTATTGCTGACTCTGTCACCAACTCATTGGTGAACTTTGGCTAATCATGAAATCATTTTATGTTTCAGTTTCCTAATTTATCAAATGGGAATAACACTACTTGTCCTTATCAATCTCACAATTCTGTGAAAATCAAGTGAGATAATGAATTGTACAAGAAAGGAATTTGAAATATTTTTTTTTAAAATAACTATAGCAATTTAAGGCACCAGTATTAAATAAAATACAAAGATCTGGACAATTGAGATCCAAGTTAATTGGTATGTAGGTTATGACTGGCAGGTTTATCTCTATTGAATGTAATGCACTGCTTTAAAAGGGCATAGGGAGGAAGCAGAGCCAAGATGGTGGAGAGAAGGCCAGAAGTTGCCTGAATTCTCCCCATTTTCCCTCAAAACAACTTTAAATCAAGCCTCTAAAAGAATTATGGAGCAACAGAATCAACGAAAAGATGGAGTGAAACAATTTTCTAGACTAAGATAACTTATAAGGACTTCAGGAAAGCTCTGTCTCACTGGATAAAAGGGGAGCAAAGCCCAGTGCAGGCAATATCTGGGCAAGCCAATGGGAAGCTTGGGAGAGAGCCCTCATACTCCAGGAGCAAAGTTCAACCTTAAAAAATGAGTAAAAACTACTAAAAAGAGCCTTGACCATAAAAAATCTACTATGGCAACAGGGAAGATCAAAACAACAAAAGAGGACAACCATGTCAAAATGCTTATACATGAAGACTCAAAGTGGAATATGAATTGATCTCAAGTCTGAAATGTCCTCTTGGAAGAGCTCAAAAATGGATTTTTAAAATCAAGTAAAAGAAATAGGAGAAAAATTGGGATAAAAATGAGAGTTATGCAAGAGAATTATGAAAAAAAGTCAATAACATGGAAAAGGAAGGACAAAAATTGACTGAAGAAAACAATTCCTTAAAAAATGCAATTGGCCAAATGGGAAAAAAAGGCCACTGAAGAAAACACCTCCTTTTAAAAACAGAATTGACCAAATGGAAAAGGAGGCACAAAAGCTAACCCAAGAAAATAATTTCCTAAAAACTAGAATTGCAAAAGTGGAAGCTAATGAGTCTATGAGACATCAAGATTCATTTAAACAAAATTAAAAGAATGAAAAACAACTGACCTGGAAAATAGTTCTAGGAGAGATAACTTAAGAATTTTTCAACTACCTGAAAACCATGATAAAATAAAAAAGACCTGGACATCATAGTCCAATAAATTATCAAAGAAAACTGTCTTATTATCCTAGAACCAGAGGGTAAAACAGTCATTGAAAGACTTCAACAATCACCTCCTGAAAAAAGATCCAAAAGTAAAAATTCCAAGGAATATTGTGGACAAATTCCAGAACTATCAGGTCAAAGAGAAAATACTACAAGCAGCAAGAAAGAAATAATTCGAGTCTCAAGAAGTCATAGTCAGGATTACACAGGATTTAGCAGTTATGACTCTCACAATCCAATGCAGAAAGGCAGAAATATTAAATGTATCTTTTTCAGATCATGATGCAATAAAAATTATATGTAATAAAGAGTCATGGGAAAATAGATTAAAAATTTATTGGAAGCTAAATAATCTAATCTTAAAGAATGAGTTGGTCAAACAACAAATCATAGAAAAATTAAATAATTTCATCAAAGAGAATGACAATAATAAGACCACATACCAAAATTTAGGGGATGCAGTCAAAGTTGTACATAGGGGAAATTTTTAATTTCTAAACGCTTACATGAATAAAATAGAGAAAAAAAGATCAAAGAACTGAGTGAGCAATTTAAAAAGCTAGAAATTAAAAGTCTCCAATTAAATAGCAAATTAGAAATTCTAAAACTCAAAGGAAAAATTAATAAAATTGAAAGTAAGAAAACTATTGAAATAGTAAATAAGACTATGGTCCAGTTTTATGAAAAAAAAAATAAAATAAATGAATTTTTGTTTAATTTGATTTAAAAAAAAAACAAATTACCAGTATCAAAAAAGGAAAAGGGTGAATTCACCACCAAGGAAGAGGAAATTAAAACAATAATTAGGAGCTCTTTTGCCCAATTGTATTCCAATAAATCTGACAATCTAAGTGAAATGAATCAATATTTATAAAAATATAAATTGCCCAAGTTAACAAAAGAGGAAACAAAATATTTAAATAACCCCATTTTAGAAAAAGAAATTGAATAAGTCATCAATAAACTCCCTAAGAAAAAAAAAATTTGCAGGGCCTGATGGATTTACAAGTGAATTCTACCAAACAGTTAAAGAACAATTCCAATACTACATAAACTATTTGAAAAAAAAATAGGTAAAGAATGAAACCTACCAAACTCCTTTTATAACACATATATTGTACTGATACCTAAACCAGAAAGACCAAAACAAAAAAAAAGAAAATCATAGAATAATTTCCCTAATGAAAATTAATACAAAAATATTAAATGAAATATTAGCAAAGAGTTTACAGCAATTAATCACCAAGATAATACACTATGACCCAATGAGATCTATACCAGGAATGCAGAGCTGGTCCAATATTAGGAAAACTTTCAGCATAATTGACCATATCAATAACAAAATTAAGATAAATCATATCATTATGCCATACATGCAGAAAAGTTTTTGACAAAATACAACACCCATTCCTTTTAAAGACACTAGAGAGCATAAGAATAAATGCAGCTTTCCTTAAAGTGAAAAGTAGTGCCTATCTAAAACCATCAGCAAGCATTATCTGTAATGGGGATAAGTTAAAAGCTTTCCCAATGAGATCAGGGGGAAATAAGGATGCCCATTATCACCACTATAATTCAATATTTTACTAGAAATGTTAGCTTTAGCAATAAGGAAAGAAAAAGAAGTTGAAGGAATTGGACTAGGCAATGAGGAAATAAATCTATCATTCTGCAGATGATTAATGCTATACTTAGAGAATCCTAAAGAATCAACTAAAAAAACTACTTGAAATAATAACTTTAGCAAAGTTTGCAGGATATAAAATAAACTTACATAAATCATCAACATTTCTATATATTACCAACAAAGTCCAGCAGCAAGAGATAGAACCAAAAAAAAAAATTCCATTTAGAATAACTGCAGACAATGTAAAATATTTGACAGTCTACTTGCCAAGACAAACCCAAGAACTATATGAATGCTATTACAAAGCACTTTTCACACACATAAAGTCAGATCTAAACAAATGGAAAAAATATTACTTGCTCATGGGTAAGCTGAGCTAATACTAGAAAAATAACAATTCTACCTAAATTAATGTACTTATTCAGTGCCATACCAATCAAACTACCAAAACATTATTTTATAGAGCTAGGAAAAAAATAACAAAATTCATCTGGAAGGACAAATAGTTCAGAATATCAAGGGAATTAATTTTCAAAAATGCAAAGGAAGGTGGCCAAGCTGTACCAGATCTAACACTATATTATAAAGCAACAATTATCAAAACTGTTAGGTACTACACAGGGAAAATGGATATAATCTTTCATTAGAAAAATGGACTTTTAATGATATTGAGAATTTTAAGCATTCCTGGTGAAAAGAACAGAGCTGAACAGAAATTTTGACTTTCAAATGCAAGAGTCAAGAGAAGTATAAAAAGGTAAACATGAAAGAGAAATCATAAGGGAATCAATAAGGTTAAACTACTTGGGGAGATCATACTTGCAACTCTTAAGAACTTTCTTATTATTACAGTACTTAGAATGAATATAAATACACAAGAGTGGACAGAGATGAGTTGAATATAATTGAATGATATCAGTAGCAGCTAGCACTCCAGCATACCCAGGGTGGCTGCCAACACAATTTCTTAGATCAGCTTTTCTAAAGGAAAGCAACTCATAATGGGTTAACAATCTTGCTTTAATCAATCAAACATGTCATTTACCTAGTTCAGGGGGAAAAGGTCAGCACTCCAAACTTCAGAGTATACAGACAGAAACACTCCAAGCAGAACTCCAACTGTCCAACCTTTACATCCATTCCAAATGGTTTTCAAAGCTAGGGGCTTGATGGCTGCCCAGAGTCTCATCTGGTCAAATCACACAACAATTCTCAAAATGAGCGCCAAAACAATCCCTCACATCAGGGATTATATAGCCTTCTCCTGGCTCAGACAATGTAACAAACTTCCTGACCCACTGCCCAATCACAAAGTATCTCCTGAAAAACAAGCCTCCTACCACAGGCTCCAGGTGCACTTAACCTAGGCGCAGGGAAGATCTTAAAATTTTACCTTCCTATAAAAATATATAAAAAATAAATTAAATTAAGGAGTGAAAAAATGCACTAGGTGCACAGGAATGCACTGGGAATAGGGGAAAAGGAAAGGTAGAATGGTGTAAATTATCTCACATAAAAGAACCACGAAAGTTTCTACAGGGATAGAGAAGATGGGGTTGGTGGAGGGCAACACTTGAACCTTACTCTCACTGAAAATGGCTCACAGGGGTAATAAAATATATAACTCAGCTGAGGATATAAATCTACCTTATCCTACAGAAAGTCAAGAGGGGAAGAGGATAAGGGGCAAGGGTGCTGATAGAAGGGATGGTGGATTGGGGAGATGGTAGTCAGAAGCAAAATATGTTTGAGGATGGACAAGGTGATGGAAAAAGAAGAGTAGCATAAACAGAGGGAAATAGGATGGAAATAAATACACAGTAATCATAACTGAAAAAAGTCCCAACAGATTTCCCTCATAAAGGCCTCATTTGTCAAAAATATACAAAATTTAGTCAAATTTATAAGAAAACAAGTCATTCCCCAATTGACAAAATAGTTAAAGGATATGAAAAGGCAGTTTTCAAAGTAATCAAGTGATCTATAATCACATAAAAATTCTCTAAATCACTATCAATTAGAGAAATGTACATTAAAATGACTCAGAGGCACCACTCCACACCTATCAGATAAGCTAATACAACAGAAAAGGCAAATGATAAATATTAAAGTGGATGTGGGAACAACTGAGACACTAATACACTGTTGGTAGAATTATTAATTGATTCAACCACACTAGAAAGAAATTTAGAATTATGTCCAAAGGGCTATAAAATTGTGTATACCCTTTGACCCAACAATGCTTCTACTAGGTCTAAATCTGAAGGAGATAAAAAAAGGAAAAGGACCTATATGTACAAAAATATTTATAATAGCTCTTTTTAGGGGTAGCAAAGGATTGGAAATTGACATATGCCCATCACTAGGGGAATGGCTGAACAAACTGTTTTACATGATTGTGAATGGAATACTGCTATCTTCAATACAGTCTTTATGATGGAATACTATTGTGCTACATGAAATGATAAGTTGAATATTCTCAGAAAAAAAAACTGGAAAAACTTATATGAACTGATGCAAAGTGAAATGAGGAGAGCCAGAATACTTGTACACAGTAACAGCCATGGCATACTGTAAATGACTTAACTATTTTCAACAAGATCATGATCCAGGACAATTCGGTAAGGCTTGTGATGAAAAATGCTATCTCCAAACTTAGAACTAATGAAGTCTAAATGCAGATCAAAGCATACTTCTTTTTTAAACTTTGTTTGTTTTTCTTGGTTTGTTTTTTTCTTTCACATTATAGATAATACAAAAATATGTTTTGCATGACTGCACATATATAACCTATATCAAATTGCTTGCCTTCTCAACAAGGGCGGAGGGGTTGGAAGGAGGGAAACAATTTGGAATTTAAATTTTTAAATGAACGTAAAACAAATTGTTTTTACATGTAACTAGAGAAAAATAAAATGGTATATGTGTGTGTACATATACATATACAAATGCATATGCATATACATATACATATACATGTATTTAAAGGGCATAGGACTGATTGGACTAATTAATGGAAGAAGAAACTTTTCCCTGACCCCTTTAAGAAATTTTAGCAAATAACCTTGGGGATCATTTGTATAACAGACTGCACATTTTAAAATATCCAGTTGACTTTTAAAGTTATTCATATTCTCTCATTCAATCTAATGCAAAAAGTGGGGATGAATATCTAGTTTCCTGGCCCCAATTAAATACTCAAAACAGTTGAACACTTCCAATGCTGAATAGGATCAATTAAGAAAACTCTTTTCCCTTCCTTTCAACATTTTAGAAAGTCTATTTCTATGTCATCACTACATTCACATTAAATATTTATGAAAAAGTTTTTGCAGTCTATTCTAAATGATCTGCTTTACAATTTTGAAGTAAACGCCTTTAACAATGGAAGTTTGTGCTATTCCAGAAGCAAATGAGTTTACACATCCATAATATTTCCTCTCACACACACTAGATGTCACTGTATAACTTGAAATATAGACTGGGCTTTGTGCCATTCCTCTGAGGCAAAAACCAACTTAAGATGATATTCTCAAAGTAAGAGGTTCAACAGATTACTTTGATTGTACTTGGGCAAGTGTATCCTAACAGATAAATTCCATCTGAATACAATTCCCCATTTAGCATATCAAATCTTAAAGGTTACTACATAGTGCCTCCATCCATCACCAGTGCCCTTCTCCTACAGAAATTATTCACTTCAACTAGAGATATGTGTATTTCAAGGTAGCTGATTTTTATCCTATAATTTAAGTGGAAGTAATCATGAACCTGATACTTAAGAGAAATCATGATGGCCCTAAAGAAAATCAATGGCTTTACATGAAACAGATTCAAATCTCCTGACAACTAATCAATGAACAAGTATTTCTTGACCACTCACTTTGAACCAGGCACTGTACTAGGTACAAGGGCTCCAAAGAAGAAAATGAAATGCTCCCTGTTCTCAAAGATCTTCTTTTCTATTGAAAGAGAGAAAACATAAGGATATAGATATAGGGATAGGAAATGTGATACAGACTGGTCCAGTGATTTCATTAATCTAGAACTAACAGATAAAGAAAGACTCTCTACCAATGAAAGTCAGCACCTTCTCTACCAATTTTTAAGAACTGCCCAGAGCATTAAGATGTTAAGTGACTTGCCCAGGGCCATTCCACTAGTATGTGACAGAGGCTGATAGCTCCCAGGTATTTTAGATAGGGAATGCACTAGCAGTTGGGAGATTCGTGAAAAGTTACATGTAACCAGTGGTGCTTGAGATGAGTTGTTACTTTTTTTTGGGGGGGGGGGGTGCAGAAGGATTCTATGAGGCAGAAATGAGGAAGGAGAGCTTCCCAGACAGGGGGAAAGACACCAAGACAGCAGATGCAAAATTATGTGGAAACAAGGGTGTCAATTTGCCTAAATTGAAGAATGCATGAAGAGGAATATTAAAATGTAAGGCCATCTGAGGTAATTTATAATAGGTAGATATGTGTGGTCTCTTACAGAGGAAAATGGAGAGTAGGATAACATGTAGGTCACTAGGGCAAATTGAAGAAGATGAGTTATTGCAAGTGTCAGAAGCTAGACAAAATTGTAAGCTTAGAAGTCATAGAATAATAGAGTTCAAAAGGATCTTAGAGACAATCTTGTTTACCCCAATGTCTTCATTTTATGGGGAAGGAATCTGGGGAGAGATATGAAGCCCAGAGAGCTGAAGTGACTTGCTCAACATCACACAACCAGTTTGTGGCACTCTTGGAAGCCTTGATCCTAATTCCTAGTCTTGTATCTTTGCACTATACCATGCTAATTTTCAGTATTAAGAGTAGCCAATTGTAGGGGCGGAGCCAAGATGGCGGAGTAGAAACAGCTCATCCAAGCCACTCTGCCCCCAGATTCCCCCCAAACTATGTAAAAGGGGACTCTGAACAACTTCTGGAGCCCCAGCACCCACAGAATGACAAAGAGAAGCTAACCTCCGCTGAGGACAGCCCAGCAGCCCTGCAGGAAGGACCAGTGCAGAGGTCTGGGAACTGGCAGCTTGCAACTCCCAGAGCGCAGGAAGCGGAGCCGAGCAGAGCCAAGGTCCACGTGAGCTGAGGTTTTAGCCCCAGGGCGGCAGGGCCAGCAGCCTGCTGGAGGAACCCCAGAACACCAGCAGCTGTGGCTACTCCAGAATTATCAACAAAGACATGCCTAGGACAAAGTAAGAGGTTAGTGTCCTATGGACTTTGGGACCTGTTTTTGGGGGAATGCGTCGGCTCCCTCCCCTGGGGGCTAGAAGCCACTGAGGAGACACGCAATTTTGTAGTTTTCAGAGGCAGCTCCAGCTCTTGGCCTGCAATTAATTGTAGGGAGATCCAGCGATCAGTCTTGGGGGGTAATCGCTCTTGCTTTAACCTCCCTGGATCTGGATTGTGATCTAGGGAGGAAGTCGTGGGTGGGTTTACAGATTGCCAGAAACGGAAGTTGCCCCCCACACGTTCAGGACGGAAAGTCCTCTATCTGGCCTTAAAGCCATAGTGTGGCAACAAGCCCAAAAGTCAGGTAATCAAGTGGCAACATGCCAAGGCAAAGGAAACAGAAAAATGCAACCATAGACTCCTATTTTGGGGGCATAGAGCGGGAAAAGGACTGTGAGGTCAGAAGTCCTGCTCCAAAAGCCCCAGGGGAAAACATGAGCGGGGTGCAGGCCATAGAGGACCTTAAGAAGGACTTTAAAAATCAAATAAGAGAAGTGGAGGAAAAATTGGAAAGAGAAATGAGAAGGATGCAGGAAAAGTATGAAATGAGGGTCAACAGCCTGACTGAGGAAAACAACACCTTAAAAAATAGACTAACTCAAATGGCAAAGGAGGCCCAAAAGGGCAATGAGGAGAAGAATGCCTTAAAAAGTCGAATTTGCCAGATGGAAAAAGAATCTCAAAAGTTCACTGAGGAGATTCATTCCTTCAGAGTTAGACTGGAGCAAATGGAAGCTAGTGACTTTATGAGAAATCAAGATGCTGTTAACCAGATCCAAACAAATGAAAGATTAGAAGGCAATGTGAAATATCTCATGGGAAAAACCACTGACCTGGAAAATAGATCCAGGAGAGACAATTTAAAAATTATTGGACTACCTGAAAGCCATGATCAAAGAAAGAACCTAGAAATCACCCTTCAAGAAATTCTCAAGGAAAATTGCCCTGATGTTTTAGATCCAGAGGGCAAAATAGAGGTTGAAAGAATCCACAGATCACCTCCTGAAAAAGATCCCAAAAAGAAAACTCCCAGGAATATTATAGCCAGGTTCCAGAATCCCCAGATCAAGGAGAAAATACTACAAGCAGCCAGGAAGAAACAACTTCAATATTGTGGAAACACAATCAGAATAGCCCAGGACCTGGCAACTTCTACACTGAGGGATTGAAGGGCATGGAATGTGATATTCCAGAGGGCAAAAGAACTGAGAATGAACCCAAGGGTCACCTACCCAGCAAAATTGAGTATTTTGTTTCAGGGGAAAATATGGTCATTCAGTGGAATAGAGGACTTTCAAGCATTCTTGAGGAAAAAACCAGAACTGAATAGAAAATTTGACATCCAGATACAAGAAGCAAGAGATGCCTGAGAAGGTAATCAGGGAAAAGAAATCAAAAGGAACTTATCAAAGTTGAACTATTTACATTCCTATATGGAAAACAATAACTGTGAGTGATGATATCTTTCTCACTATGAAAATAATGGAAGAAGGGTGTGTGGTCATATGAATACATATGTGAATGTGTGTGTATATGGATAGAGGGCATAGGTTGAATTTGTTAGGAAGGGAGAATACTCAAGGGATGAAATTATGAGGTGAGAGAGGAAAGTGGCAAGAGGAGATGGGGAAAGACAGGGTAGGGTAAACTATCTCATGTAGAAGAAGCAAGGGGAAGTGGTTGCAAGGGAGGGGGAGAATAGGAAGGGAAAAAAAAGGCAAATCCACATTCTCATTGAATTTGGTTCAGGGAGAGAATGACATACTTACTAAATGGGATATCTCAACCTGCAGCAGAATAGGGAGAAGGGGGATGAGAGGAGGGATGATTGATGGGAGGGCATCCTTGGGGGGAGGGGAGGTTGGAAGTACCCACTATAGAAGAGGGACAGGATCATGTGGGGAATGGACCAGTTGGGGGGTGGGATGAGTGGGAGGGAATTATAAGCAGCCTTGTACAATATATCTACTATGATAATGTTTTGCATAGCTAGACATGTACAACATATACTGAATTACTTATCTCCCCAGAGGGAATGGGTGACAAGGGAGGAAGGAAATGGATCTGAAATTCGAGGTCTTAACATTAAATGTTTCAAATATATATAAATACTATTATTAATACTCTTTTGCTTATAATTGGGAGATAAGATGTGCAGGCATTGGGACACAAAGATTCACCTTCCTCTAATGGAAAAGTTCTAGGGGGTATGGGAGAAGGTATGGGAGAGAGCAGATTGGAGGAAGCGATATCTTGTGGGCCTGCTATTCTGGGAGGTTGGGTAGGGTAATAACTGGGGGAAAATGATTGTAACACAAAATCTGGTGGAAATGAATGATGTAAAAGAGAAGTTAATAAAGCATTTGTTTAAAAAAAGAGTAGCCAATTGTAAATACTCATATCAATAGATTTGGGGTTCAAAACCTTCCTAACTTTGAAATCAATATTTTAGGGAATAGAGAGGAAAAAACTTAAATTTGTCACAAAGCTTTTAGTTTTGATATCATTGAATTCTAGATAAAGCTGGGAGGATAAAATTTAGTAGGGCATAAAAACGACTGATATTTTATTTCCAGAATTGTAGATCTCTATCGTTGCAGATATCACTAAGTAGCTCCTTATTTTACAGATGTGGAGAGCAAGGCCCCCAAAGTTAAAGGGTTGAACAGAATTGTGATTATATAATAAGGTGCTTCTGCTGACAGCAATTGTCTGTCAGAGTGGTAAAGCTTTTCTGTGGTCATAAGTGTTCATTATTGGTCTTTAAAACTGAAGCAAAAAGTCTGCATTACATAGAATGAAGGAAAGAGTGATAAAGTAGAAAATGTCATCTCCTTGTGGTCTAGAGACCATTCCTTTTACTCAGTATAGCTTTATAAATTTAGGAACGATGGTCAACATCCAACGATGGTTGTGGATGAGGACCTAATCACCCGACTATCATTGTATAAAGAGAAATGCTAAGGGGAAACACTGGCATTACAGAACTTGCCTCATTGTGTTTCAAGTATTTCCATAAGGAAGATATGAAATAATGGATGCAGTCCTGGGTATCACATTTCAGATAGACCTTTGACTAGCTGTAGTTTTCCTAGAAGACAGTGATCTGTATGGAGACAGGATTTAAAACCATGTCATGTAGGGATCAGTTGAAAGTTAGGGCCTTAAGCCCTGAAAAGAGAAGGTTTGGTAAGGGCATCACCATAGTTTTCAAACATTTAAAATGTTTTTTTCAAATACATAAAGTCTTCTTATTGGCCCCAGATGGCAGAAGTAGAATCAATAGAGGTAAGTTACATGGAAGATCTAAGCTTAATAAGAAATTTCTGACAATTATAACTCTCTAAAAACAGAATGGGTTGTCTCAGGAAATACTAATTTCTTTATGACTGGAGGTTATGTAAAGGTTGGATGCCCATTTACTGAGAGTGATAGAGAAGTTTTCCACTTCAGGCATGGTTTGGACTCTGAGGTTTCAAAAAGCCCTATTATTATTCCACTTTTTATCTTCTTCTCACTAGGTGATTGTCCAATTTCATTGTTCAAACACAAGGCTTGGCATTGTAGAATATGATAAATCTTGGCTAGAATCAGATAAGATGGCCAATAGTCATAGAGATAATGAGAAATCGCTTGCATGCAGTGTGTGTGTATGTGGTATAGCTATCTATATCTGCACACACATATATATGTATATTTGTGTATATGTATCTTGTAGTACCTAACATCTCTCACATAAGTGTGTGAATATATACTTACTCTCTGGTTCACTGACTATAAGCCTATTCTCACACTAACATGTCTGGATTCTAAGAGAAGACCACTATATGGTTACACTCACTCAAATTCAGTCAGAGTCCTAGGGTCAATTCTATTGAAGAGAAATCTAATTTTTCTGCTTTACATGCTAGCACTTTGTAACAACAATGCAATATTCACAACACCTACAGTGACTATAAATATGCTGGTATAGTTGGGAATCACAAAATGTAATAGACTCTCCACCTAGGGGACAGAGCCAAAGCATTTATTCAAATGCCAAAAAGCCAAGTCCCCAAACCAAAAAGTCAAAGCCATTATAGTAGCCACAAAGTTGGCACACATAATTAATACACTGAACACCCACATTACCAAGCCTTTAAAACAAAACAGGCTCCCTCAAGCAAAAATCCTTCTTTCCTCACTCACAATAGCTGCCCAGCCTCCATGCTGCTCACTCCCAGCAGTTTCCATTCCCAGCAGTTCTCAGAAGAAGCCCTCAGCAGAAGTTCTGGCTGGCTATCAGAAGAAGTTTGTGCCACCACTGCCCCACCGCTGCTGCTTGTGCTTCTACCCGCTGCCACTCAGCCGCTTCTGGTCACCACGCTGGCTCCAGCACAGTCCCTACCTAGCTCCAGCTCCTCCCTGCCCCAGTCCCTTGTGCCACATCAGCAAGTTCATCACAAGTTTCAGGTCTCAATACTTGACACAATTATCTGCTTGAAACCAAGTGCCATTTACCCACTAGCTTGCCAATACAAGGAGCATGGAAGATCTTCAAATCCCATTACCATTACACACTTGAATTGTCCACCAATGCATTTCTATTTATACAGCCAGTCACTTACAATCTTAAACATAACCATTTACTTAATAATATTAAAAGAGATATAATAGAAATAATATAAGAACTAATATGGTAAAGTAATTACATAAATAACAAAGTGTCATAAACTTCAACCAATCCTAATTTAACTTAAGATACACTCTTCCACCAAATGCTCTTAGTAGCCATGTGGAATACTAGTAATATACTTAGAAAACTACCAATGAGAAATATGAGTGAGAAAATCTCATGTAATCAGTGGGACTCTTTTTTTTTTTTGCTTTTTGGAGGGCAATTGGGGTTAAGTAACTGCCCAAGGTCACACAGCTAGGTTT
Organism: Gymnobelideus leadbeateri; assembly: GCA_011680675.1. Lineage (NCBI taxonomy): Eukaryota > Metazoa > Chordata > Mammalia > Diprotodontia > Petauridae > Gymnobelideus > Gymnobelideus leadbeateri. Next base: position 45,183 of record WOXC01008918.1, on the reverse strand, counting down.
TTTGTTTGTGTGTGTTAAGTGTCTGAGGCTGGATCTGAACTCAGGTTCTTCTGACTCCAGGGCCAGCGCTCTACTCACTGCGCCACCTAGCTGCCCCAATCAGTGGGACTCTTAAATTCTATAACCTTCAGTTTCAGATAAATTGCATTTGTTGCCTAATCAAAAAGCGGCATTGTTGTCCATATCTCCCCATATATAATAGCTTTTTGAATATAAAATTCAGTAGCACATATCTCAGAACACTCAGATGGGAAGTCCTTCAGCAATTGAAAATCTCTTAGTATCAGGCTTAACTCACAACAACTCTTAAAGTGATAGCACATTATGCCCACATAGAACATTAAATGCCCAAAGAAATTCTGAGAGGTTAGAATTCACCTACTTCAAGTTCCTTGGTAGAAAGTATAGCATATAATGTATGTATAGTATATAGTATATCATATAAGAAAGATATCATATAATCTAGCCCCAGAGGGTTTATGACTTGGAAAAGTTCATATAGGTAATAGCACAGCTGAAGATTCAAACCTAGTCTTCTCTTTATACTACAAGAATTGCTTCTCTCCTTTGAAAAATGCTTTTCAAGCTTGGAGTTCTCAGTAGAGAGCTAGAGAGATAGATGGACAGACAGACAGACAGACAGACAAATACAAGAAATCAAGATGGTCCCTACCCTCATGGTTATAATGGAAAATAACACGTCAGAAATTGAGGTGAAGGCTTGATTCCAGCAAAGATAAGATGAAACATCACCTATCAGACAGTAGGGTGTGGTTGGCGGCTAGAATTCAAGTTTCTCCTAGGAGAATGTAGGGAGAGGGGACCAAGTAAAGAATTGGAATGGTTTGGAACTAGTGGCCAGAGAGTGAGGTGGAAGTTCACTAATTCTTCCTTTTCACCATTTTGGTTTGAAAGAAAAATCAGAGATTTATACATGCAAAAGCTATAGACATTAGTGAGAGTCTTCCTTTGCATACCATGTAGTTACTATCAAAACCTGTGTCCTCAGTAGATATAGAGCCCCTTTTCCAATCATTGTCTAAATAAATTCAGTATTTTACCATCTGATTTATATAAAATAGAGAAGAAACCAAAAGGAATTAACTATTTCCAAAAAGTCTACTCAGAGAGCAGCTGACAATTCAATGTTTTAATAGCTTAAAATTACACTTAGACTTTTGGGATGACCTATATAAAAGGACTAGGATGGGCATAGAGACTAAATAGTCTTTCTATTATGTCTACACCCCTTCTTTGATCTAGATGGTTAGTATTCACATAACATAGGGCAAAACTCTTCTTAATGAGTAATAGATATATCTAGTAGTAATAACTCACACTTATACAATATCTTAAAGTTATGAAGTACTTTCATAATGATAATAAATTCCTACTTTGTTGTTCAGTTATTTCAGTCATGTCTGACTCTTCATGACCCCATTTGGGGTTTTCATGGCAAAGATACCAGAGTGGTTTGTCATTTCCTTCTCCAGCTCACTTTACAGATGAGGAAACTGAGGCAGAAAGGGTTAAGTGACTTGCCTAGGGTCACAATCATTATGAATTTGAAGTCAGATATGAACTCAGGAAGATGAGTCTTCCTGACTATTCCCCCTAACTGCTCCAAATTCCTAGTTTACTATCAAGGAAACTGAGACTCAGAAACGTATTCATAGTCACAGTGCTACCAAGTGGTAGGAGTGAGATTTGAACCTAAGTCCTCTGTCATTCAGAATAGTGCACTATCTGTTATGCCACACTGTCTTTCATCAGAAAGCATCAGAAACAACTGAAAATTTCAAAAAAGAAGTGTTTTCATTTAAGTAGATGTCCTTGAAACATGTATGGTATTTTTTGGGTTAATGCCAAGTTTCTTCACAGCCACTGCTGAAATTATAGGCAAAGTTCAAGATCAAGAGTACTCTAGAGTTTGTCTTCCTGGTCCACCTGAATTCTTGCAACTTTATCCAAAGTACACCCTCACACCACACAATTTTTATTTAAATTTATGCAGTTCTAGTGTTTGTATTCATATGAAAAAGAACCTAAAAGGAGATATTCAGCTGAATCTGGCTGATAGGCTAACATGGCTGGATAAAATCATCACAATATGGGTCACTCACATTCCATCAATTTTAGTGAAACATTTGCAAAGCTGCTCAGCATCTGTGAATGGAGGATTCTATTTTCTAGGGACTCTGGTTGCCATCACTTATGATTGTACTAAATTCTCACCATAAGTACAAATGCCCATAAATGGTGCTATGTTACATCTTAGGAAAACCACGAAGCATTCAATCTGGCTTAGAAAAGGAAAGGGGTTTAGGGTTTTTGGCAAAGTCTGAAAGGCCCTAGGGATGGTTGTAATAAGCCTGGGGAAGATTGAGGTCATGCACCTAACTACATAGAGTTAAGTGAACACCTACACACATATGGCTGAAGATTTTCATCTGGTAATGAAAACTGTCACCAAGCATTACTTCTCAGGCCACACACTATCTGATGACAAGTGGATGGCTTCAGAAGTAGAATGCTGAATCAAGATAGGTAACACATCCCCTAGGGGACTGAGAATACAGATGTGCTAATGAGCCACTAATCTTAAGAACAAGTTAAAGGTCTAGAAAATAAAGTGTAAATTTCTCTATATCAAAAGTATAAGTTGAGCTACAATCTAAATAAATTTGCCAGTTCTTAAGGAGCTTTAGCATGAAAGCTAACAAAGAACCCAACCTAGGAGGTAAAATGTTAACACTCTTCTCTTTTTATAGCTTCTTCTAACTTAACCAGAGATATAGGATAGAATACCATCAAAGACCACCAAATTTCTATAAAACATGCTATTTAATGCAATATTCAATCCATCTATTTGGATTTTGTAGTTATTTTCCTCCCTAAGGGTTATTCAAATGGTTATAATCAGCAAGGAGAAAATACAAAAGGAAAAGGAGACCATGTTAGAGGTAGAATAAAAAAAATAGTCAATAATACCTGCATCTTTTTTCTTCTATGTTTAAATATTATCCCAGAAGTTCCTGGTATTACAAAGGATTCATAGATCTGTTATAATTACACATAAGCTGGTGGGGAAATCTTGTTGATTTTATTTTTGGCTTCAGTGTTTCTCCTCATAAATATCCAACTACACAATGTCTGATGATAGATTTAAATTTACTATATACATATAGATGTCATACTATTTGTTGAAGAACTCAAGCAGTGTCATTATACTAGTCCTACTTGAAAATTACCCTTTAAGATAGGATTTCTAACAATGAGGTCCTCTAATGTGGTCAAACTTTCAAATTGAAAGATGACTATAAGAACTTTACCTGTATATGATATGCAATTAGTAGGTGGCAAGAAGATATTTCTACCTAGGCCTAAATCCCACTTTGAAGAAGAAATTCTGTGAAGACATAGAAAAATACAACTTGAAATAATGCCTCATGGCTTTGGGGCTCCTGATAAGAAAGAACAGAAGCTAAGAGAAGGATGATGAAGTAGAATACAAACTCTTCAAGGACAGAGACTGTTTGTATGTACAGCACTTAGAATACAGTCTTGTACGCGGCAATATTGCAAGTCAAGTCAGTAGGCATTTATTAAGTGGTTAATTAAGTGGTTAATATGTGCCAGACACTGGGGATACAAAGAAAGGCAAAAGAGAGAGAGAGAGAGAGAGAGAGAGAGAGAGAGAGAGAGAAAATTGCCCCTGCCCTCACATTCAAAAGATAGAGTCAACAAGTCAGCTAAAGTCAACAAGCATTTATTAAATACCTACCATATGTTAAGTGCTGGGAATATGAAGAAAGGCAAAAAATAGTTCCTGCTCTCAAGAACCTGCTCACAGTCTAAGGGGGAAAATATGCAAACAACAATGTATGGTATCAGCAACATATATATATATATATATATATATATATATATATATATATATATATATATATATATAGACCTCAACTAGGACTTGAAAAAAGCCCAGGTGAACAACTAGGTAGAATACGTGTGTATGTATGTGTGTGTGTGTACACACATGTTTTATATAGGTATATGCATACATATATGTATATATATACATACATTTGTGCTTGTATATATGTTCACAATAGATAGATGGTTGGACAGACAGATAGATAGAAAGATTTTATATATACTTAGTACATACATAGAGTATAGAGAAGACAATCTTACTAGGGAAGGAATCAGCAGCACAGGAATAGCTTTTTGGAGGAAGTGGGATTTGAGCTGCATCCTGAAAGAAATCAAAGAAACTAAAAGATGAGGATTGGAGGGAAAATATTCTAGGGATGGGAGGTAGCTAGTGTAAAGACACAGAATGTCTTATGTGAAAAACAGCAAATAAGATAGTGTAACTAATGCATAAAGTGAATAAAGAGTAGTGAAGTATCTGAAAAACGGAAAGGTAGTAAAGGGGCAGGTTACAAATTGTAGGTACCAAACAGAGGAGCTTATACTTATCTTGTAGGTGATAAGGAGTCACTCTTGTTCATTCATTTCAGTCACGTCTGACTCTCTGTGACACCATTTGGGGTTTTCTTGGCAAAGATACTGGAATAGTTTGCCATTTCCTTTTCTAACTCATTTTACAGACAAGGAAACTGAGCTAAACTGGGTAAGGTACTTACCCAAGGTCACATAAATATTAAGTGTCTGAGGCCAAATTTGAACTCAGGTCTTCCTGACTCCAAGCCCAGTACTCTATTCACTACACCATCTTGCTGCCCCAGAGAGTGACTAGGATTATTCAATTCTGGGGTGGTGTTATACATACACTTTAAAAAAATTACTTTGGCAGCTTAGTAGAGAAGAGGTTGGAATAAGGAAATACTTGAGGAAGGGAGAACAATTAGACTATTACAATGGTGCAGAAAAAAGGGATCAAGGCTTGCACTATTGAGTAGAATCCATATGAATGGGGGGTCAGATTTAAGAGATATTATAAAGAGAAAATGATAAAACTGAATAAAAATAATACCAACACTTATATAATGCTATGTGCTAAATGCCATGTTAAATATTTAATGATTATCTCCTTTGAGTCTCGCAACAACCCTGGGAAGTAAATCCTGTTATTATTCCCATTTTACAGATGAGGAAACTGAGCCAAACAGAGGTTAAGTCACTTGTCCAGGTTCACATAGCTTGTAAGTGCCTAAAACCGGATTTGAGTCAGATCTTCCTGACCCCAGACCTAGAGTTCTATCCACTATGACACTCCGCTTCCTCCATCTCTGGATTCCAGGCATTTTTAACTCATTGTCCCCAATACCTGGAATATTCTTCCTCCTAATCTCTGCTTCCTAGATTCTCTGGTTTCCTTCAATTCTCAAAAAAATAGATGCTTAATAATAATGTTTGTTGACTTGACTAAAGGCTGTTGAGTGGGAGTTTGAGATGGTTAGAGCTTTGCATTAGAAAAATTATCCTGGTTCTAATGATTTGAAGGAGGAGAGAAAAAAAAGAAAAGAAAAGGGGAAGGTGGACTAAATAGGGACTGCCAATAATCCAACAGAGATAATAAAGGCCTGGACTATATTGTTGGTAATGAAAATGCAAAAGAGGACATAGATGACAATAGAAGAATTATGGAACAGATGGGAAAGAGTCAAAGAAATCTCCCAAATTTCAAATCTTACTGACTGGGAGAATGGTACTGTTATTTAAAAATGGTAACAGGGAAGATAGGTTGAAGGGAAAATTTAGGGAAAATGTTAGATTTTAGAATATGCTGAATTTTAGATGAAACAAGACATCTGACTAGAAATGTCTGTTAAGCAAATTTCAAATTCAGGACTACAACTCCAGCAGAGTCAGAGTTGAAAATGTTGTTCAGATAGAGGATGATTGAAACTGAAAATGCTAGGTGTCACTGCTTAGACCAGGTAGGCCCTGCTTTCTGGAGTAATTATCAGGTTTGGGTTTAGTCTCCTGGTGTTTCCACCTAGTTTTTAGCCTACTTTACTGCTTCAATTCTTCATTCTTGCAGTTTCAAATCCAAATTTGGCGGTCCCTTGCTGTCAACATGGCAGTTCCTACACAGATGTTGTTGAAAGTGTCAGTAGCCGAACTCCTGGAATGCCCAATGTGCATTGTTAAGTCCTTCCTGGTCCTTTCTCCTATTGTGGCTCCTTCTATGGGTGGCTCTGAGATATCTGGACACCAGTGGACCCCTGCTCCTGTTGTACCTCTATTGGGATTCTGTGGATGTTGGGGACTGAGTTGCCTGGATATCAAATTGCCTTATTACTTTTAGCAACATCTGTTTCGGTCAACTCCAAGCTTTGCACGGTTCAGAATGGGTATTTTTATAGTCCCATCATGGGTAGAGGAACTGACAGATCTTTCTCTTTGGTTTTCTTTAATGGTTGTTTCTTCTAGTGAAGCTCTAGAGGTATTTTGCAGGGTTTATGGTTGATCTGGGTTCCAATAAGTCCTAATATGTTGTTGTCTTCCCCAATAAAGCTGTAAACATGTAAAGAGAGAAGATATAATGATACCCCATGCACCATATATATAAATCTGCTTTGTTTTCATACTGTTTTATAAATTTCAACTGATTTTTTAGCAAATCCATAAGTTTCAGCAGCACTGGCATTATTATACAATTTGGTCAATAGGTAACTAAAAATAATAGAAAGTCACTTGCCCAAGGTTACACATATTAAATTCCTACATAAAATGATCTTAAGGAAGCCTTTTTCTCTACTCACATCAATAGAGTCAGGAATAAAGCAAATGTTTGATCATTCTCTTTCTTTAATACTCTAAGAATCTATAATTATACAGTTTACTAATTATGTTGTTGAGTCACTATCACTGAATAACTCTATGGCCATGCTGACAGTGAGCCTCTTTGAACATACTAGGCTGTTGGTGGACGGCAAACACAGTCTATGGATGAGAGCATAATCAAAGATTCCAATAGTGTAAGTTACTTACTTAATAAAAAGGATTTGTTCTGTGAAGTTTGGATTCATTCAAAAGACCACACTTGAGGAACTAGACAGCCACATGTGGCTGTAGATTCCTCACCCTTATAAAATCTATCAAAAGCATGTGCTTTACCTGTATAGCCTCAGAAACCCAGGGTCACCTCCCCGCATTGGAAGACAATCTCAGAGCAAGTTGCTGAATATTATAATAAGTAAATAAAATGGCTCATCAGCAGAAACCATGCCAATCTTACTTGACTTCTCATTATGTGTACTCCCCCTTGTCTCTATAAATCCAGTCTCGATATAGATACTTGCCTCTTAGTCATTTCAATAAATTTGCAGAAGATGGAAAACTTGGTGGATTTAAATATAAAGTTTGAAGTCAAATAACGTAATAGTGGGATGCCCTCCTCCCAGCCCCATTACTCTCTGAATGATTTATTCTTCATGCTGTTATTTAAGCAGTTGAAAGAAACAACATAGCCTTGCAAAGTATAAACAGAATATGGCATCCTGCCTCAGGTTTAATTGTGGTACATCTGGGGAGGGAAAATGAATGTTATATATTTTCCAGTCTTTTCTGCTCAGGCATGCTTGTAGACTTCAGACTTTAACCATGCTGAAGTCTGTGACCAAACACATGCTCCCTTTCTTTATTACACGTAAATGATGTATCAGCAACACTAACAGCTTTAAGCTGCTCACTGGCTTTTCTACCCCAGGGGCTCAAATCAAGTAAACCCTCGAGATTGCCTGGAAAAATCACAAAGAGAAAATAATGACAACAATTTCAGAGAGGTGAAATTGCCCATCCTGCACATCTAAAAATAGGATGAGGCAATGTTGAATTGAATGGTATCATACTGAAACCTCTCTTCCATGGACAGTCATAGCGATTATTTTTAGTTGAACATGGGGGATGATTTATCCCAGGTTGTACAAGGCACTTCATCTCCTCAACAGAAAAAAAAAAAAAATATATATATATATATATAAAGAGAAGAGAGCACCATACCCTAGACTCATCTGAATCATTTCATAGAGTGCCCCAATTAAATAAAAAACTCTGTCAGGTTGCCCTGTGTGAAACTAGGAGGTTAAAAAGAATCTCTTTGTTTTCCCTAAGACCATAGGATCAAAGGAGTATAATTTAAGTAGAAGAGAAAGAAGAATAGACATTCTTTTACTCCCCGTTTTCACATTGCTCAGGAAAATACCTGAAACATTGCTGGATTTGGCTCTTAATTTAGCATTATCAGATTGTATTTTTTGAATACCAGAGTACAAATAATATTTTAGCAACTCTGTAGAATCAATAGAAAAAGGACTGAATCCCTTAGAGGAGCTTACATTATGAAAATGCAATGTGCAGATATGTACATATTCATGATGGCTCATTATATACCATGGTTGAGAATGAGTTGCTCTGCATGAACGTTCCAGGTAAAGATAAAAAGGTAGAGGGGGGTGGAGCCAAGATGGCAGCATAGAAGCAGGAACACTCTATGAGCTCCCCCCATAACCACTTCAAATACCAATAAAATATGACTCTAAACAAATTTTAGAGCTACATAACCCACAAAGTAACAGAGAGAAATAAATATACCCCTACAGTAAGCCCGGCAGGCCAGCAGGAAGGGTTCATTGCAGGGCACTGCGAGCTGAGGCCAGCCCCATTTGAGCATGTGGTTTTAGCCCTAGGGTGGCCCTGATCAGCAGCAGCTAGAATGGACTTCTGGAGAGTGGATAGCCAACAGCTGTAGTGGTTTCCAGAAATATCAACCCATAAATGCCAAAGACAAAATCAAAGGTCAGTATAGAACTCTGTTGGAACTGGGGGGACAGAGGGGGTATCTGACCTCTGCCCCCTTAGCGAGGAGGCACGGCAGCCATGCAGCCGCCTCCACATGGCTGCTTCAGAGCTCCTGAAGCTCTGAAGAGAGCTCTCCACAGATTGTAGGGGGGGCCAAGCTCCCCACAGATTGTAGGGGGACCAAGCTACCATTCAGAGGTTAATAGCTGTTGCTTTAACCTGCCTGGATCTGGATTGTGGGTTTGGTGGTGGTCCTGAGTGTGTGACCAGAATCTGGATTTCAAAGCTTTAAAATAAATTTTTTAAAAAAATTATTACAATTATTATTATTATCATTATTATTTACATGCAACTGAGAAATAAGATATACAGACACTGGGATATGGCAATCCATCTTGTCTTACTGGAAAGGCAGATGGGGGGATGGGGGAGAATATAGGGGAAAGCAGATTGGGGGAGGGATCATCCTTGTTTTGGGGTGGTGGGTAGGGGAAATATGGGGAGAAAATTTGTAACTCAAAATCTTGTGGAAGTGAATAATGTAAACTAAAACTAAAATTAAAACTAAAAAGATAGGTAGATATATATATATATATATATTCATAACACATGCATAGATATATGTGAAGACAAAATATATATACATATATAAATCAATTATATATATATATACGTATATACACATAGATGATGAAAGAGAGAGAGAGAGAGAGAGAGAGAGAGAGAGAGAGAGAGAGAGAGAGAGACTATGAAGGAAAGAAAAAAGAAAAGTTTATTAAAAGAAAACAATTTGTGCCCAGCACTGCAGTTTAATCGCTTTAAAAACTAAATGCAATTTTCACTATAAAAATCATTCTGGATGAGAATCTTCAGGCCCTTCTTGAGCAGTCCATTCATCCAAGGAGTAGGATTCCATCAGGGCTTGATCTAATGAGGCTACAGATCCACTAAACTTCAACATCAACAGGCATATTCTAATCATTTATATTTCTACCCAAACAAACCCTTTTTTTCAAGATCACTAGTTGGCATAGTATATAGAGCACTGGGCCTGTAGGCAGGAAAACCTGAGTTCAAATTCTGACTAAGATGCTCATTAGCTGCATGACCCTGAGCAAGCCACTTAATCTCTGCCTCATTTTTCTAAATTGTAATATGGGGATAATAATATCACCTACCTCACAAGGCTGTTTTGAGGTTTAAATGAGATAATATTTATAAGGCACTTCGCACAGTACCTTTCACATAGCAGACCCTAGATAAAATACTTATTACTTCCCATCCCTCTTTTTCCCTGCTCAGCCATTTTTAATGCCATCAGATCAAACCAGTAAGGAAAATAGTCCACTTCTTATGGCCACAGTCATAATTCCTATGTTTCCTGTAGACAGTTTCTACTTATTAAAATTCCTTTGGTACATCTGCCAATCCTGACCTTCTCTAGAGCTCATTTGTTATATGATGAAGCAGGAATAGTCTTTATGTCTTTCTTTCCACTGCATTTGTATGATCACAAACTTCTATTCTTCATTTTTCCTTCTGGACCAACATTAAAATTTGAGGGCAATCAATCCACTGAGATGTGAAATTCTGCCCAGGACTGAGCTCTCCTCACTGGTGAGTGAATGAGTAGAAATTCACCTAACCCCTTATATCTAGCTGGCTCCATATCATACTTCATATTCAGTCCAACAATCCACCTAGGCATCTTGCCAATTACTCTGCTATAAAACACAAACACCCTACCCCCCAACCCTTTCCCAATATACCCACTACCACTAGTCACTTCTAGAAGCAATAATCAAATCAATACTATCATTACTTCTGGAATGGACATAGCAATCTGATGTCCCTTGGCTCCGCTGACCCATCCATGTGACTTCCCAAACCAAAACTTACTATTTTGTACATCAAAACTTACTATTTTGTACATGCATTATTTCTCCCAATTCTAATACAAGTCCCTTAAGGAAAGAGAATATCTTTTTTGTTGTGGGCTTTTTTTTGCATATCCCTAAGTATCTGGAACACTGTAAATACCACATAAATGCTTTATCATTTATTCAGTCTTATACTGTGTGGACTAATTCAGTCAGCCCTGCACAGCACTTTCTACAAGGATCGCCTTGAGGAGTTGCCAGTGTTCTTTGTATGTCCATTTGTTTTTATTAAGATTTATTTCTCAAACACAATTAATTATTGTAATTTTCTTGGAATTTTGGCACGGGAATAACAAAATAAAATTGTCCACAAAGAGCAAATGCATGAAGTGTCCATGATCAATATGGTAGAAATATCATACTACAAATAATTTAAACTTTTCTTTATGATGCAAGACAGTCATTATGAACCTCAGTTTTGAACCAAGTCCTAATACACTGATTTCTTTGGTGACTTGGGGTAAGTGCAGGGGTATTTTCTCTTTTACTACATAGCCACAGACTGCTAAGTTTTCCAACTTTTTTCCTTCTTCTTGTTCACTCAGTTATCACTTCATTCATCCAACAAACATTAAATACCTTGTATTTGAAGGTACTCTGCTATAATCTAGTATTAAGAAGGCAACAAAGATTCTACTCTCAAGAAACTTATCATCTAAATTTAGGCATGGAGAAGTACACAAATAATGAAAATATTAAAGAGTAAGAAGATAAGAACAAAGTGCTATGAGAAATTTGAAAGGATGTCCTTATATTCCAGGTCTAGGAAAAACAATAACCAAAGTCATGACAGTAGAAGACAGGAAGAGGATGGGGGAAAGAGAATAGTTTAGTTTATTTGGAACATCAAAAAATGTAAAGGATATGTGATAAGCTTAGAAGGGTAGGTTGGAAGCAGATTATGAAGGATGTCAAATGCCAGAATCAGAAGTTTTTAACTTTACTTATTAGACAATGAGGAGCCATTGAGTGCTTCTAAGTAGAGAAGGGCATGACTTTAGTAGTGCATTAGGGATCAGAGAATTTAGAGCTAGAAAAATCTTATAGATCACATAGTCTAATTCTCTCATATAATAGAAGAAATGGGCTCCAGAGAGGTTAGCTGATTTGCTCAAAGTCACAAAAGGTTATGGGCAGCACATCTGAGATTCCAATAATAGCCTTCTGATTCCAGATACAGAGCTCTTAAATCCAAATCCAGTACTCTTAAAATCACCATGTATGGAGGATTGATAGAGAGGGGGCAGACTGCCAGTAAGAATTAGGAGGCTATACAGTGGTGTTGCTGTAACTGGTACTTAGCTGTGTCCTCTATATCTGAAGATACCATGTAAGTAACTTCCAAATATCTGAAGTACTTCTGCAGATATGCCTATAATAGGTATGACATAGAATGTGAATGAAAAAATAATTTCTCAGTTATTGTCTATTATTTAAAAAATATTTTAGATATTGTCTTTTCTTAATGACTTCTCATGCCTGTGAAATCCCCGTAAGAGAGAGAGGACAAAGAGAGTGCAGAATGTCAACGATGTTCTCATGTAAACTTCCAGGAAGGAAAAAAAAAGACAGGAGTGGGGAAATTACAGCCTTGTTTTAAATGATTCTCCATTTCCATAAGGAAACAGTATGAAAAAAGAGAGTTGTGTGTTCTCTAATGTAAAGTGCAAGAATAAAACAAAAAACCAAATATCCCAAATCCCAAGAGAAAAATGTGCTTATTTTTTTTAAACAAATGCTTTATTAACTTCTGTTTTACATCATTCATTTCCGCCAGATTTTGAGTTACAATTATCCCCCCCCCCGCCGTTATTCCCCTACCCAACCTCCCAGAATAGCAGTCCCACAAGATATCGCTTCCTCCAATCTGCTCTCTCCCATACCTTCTCCCATACCCCCTTTGACTTTTCCATTGGAGCAAGGTGAATCTTTGTGTCCCAATGCCTGCACATCTTATCTCCCAATTACAAGCAAAAGAGTATTAATAATAGTATTTATATATATTTGAAACATGTAATGTTAAGACCTCGACTTTCAGATCCATTTCCTTCCTCCCTTGTCACCCATTCCCTCTGGAAGATAAGTAATTCAGTATATGTTGCACATGTCTAGCTATGCAAAACATTATCATAGTAGATATATTGTACAAGGCTGCTTATAATTCCCTCCCAGTCAGCCCACCCCCCACCTGGTCCATTCCCTACTTTGATCCTGTCCCTCTTCCATAGCGGGTACTTCCAACCCCCCCCCCCCAAGGATGCCCTCCCATCCATCATCCCTCCTCTCATCCCCCTTCCCCCTATTCTGCTGCAGGTTGAGATATCCCATTTAGTATGTATGTCATTCTCTCCCTGAACCAAATTCAATGAGAATGTGGTTTTGCCTTTTTTCCCTTCCTATTGTCCTCCTCCCTTACAACCACTTCCCCTTGCTTCTTCTACATGAGATAGTTTACCCTACCCTGTCTCTCCCCATCTCCTCTTGCCACTTTCCTCTCTCACCCCATAATTTCATCCCTTGAGTATTCTCCCTTCCCAACAAATTCAACCTATGCCCTCTATCCATATATAACTGTAACCATATACACACACATTCACATATGTATTCATATGACCACACACCCTTCTTCCATTATTTTCATAGTGAGAAAGATATCATCACTCACAGTTATTGCTTTTACATATAGGAATGTAAATAGTTCAACTTTGATAAGTTCCTTTTGATTTCTTTTCCTGATTACCTTCTCAGGCATCTCTTCCTTCTTGTGTCTGGATGTCAAATTTTCTATTCAATTCTGGTTTTTTCCTCAAGAATGCTTGAAAGTCCTCTATTCCACTGAATGACCATATTTTCCCCTGAAACAAAATACTCAGTTTTGCTGGGTAGGTGACCCTTGGGTTCATTCCCAGTTCTTTTGCCCTCTGGAATATCATATTCCATGCCCTTCGATCCCTCAGTGTAGAAGTTGCCAGGTCCTGGGCTATTCTGATTGTGTTTCCACAATATTGAAATTGTTTCTTCCTGGCTGCTTGTAGTATTTTCTCCTTGATCTGGGGATTCTGGAACCTGGCTATAATATTCCTGGGAGTTTTCTTTTTGGGATCTTTTTCAGGAGGTAATCGGTGGATTCTTTCAGCCTCTATTTTGCCCTCTGGATCTAAAACATCAGGGCAATTTTCCTTGAGGATTTCTTGAAGGGTGATTTCTAGGTTCTTTCTTTGATCATGGCTTTCAGGTAGTCCAATAATTTTTAAATTGTCTCTCCTGGATCTATTTTCCAGGTCAGTGGTTTTTCCCATGAGATATTTCACGTTGCCTTCTAATCTTTCATTTGTTTGGATCTGGTTAACAGCATCTTGATTTCTCATAAAGTCATTAGCTTCCATTTGCTCCAGTCTAACTCTGAAGGAATGAATCTCCTCAGTGAACTTTTGAGATTCTTTTTCCATCTGGCAAATTCGACTTTTTAAGGCATTCTTCTCCTCATTGCCCTTTCGGGCCTCCTTTGCCATTTGAGTTAGTCTATTTTTTAAGGTGTTGTTTTCCTCAGTCAGGCTGTTGACCCTCATTTCATACTTTTCCTGCATCCTTCTCATTTCTCTTTCCAATTTTTCCTCCACTTCTGTTATTTGATTTTTAAAGTCCTTCTTAAGGTCCTCTGTGGCCTGCAACCCGCTCATGTTTTCCCCTGGGGCTTTTGGAGCAGGACTTCTGACCTCCCAGTCCTTTTCCCACTCTATGCCCCCAAAATAGGAGTCTAGGGTTGCATTTTTTTGTTTAATTTGTTCCCTTTGCCTTGGCATGTTGCCACTTAATAACTTGACTTTTGGGCTTGTTGCCACAGTATGGCTCTGCTGCCAGACAGGGGAACTTTGTTCCCGAACATGTGGGGGGACAACTTCCATTTCTGGCAAGCTGGAAACCCACCCACAACCTCCACCCCAGATCACAATCCAGATCCAGGGAGGTTAAAGCAAGAGTGATTACCCCCCAAGACTGATTGCTGGATCTCCCTACAGTTCGCAGTCCAGGAGCTGGAGCTGCCTCTGAAAACTACAAAATGGCGTGTCTCCTCAGTGGCTTCTAGCCCCCAGGGGAGGGAGCCGATGCATTCCCCAAATACTGGTCCCAAAGTCCATAGGACACTAACCTCTTACTTTGTCCTAGGCATGTCTATGTTGATAATTCTGGAGTCGCCACAGCTGCTGGGGTTCCGGGGTCTCTCCAGCCAGCTGCTGGCCCTGCCGCCCTGGGGCTAAAACCGTGACTCAGGCAGACCAGGGCTCTGCTCAGCTTGGCTCCCCACGCTCTGTGCGCTTCATGCTGCTGGCTCCCAGAGCTCTGCACTGGTTCTTCCTGCAGGGCTGCTGGGCTGTCCTCAGTGGGTGGTTAGCTTCTCTGTGTTGTTCTGTGGGTGCTGGGGCTCCAGAAGTTGTTCAGAGTCCCCTTTTACATAGTTTGGGGGGAATCTGGGGGCAGAGTGGCTTGGATGAGCTGTTTCTACTCCGCCATCTTGGCTCCGCCCTGGGAGCCTACTTTCTAATTCATACTTATTTTTTTAAAAGAAGAATTGTTTTGGTATATGCCATATACTTCATGTAGAAAGGAGTGTGTTTTATTGAAACTTTGTATTTTTGACAATTCCTAGCACACAGTAGGCACATGATAAATGTTTGTTGAATTGACCCAAACCAGCCTAATCAACAATGTAACATGTATAGCAGGTTATTAGTTTGTAGTTAAATATAGAGAAAGCAAAATGCCACTAAGTCACATACAGTTGTTAGAGTACCACATCATTTTTCTAAAAGGGAGGTCAAGCTTCCTTTCAAGAAGTTCTGGCATTTACCTCATACTCATGGTGTCTTCCTTTGCAACTATTTCTTTCCTCCTCTACCTCTGTTTGTCTCCCTCTCTATTTCTGTGGCTCTATCTCTATCTATGATTCAGTGTCTATCTCTCTTATTTTCTCTCTCTTTCTCTCCCACCTCCCTGTTTTCCTGAGTCTTCCCTGCCCTATTTACAATAGCTTCTTCAAAGCCAGTTTTGAAATTCAGTCTTCACAAAATATAATTTTCAGGAAAAAGTTCCCTACTATGGTATAGTAGAACTATACCAAAGTTCTACCTCATACAAATAAAAGGCTTTAGCTATTGACATAGAATATCTCTCTCCATATTGTCCATGACAGCATACCAATCAGAAATCTGAAGGAAATATAGCTGTCTACTTGTGGTCTGGTTTCTGTACTGAGCACACCAGAAAGTCTCCCTTTATTTGGCGCTAGGCCAAACATACACAATATTTTCTTTGGCCATTTAAGGACTTGAAGACTAAAGCTAAAGTGAAATATACAAGGAGTAAAATAATAAGCACAACAACAAATTCACAGAGCTTCCATTTAATTTCATCTTATATGCGAATGCATTGAGAAATAAGCCTAAATCTGTCTGTTTCTTCTGTCTGGAGAGAAATGTGTAGTGAGAGAATTCCAGACATGGGAGATAATCAGGAAAAATGCCCCAAATCTGGAGATGGAGTGCCTTATGGTAGAAACAATAAGGAAATGAGTGTCACAGAATTGCAGAGTAGGTGATTGAATAGAGTTTGAGAAATCTTAAGTAGGAGGACCCAGATCATGAATTTTAATATTTGATCCTGAGTGAAATAGGGAGCCACTGGAATTTATTAGAAAAAGGGGAGGTGATATGGTCAGACCTGAGTTTAAGAATATCAATTTGATAGTTACCTGGGGGATGGATTGTATTTGGAATAGATACATGTGGGGAGGGGGGGATGAAGAATTTTTATTTTGCTTTTCTTCTACAAAATGAGAGTTGACATCTCCAGAAAACTCATCTAAAGAGAAATAAAGGTAACAAGCAGAACACCAAGGAAAGATTTGGAAAAAAGATCATAGGATCACAGATTGATAAGGAAATTTAAAAGCTATTGAATCCAACCCCTTCATTTTACAGAGAAGGAAACTGGGGCAAAAAGGGTTAAGTGACAGTATCTGAGGCAGGAATTGAACTCTGGTCTTCTTTACTCCAGTTCTGGTAGTTTACCCAGTGTAATATAACCACTGCTGCCTTACCAAGGTTGCATCACTTAAGGTGTATGAAATTGGAATGGATTTCATTCATATCATGAACTCCCAGTGAGAAAACTCTTTCCAGTGATGAACATTGGCAACTACAGGGATACATGTGTGTATATACATATGTGTGTGTTATATTACACTGCATTTTCCTATTTGAGAAGTAACTCTTATAAAAAATCTTGTTCCCCTATCAGTATGTCAAAAGTGCTGAACAAGCTGAACAGAATACATTTCTGGAGGTGATATGTATTAAGTGTCTAAAGTATAGTGTGGTCCTGGCAAAAGACAATATAAAACATCTTCTGAAGACAATGGTACAAGTAGGTCTCGTGGTCACATTGTTTGAATTCACTTTTCATATTTCCAATGAGTTAGAATCAATGGCTATATTTTACATAATATCTTTGAATGGTGTGAATTTTAATATGAATACTTAGTCTATAATTAAAGTGTGGAGGGAATCAATATCAGCAGTTTGACCACTGGGGGATGAATTCTTTGGGCATTGCAATCCACTTAACTATGTAAAATGAATTATGCTATCTTCTGCTTCCAATGAACAAGGCGAAGGGGAAAAAAAAAGGAAGAAAGGACCCTGGTTCTCTTGAATGCTAAATTATATGGTTGAACTCTACTATAAAGAAATGAGGTGGTGGCAACAAGAACACAGAACAGGGTACAAATAATTTCAGCTCTGGAATCTGCTGATGGAGAAAGATTAGACTTTGGGAAAGAGTGCCCAATCAATCATGCCAAACAAGTATATGGATTTAGTGGTCACAGGATTTACTATTTCCCCCCTGTCCAATAGTTCCTATCATGATCTTCCCCAAAACTAACCATGTCCCTAAGAATTTCTGATCTGGTTAAGGAAATTTTGTCAGGGTAAGCATCTCCTTCAGTTGTTTCTGATCTTTCTTCTTCAGGTTGGGTTGAAGTAACTTTCAAAGGCATATGGGAAGTTAGAAAGTAAAGAGAGAAGTGGAATTGGTAAGCAGAAGTCAGTATCTTCCTGGTCTCTGGGAGATATATCTTGATATGGGGTACTGGCAAGAGACAAGGATTAGAATGGGAAGCAGGAGCTTTCTTGACCTGGTTCTGTGACAAACTAGCTGTGTAATCTTGGACAAGTCTTTTAATCTCTCTGAGACTCTGTTTCCACATCAAAAAAATTAGATAATTGGAAAAGATAATTTATAAGGTTCCTTCCAGCTTTAGCAACCTACAAAGCTCAAGGATATTGCAGAATTGTGATGTGTACTCTTTCCTGGGAAAAGTCAATCTCCATAAAATTTACCTGGGTTTCTATAACATAACAGAATAAACAAAAACATACAAGCTAAAGATATTTATAGGCTTAGTCCTTTCTCTATTAGTGAACAAAATCATTTGACATATTTAATAATGGTATTTTCCCTATATTTATTATCTTTAATGGTTTAGATTTTTGTGTTTGGGAGTGGATTTTAGAGGTATGTGTGGAAAGAGGGGAATGGCAAAGACATACAGGAACAAGGAGAGGAAGCAACTATGGATTTGAATTTTCTAAGTTGTCTTATTAATTTTGGTGCTCTGGTTCTAGTGTGCACAATTTACACTGGCACAGAGTTGGCCCCTGGGGGTGAGTGTCCAGGTATCAAAATCATAGCATGTTAAAAAAAAAAAGAAGAAGCTTTCATCTATTTCAAGTTTCTTGAAGTAGGGGAACCTTCCCTCAGGTCTCTGCTACAACCAGATAAGCATGAAGAAAAAGAAAAGAAATTGCCACTTGTACTTCAATCTTCAAGAGCACCTGGCAGCAATTCACATCACTGCCAAGATTCTGTACTTTTAATCATCTGTAACACAATCCAAACAAATCAGTATATGGCTATGCTATAGAAAATGGGCAGAATCCCCATATTGCTCTTATAGAATTTGTATGTATTATTTATGTTCTACAACTCACTATAATTGCCGCTCCTAATTCTCAGGCTTTGGGAAATTACCTGGGCCCAAATATGGCTGTGAGAACAAACTGAAAAAGCAGGTATGCACATGCAATAAAGCATAACAGAAAAAAAAAAGAACAATACAGTGACCCATTGTGATGTCAGTATTTGGAAAAATATATCTCTCATGCAATAAAGCAAAGAATTACATATATTAAACTCAATTAAATATGAATGTCATAAAATTAAACAAAAAATATTAAGCAGTCACAGAAGGCAGAATGAGAGTGAATTAGGAACCAAAACACACTAATGGATTTTTCAAAACACCTAAAATTTAACAATGATGTTCAGAGGTGTTAAAGCAGTAATGCTAAATTGTAATGGGGTATTAAGTAGTAATGAAACGTTAATAACGTGTCAAATAGTAATGGAGAAATAGGTAAAGTTTATTTTTCTCTTAAGAACTGTATTAGGTCCCCAATAGCACATTCAATATAAATAAATGGCCCATAGTATTTACTAAGCTTTTTCAACATCCTAATTACAAATTCTCTTCAGAGCTTTTATCTTAACTATTTAGAAACTGTCATAAGAGAAATTTAGTAGTAAACTTTTCTTGAGTAATATTTAATTTTGTAAAATCTTCATTGGCTAAATTTTATAATAATTTTTATACAAAAAAGACTATATACTTTGTTAATAAAAGGTATTCTGTCATACTACTAAAAGACATATATGAACAGCTAAAGACTCTAAAATCAAGGAAAGCCTAAAACAAATATATATAAATTAGGCAGTTAACACTAAAGGAGTGAAATCATAAATTATAATAATCATAGATTAAAGATGAAAAAGATCTAAGAGAAAACCTAGTGTAACTTCCCCATTTAGCAGATTATAAAAAATGTACTTCAGAAGGATTAAGTGACTTAATATAACACCTTTTGAATGCATTTTAATTTTTCTTGATTTTCTTTCCATTTCATTTTGCTTTCATTTTTATATTTTCTATTTGTTGAATGGGAGGAGGTAGATAAAGGCAGAAACATTTATGAAACAAAATGATAAATCAAAAGGTAGCAAGGAACAGAATTGCTGTTAAGTCAATGAAAATTTTACAAACCAAAGAGGATTTGAGACCTACTCCATCTTTGATTTCATCTATCTCTCTAACCATCTACTATCTATCTATCTATCTATCTATCTATCTATCTATCTATCTATATCTCTCATTGTGGACTATTTACAAGTCCAGTCTATGGGACAGGAGACGTTAAAGCTCTGATCTGCCTCTTCAGTGAGGAGGAAGCAGATAAATTTAAAAAGTAATAAATATAATCAAAAAACAGTCCCTCCACATTGACACAGAAGTTTTCTAACTAGTCATAGCAATAATAATTTCAAAGCATCACTACATCTTACATAATAAGATTAATGATAATTCATACTGAATAGGATCTTACTATTATAAAGAATTTTCAAATACATCATTTCATTTTATATGTGCTAAAGTGGAAAATTTTCTAAATTTGAAGTCAGAAGAAGTAGAATGAAATCCTGGGCCTGTTTTCAAAAAAAGAAATCAAAGTTATCAATAATCTCAAAAAAAAATACTCTAAATCACTACTGATTAGAGAAATTAAAAGTAAAACAACTCTGAGATACCACCTCACACATACCTGACTGACTAACATGACATAAAAGGAAAATGGCAAACGCTGGAGTGCACATGAAAAATTGGGACATTAATGCTCTGTTGGTGGATTTGTGAATTGATCCAATCATTCTGGAAAGCAATTAGGAACTACGCCCAAAGGACTATAAAATTGTTCATACTCTTAGGCTAAGTAATACCATTACTAGGTCTGTATCCCAAATGATCAAAGAAAAAGGAAAAGGACAAATTTACTAAAAAAAAAATATTTATAGGGGCAGCTAGGTGGTGCAGTGAGTAAGAGCACTTGACCCAGAGTTGGGAGGACCTGGGATTGGTTCTGTCCTCAGTACTTAGCATCCACACATAAAATAACTAGCCATGTAATCTTGAGTAAGTTACTTAACCCCAATTGCTTTAAAAAAATATTTATGGTGAATCTTTTTGTAGTGACAAAAAAATTAAAATTGAAAGGATACCCATCAATTGGGGAATAATTGAACAAGTTTTGGTATATGACTGTGATGGAATACCATTGTGCAATAAGAAATGATAAGCAAGATGGTTTCCAGAAAAATCTGGGAAGACTTAGATGAAATCATGCACAATGAAGTGAGGAGAAGCAAGAGATCATTGTGCACAGTAATAGTAATGTTATAATGATGTTCAACTTGGAAATGAAAGACTTAGCTAATCTGATCAAGACAAGATCCTTATCCAAGGAACCATGATGAAAAATGCTATTCACCTCAAAAAGAGAATGGATAAACTCTTAATAAAGACTGAAGTATACTTTACAAAATTACTTTATTATTATTATTATTTGTAATATGACTAATATGGAAGTGGAGAGGAGAGATATTCTGGGCTTGCTACTCGATAGTCATATGACCATGGGTAAATCACTAAACATCTCCAATGCACAATTTTCTCACATTTATAGATTAAGGTGATCGGTCTAGCTCCTAACTCAAAATTATGATCAATAATTCTAAAGTATGTATTGAAAATATGAGGAAATAGAGAGGTTAATTGACATGCTGCTTAGATTCATTCTACTAGTGAATGGGAGAGTAAGGACATTAGTCCTGTTCTCCTGACTATTAAGGGCTCTATTTAAGGAGTAGTTTGAAAATAGATTATAGGACACTATAAGCACTGAGCAGAGAAATCTCTGTGTTACCTTTGTTAGAAACCCCTACATTTTTCACTATAAAAATATTCTAGGAGGAGCCAAGATGGCGGAAAAGAAACAGTACTTCCAAGGTGCTTTCTCCCACTCCACTTCAAAATCATGTAAAAGGGGACTCTGAACAACTTCTGGAGCTTCAGCACCCACAGAAAGAAACAGAGAAGCTAACCTCCCACAGAGGACAGCCCAGTGCAGCATTCTGGGAGTGGCCAGCACAGTGCTCTGGGAGCCAAGACCAGGCCCCCATGACTCTGAGGTTTTAGCCCCAGGGCATCCAGGCCAGCAGCCAGCTGGAGGGACCCCAGAACACCACCAGCTGTGGCTATTCCAGAATTATCTACACAGACATGCCTAGGAAAAAGTCAGAGGTTAGTGCCCTATGTACTTTGGGACCAGTATTTGGGGAACATGTCAACTTCTTCCCCTGGGGGCAAGAAGTGACTGAGAAGACATGGCACAGATGCCACTTTGCAGCTTCGGCTCCTGACCTGTGGACTACAGGGAGATCCAGCAATCAGTCTTGGGGGTAATTGCTCTTGCTTTAACCTCCCTGGATCTGGATTGCTGTCTGGGGTGGAGGTCTTGGGGGGGTATCCAGCTTTCCAGAGCATGTGGAGGCTTCACAGAGGCCACCCAACTAATACCTACAGAAGGTGTGAAGACCCCAACATTTAGGACAGAAGCTGCCCTGTCTGGTGGCAGAGTCCTACTGCAGCAACAAGCCCAAAAGGCAAGTAATTAAGTGGTAACATGCCTAGGCAAAGGAAACAAAATAAACAGAAAAATTCAACATTAGACTCCTATTTTGGAGGCAAAGAGGATCAAAGCATGGAACAGGAGGAGGACTTTGAGGTCAGAAATCCTGCACCAAAAACCCCAAATGAAAATATGAGCGAGTTACAGGCCATAGAGGACCTTAAGAAGGATTTTTAAAACCAAATAAGAGAAGTGGAGGAAAAATTGGGAAGAGAAATGAGAAGGATGCAGGAAAAGTATGAAATGAGAGTCAACAGCCTGACTGAGGAAAGTAACACCTTAAAAAATAGACTAACTCAAACGGCAAAGGAGGCTCAAAAGGGCAATGAGGAGAAGAATGCCTTAAAAAGCCGAATTTCCCAGATGGAAAAAGATTCACAAAAGCTCACTGAGGAGATTCATTCCTTCAGAGTTAGACTGGAGCAAATGGAAGCTAGTGACTTTATGAGAAATCAAGATGCTGTTAAACAGATCCAAACAAATGAAAGAATAGAAGGCAATGTGAAATATATTATGGGAAATACCACTGACCTGGAAAATAGATCCAGGAGAGATAATTTAAAAATTATTGGACTACCTGAAAGCCATGATCAAAGAAAAAACCTAGAAATCATCCTTAAAGAAATTCTCAAGGAAAAATGCCCTGATGTCTTAGACCCAGAGGGGGAAATAGAGGTTGAAAGAATACACAGAGATCACATCCTGACAAAGATCCCAAAAAAGAAAACTCCTAGGAATATTATAGCCAGGTTCCAGAATTCCCAGATCAAGGAGAAAATACTACAAGCAACCAGGAAGAAAAATTTCAATATTGTGGAAACACGATCAGAATAGCACAGGACCTGGCAGCTTCTTCATTGAGGGATTGAAGGGCATGGCATATGATATTCCACAGGGCAAAGAATCTGGGATTAAAACCAAGAATCACATACCCAACAAAACTGAGTATTTTGTTTCAGGGGAAAATATGATCATTCAGTGCAATAGAGAACTTTCAAGTATTATTGAGGAAAAAAACCAGAATTGAATAGAAAATTTGATATTCAGACACAAGAAGCAAGAGATGCTTGAGAAGGTAATCAGAGAAAAGAAATCAAAATGAACTTATCAAAATTGAACTATTTACATTCCTACATAGAAAAATAATAACTATGACTGATGAAACCTTTCTCAGTATAAAAATAATTGAAGAAGGGTATATGGGCATATGAATACATGTGTGAATGTGTGTATATGTTTACAGGTATGCATGAATAGAGGGTACAGGTTGAATTTGGTGGGAAGGGATGATACTTAAGGGGTGAAGTTAAGAGGTGAGAGAGGAGATGGGGAGAGACAAGGTAGGGTAAATTATCTCATGTAGAAGAATCAAGGGGAAATGGTTTCAGGGGAGGGGAAGAACAGGAAGACAAAAAGACAAAACCATATTCTCATTGAATTTGGCTCAGGGAGAGAATGACATACATACTAAATGGGATATCTCACCCTGCTGAAGAGTAGGGGGAAGGGGGATGAGAGGGGGGGATGATGGAGGGGAGGGCATTCTAGGGGGAGGGGAGGTTGGAAGTTCCCACTTTTGAAGAGGGTTAGGATCAAAGTAGGGAATGGACCAGGTGGGGGGTGGGATGGGTGGGAGGGAAATATAAGCAGTCTTTTACAACATAACTACTATGGTAATGTTTTGCATAGCTATACATGTACAACACATACTGAATTGCTTATTTTCCCAGAGGGAGTGGGTAACAAGGGAGGAAGGGAATGGATCTGAAATTTGAAGTTTTAAAATTAAATTTTCAAATATATATAAATACTATTATTAATACTATTTTGCATGTAATTGGGAGATAAGTTGTGCAGGCATTGGGGCACAGAGATTCACCTTTCCCTAATGGTAAAGTCGAAGGCGGTATGGGAGAAGTTATGGGAGAGAGCAGATAGGATAAAGGGATATCTTGTGGGTCTGCTATTCTGGGGTGGTGGGTAGGGGGAAAATGGGGAAAATATTGTAACTCAAAAAAGGCAGAAATTAATGATGTAAACCAGAAGTTAATAAAGCATTTGTTAAAAAAATATTCTAATGGCACAGGGAGAAGTTAGATTAGCAAAGAAGAATTTGGGTCTGATGTTAAGCATGGACACTGAACTTAGGACAAGAATAGTTATAGCCACAGGGACATGTTTTTGATCATGTGTAAAAAAAGTGGAAATAGGCCTCATAATAGATTTAATGCTAAGTAAGGCACTGAGACCAAAATCAAAGCTGGATTCGTACTTATTATGCCAAGTCAAATATATATGTTAATTGAGTATTGATTAAGTAAATATGTACTTGTAGGTGATAATGCTACTTATCACATGTTGAAATGCGAAGAAAAATTCCATTTTCTCTCTGTCTGACTGATTCTCTCTCTGCTCTTCTGATGGAACTATAGATTCTTATTTCTTTTGTGTTGCAGTTTTTTTCTCTGAGCAAAAGTCATCCAAGTTTTTCCAAGAATCAAGTTTTAAAAACATACTTTGATCAGCCTACAAGTATGGTGGGTAATATGCTTCACTTGTCCAGAACCCCATTAAACTTTCACTGGAATCCTACCTCTGACACTTTTAATACTAGGCAAGTCACTTAACCTCTGGGTCTAGTGTCCTCATCTGGTAAAATGTTAAAATGAAAAGTGGATGGAATCAATGATCCCTGAGGTCCTTTCCAGATTTAAATCTAAGATTGTATTCATAAAAAAAGACCTTCCAATTTATTAATTGGATTTGGCCTTTTTTTGCTCTTTCTTTTCTATTTTATTGTGATCTTAATAATTATCAACAAGTACAAATATTTTAATATACAAATAAGAAGAAAGAAGATTAAGAAACAGGGAACTTATTTATCTTTTTAAAGATTTGTGTACATGTACATCCTATTATATTGAGCTTAAGAGGCATTAATAGAATTTATCATTCTTGTAACCCCTTCTATACTTCTTTTTGTTTTCTTCTGTATATTTTCTTCAGACACACTTGTTGGTAGTGATGAAGGAGAACCTTGACCAAAGAAGAAACATGTTATTTTAAGGAGATAAGGTACCTGACTGAAGATTTCAGCATCAAAGAGATACTCACTGAGATCCCATGACCATCTTGTCATAATGATGGGGAGGGGAGAGAGAAGGATTTCTCTCCCCTCCTCCTCTACTGACACTAATGGAAATTGTACATTCATCGCAGGGGCAAAAACATGTGCTTGCCTAGATAAACCTGGGACTAAATTAAAAATTGCTTACTGTCTTCTCTTTTGGAGGTGGTGGGGTCAGATGATCTTTCCAACAACTTTTTGAAGATACACCATCACCCAGAGAAACCACAAGGAGGAATCTAGAGCTAAAGGACTAAAGTCAAACCATTCTCTGGTTTGTCAAGATATTAAAACTTGTGAGATTCTCAGAAGGGAAAGTGAAATATCTGTTGAGCAGTCCTACAAACTTTTTGCTTCCCAGTAGAGGAAAATAAGAGTATTCAGTTATTGTTTCATGTTTGACTCGAGTGTCAATGTATGCTTATTTCTTTTGTATTTTCAGCATTTTGTTGATGAAGGAGAAAGTAAATAATTCTCCTAAAGTATATGTGATGTTGTTGTGGCCAAACCCAAACCACACCCCACCTGATTTGAAGCCCACCATTAAGCCCCTTTATATAGTTGTCTTTGTCGCTATCCTATAACCTGTAATAGCTTGAAATAGCTTAAGACATAGTCCTGGGTATTGCCCAAGGCATAGTCCCTTAACCCCGTTCTGTTCTGCTGACCAAGCAGGGTCCCTACACCCTTTGTCCAGAACATGATCCTAGCCTGACCCCATTACCCAATGGCCCTACATCCTGTACGCTCCACCCTGTACCCTTCACCCTGTACCCTCCACCCTGTTCTGGGAGGGACCCCCTTGTTCCAGGAAATGTTGCATCCTCTTACCCTTGCATTGCACCCTTGTACTCTTGTGCCATATTCCCAAATTAGCCCTGAGCTACAGATCTAACCAATGGCAATTCTTGGCTTCTGTACTTCATTGCTTATGCATGTATGTATATAGTTCAACTTTGATAAGTTCATTATGATTTCTTTTCCCTGTTTACTTTCTAAAGCATCTCTTGCTTCTTGTATCTGAATGTCAAATTTTCTATTCAACTCTGGTTTTTTCCTCAAGAATTCTTGAAAGTCCTCTATTCCCCTGAAACATGATACTCAGTTTTGCTGGGTAGGTGATTCTTGTTATTAATCCCAGCTCTTTTGACCTCTGGAATATCATATTCCAGGCCCTTCAATCCCTCAGTGTAGAAGCTACCAGATCCTTTGCTATCCTGATTGCATTTCCACAGCATTCAAATTGTTTCTTCCTGGCTGCTTGTAATATTCTCTCCTTGATCTGGGAATTCCAGAACCTGGCTATAATATTCCTAGGAGTTTTCTTTTTGGGATCTTTCTCAGGAGGTGATTGGTGAATTCTTTCAACCTCTATTTCACCCTCTGGGTCTAAAACATCAGGGCAATTTTCCTTGAGAATTTCTTTAAGGATGATTTCTAGGTTCTTTCTTTGATCATGGTTTTCAGGTAGTCCAATAATTTATAAATTATCTCTCCTGGATCTATTTTCCAGGTCAGTGGTTTTTTCCAGGAGATATTTCACATTGCCTTCTATTCTTTCATTTGTTTTGATCTGTTTAACAGCACTAGCTTCCCTTTGATTCATTCTAAATCCAAAGGAAAGATTCTCCTCAGTGAGCCTTTGAGATTCTTTTTCCATCTGGTAAATTTGGCTTCTTAAGGCATTCCTCTCCTCATTGCCTTTTTGAGCCTCTTTTGCCATTTGAGTTAGTCTATTTTTAGGGTGTTATTTTCCTCAGTAAGGCTGTTGACTCTCCTTTCATGATTTTCTTGCATCATTTTCATTTCTCTTTCAAATTTTTCCTCTACTTCTCTTATTTGATTTTCAAAATCCTTTTTTAAGCTCCTCTATGGCCTGTAACCAGCTCGTATTTTCATTTGAAGCTTTTGATGCAGGAGGTCTGACCTCCTAGTCCTCCTCCTGTTCCATGCTTCCATCCTCTTTGCCTCCAAAATAGGAGTCTAATGTTGAATTTTTCTGTTTATTTTGTTTCCTTTGCCTAGGCATGTTGCCACTCAATCACTTGACTTTTGGGCTTGTTGCCACAGTAGGACTCTGCCACCAGCCAGGGGAGCTTCCATCCCAAAGGCTGGAGTTTTCTCAGCTGCTGAGGTATTAGTTGAGTGCCCTCTCTGAAGCCCCCATACGCTCTGGCAAGCAGGGCACATACCCCAAGACCTCTACTTTAGACTGCAATCCAGATCCAAGAAGGTTAAATCAAGAGTGATTACCCCCAAGGCTGATTGCTGGATCCCCCTACAGTTAGCAGGCCAGGAACTGAAGATGACACATGTGTCTGCCAGCTGTGCTGAAGCTTCTCAGTGGCTTCTTGTCCCCAGGGAAAGAGGCCACACACTCTCCCAACTAATGAGTCCCAAAGTCCATACTGCACTAACCTCTCACTTTGTCCATGACATCTATGTGTTGGTAATTCTGGAAACGCCACAACTGCTGGTGTTCTGGAGTCCCTCCAGCCACCTGCTGGTCAGGCTAAAACCTCAGAGTCATGGGGGCCTGGGCCTGGCTCCCAGAGCGCTGTGCTGGCCTTTCCCTGCCAGGTTTCTGGGCTGTCCTCAGCAGGAGTTTAGCTTCTCTGTGTCATTTTGTGGGTTCTGCAGCTCCAGAGGTTGTTTAGAGTCACATTTTACATGAGTTTGGAAATTGTGGGAGCTAGAGCTGCATGGAAGAGCTTCTCCACCATCTACCCCACCATCTTGACTCTGCCCCCCATTACAATTTCTTAATGTGATAAAGTAATCATCTATAATATTATAAAGAAATGATTGTTTATATGCCATATAGCATACTGACCTGCATATAATCTGGAATAAGGATTACATAACTTTAATTCTAACATATTTGAATGAGCTGTATATTCAGATTTTATATACTATAGTTTACAATTACTTCACAGAATCAAAGATTTGAAGAGGAACCTTAGAGGTCATTTAAGTCCAAACTTCTTGTTTCACAGATAAAGAATCTGAGATACAGGGGAGTATGTGTGTGTGTGTGTGTGTGTGTGTGTGTGTGTGTGTGTGTGTGTGTGATATGAAGTGATCTGGCCAAGGTTACACAAATAAGTAATAATCTTTAAATACATACCAGATGAATTTTTATAGTAGTATATCCTTGGATACATGGGGATGACTCAGTCTCAAATTAAGGGATTCTAGGTTTTACTTTATCATACTGAATTCTGAATCTGGTTAATAATGCAGTTCAATTTATCTCTTCAGCTTTACCATTTAACAAACATTTAGATAAGTGAAAGTGGGGAAAAATTACTAATTCTGAAAAATTTAAGAACTCTGATCTAGTCAACCATAATTTTGGAAGACTGATGAGGAAGAAGAATGCATACTTCATGACAGACAATGGATATTTGTCCTGCTTGGCTATGCTTAAATGAAACAAGGCTTTAGCATTTCTTTTCAGAGGTACATGGAGAGGGAAGAAGAAAAAATAAATAAAATAACAAAATAAATAAAATAAAATAAATTTCCAGCATGGTGTTGTGGAAAAAGCAGTGGATATGAAATTAGAGACCAGGGACTCCAATTCAGGCTTTGTGCTGCAATTCCAGATCTGCTTCTTATTATGTTTGTTACCTTGGACAAATCACTCAAACTTCCTATATTTCATTTTTCTTCTTTCTGAAGTTAGGATACTGAATTAGATGGACTCTAAATTTTGTTTCTCTTCCTAATCTATATATTGACAAGAGTTTTTTTTATTAAGAATCGATAGTACTGTGCTCTATTTCCTATTGACCATGCTTGTAGTTAATGCATAGCCAGAAAAAAAATCACATATCTTTAAACAAACAAAAAAAAAATGGCAGCATTCAGTGAATTGATAAGTCTAGTTAAAATAACACAATAGGGATCATGCATCAACTTGTTAGGGGAAATACCAAATGTTTTCACAAATAGTAACAGCTGGAGGTGTTACTTCTATGGTGACAAACTAAGGAAAATTGCTTAATACAAAGTCATTATTACCCTTTGCATCCAAAGGAAATCAATTGTCATCCATAAAGAGCCAGATAGTTGAGAGGGAATTGTTAACAATGCCTTAATGAGCAAAGGCCAGACTGGTTTCTCTGGGAAATATCTTCCCTCTCTAGTGTGATAGATCTCAGATGTGGACTTTGCAATCAGAAAAATCCTATTGTGGATTGCTGAGACACAGGAGATACAGCTGTTTGATGGGCAGCAATCAGAGTCCAGGCAGCTTTCTTGAGAACAGGCATCATGCAGCCTGTGAGACAAACAGGGATAGCATCCTATTCCTGTTTGCCTCACAGCCAAAATAATTGCCTAAAGCAGGTTTCTCATAGGAAAAGGATCACAGATTTTTCAGCACTGCTGAGACCCTCATAATAATAATCACTCTCCCATCTGTGAATAAAAAAGACAGAAATTAGTAAAATGACCAACGTTCTCAATTACATGATTTATAATTAGGAAGAGAGAGCAAAGGTATCAGGGTCAGAAAATGAAGCCAAATGTGTTTTTCCCAAGGTCACACAGCTATTAAGGGACAGACCAAGAGTCAAGCCTAAGTTATCTCCCTCAAAATCAACCACTTTAATAGGTGATTGGAGGATGTTAGTGACCTCAATAGTAATAGGAAAAATTAAACAGGCGTTAGTATTATAGGAAAAATGATGAAATTCATTTTAGATTTGTTGAATTTTACATGATTATGAGATATCCAATTCAGAATGTCCAAAAGGCAATTGGTTATTTGGGACTCAAAATCAGAAGAGAGATGAAGTCTGTATATACACATCTAAAAATAATCTGCATAGACATGATAACTGAACCCAAGGGAGATGATGTATTCTATATGCAAGATCATGAACTGAGATAGAATAGAGTGAATAAAGAAGACCCAGGACATAGCCCATGCTTAGGGGGCATGATATGCATGAAGAATCAGTAAAGAAGTTTGAGGAGTTGTCAGAGAGACAGAAGGGGAAATTGCTGTTATTTGGTCAATCAGAAGTGTCGAACACATCATAACTCCATAAACCATAGCTTGCCATTACTATCCATGGGGTTTTCTTGGCAAAGTTTGCCATTTCCTTCTTTAGTGAATTAAAGTAAACAGAGGTTTAGTGACTTGGGTTTGAAGTTGGATTTGAATTTGAATCTTCCTGACTCCAGGACCACCTGCTCTATCTGCTGACCCATCTAGGTGCCTAGAAGGGATACTAGGAGAGAGTAAAAAAAATGAAAATAATGAAAAAAATGAAAGGAGAGGGTATTCATGATAAGATCAAATGTCAAATGCTGCAGAGATGTCAAAAGGGATGAGGATTCAAGCTGTATTACATAAGTTTTAGAAGTAACTGAGAGAAGAGGAAGTAGAGGTAAGTGTAAATCTGTCAATATTCAATAAGGATTTGATAAACAAACACCTACTATGTGTTAGGAACTCTGTGATATGCTAAATACAAAAAGAGTCAAGGAGCTCAGTTTAATGAGGAAGACAATAAGTAAACAAACATATACAAACATACTATATACAAGATAGACAGGGAAGTATTAAAGAGGGAAGACCCTAGAATTAAGATGGGATGAGAAAGACTTCCTGTAGAAGATGAGATTTTAGACAGGACTTGAAGGAAAGTTTGGATTTCTCAAAGAGTTTAGCCAAGAAAGGGAGGAGATATAAAGTCACGTCAAATTTCTGTACTGCCAGGGTAAGGAAATGGTATCATTACTATATTGCTATTCCCTCACTCCCTACATTTAATGACTTGGACAGGTAAGAATCTTTATGGGCCTCAGTTTCATCACCTGTAAAAATTATGGGGTTGACAACATCTCACATCATGTAACAAGAAAAATCCTAAAATGATAGATAACTCCAACATAAAAAAGTAACATCTTAATTGTATTTGAAAAGCAAGGAAAAACTTTTCTTTCAGATTGGTGTATATGACTAAAGAAGCTATAAAGAGGATCACAGAAGATAATTTTGACTATAAAATTCAAAAATGTGTATAAACAAAACTAATGCAGCTAAAATTTAAAAGGAAACAGACAACTAGGGGAAAATCATTGTAGCAAGTTTCTTTGCTAATAGGCTATCTAAGATATATACAGAACTGATTAAAATGCATGACTATTCTCCAGTAGACAAATTGTCAAAATAAATGAATTGTTTTCTTTAGAAAAATCCAAGTTATAAATAACCATGTCGAAAAATATTCCCACTCATTAATAAATTAGAAAAATGAAAATTAAAGTGATTGTAAGGTTCCACCTCACCGATATCATATTGGCAAAGATGACTAAAAGGAAAATGGCAGATGCTGAAGGGGTGGAAGGAAAACATACCCACTAATGTCCTTTTGGTGAAGCTGTGAATTGTTCTAACTCTTTGTAATGGTAATAGGAGTTTGAAGATCTTCTCTGCCCCTCAGTAGGCCTAGGTGAATTTGAGGACTTTCCTAATTTGAAAATATACTCTGCCCCCTAATAGGTTGAATGTGGTCACATGGAGTCTGTGACAGGAGGCTTGTTTTTCAGGAAGGCACAACTTTTGTTACTTCTTAGTCAAGTAGGTCACAAGAGTTGTGATGTTCTCTGATCCTGAAGAAGGCTTTATATACCTCTGAGATGAGGTTTTGCTTTGGGGCTCACTTTGGAAAGAGTTGTGTGACTTCTCCAGATGAGACTCTGGGCAGCTATTGAGAGCCCCGCTGGCTTTGAAAACCTAGATGTCGGTGCTTCTCTCTCTGGTAACTAACTGTAGATATGTAATGGTCAATCCTGTCTGTTGAATTTTGATATTATCCCTGTCCATATTTTTTGTCTGCTTGTAACTTCTTTTTGCATTCTCTGAAGTTCAGGGTGCTGACTTTTCCCCCTGAACTAGGTAAATGACATATGTTTGATTAAAGTAAGATTGTTAAGCCTTTTTGAGTTGCTTTCCTTTAGAAAAGCAGATCAAAGAACCTGTGCTAGCAGGGTATGCTAGGGTGCTTGCTTATTGTTTTATGTGCTTATTTTCTATTATCCCTGTTATGTTATTGTTGCAAAGTTTTTCTGTTATCCCTGTTACATTGTTGCAAAGTTCTGTTGACACCAGTTACCCCAACAGTTATCCCTAAGCTCTTATTAATCTATGTAATGAAATGTATTGTTTTTTCGTTTTTGTTTTTTGCTTTTTGGAGGGCAATTGGGGTTAAGTGACTTGCCCAGGGTCACATGGCTAGTTTTTGTGTTAAGTGTCTGAGCCAGATTTGAACTCAGGCCCTCCTGACTCCAGGGCCAGTGCTCTATTCACTGGCCACCCCTTATGAAATGTATTGTTAAGGTATTTTTGCTATGTAAGGGACATGAAAGATCTTGGAGCCAAATGTAATGGGAATGGGAATTTGAAGATCTTCCCTACCCTTTAATAGACCTGGGGGGGATTTGAAGACCTTCCCTGCTTTGAAAGTAAACTCTGCTTCATAATAGGCTGCATATAATCACATAGCAGCCTGTGGTGGGAGGAGTTTGACAAGGAATAGAGTAGAGCCCATAGGAAGCTAGGAATCAGAGCTAGAGAGACGGTGGGAGAGAGAGAACATTCAGGGAAGGAGATAGAAGAGGCTTGTGAGTAAACATTGCTCTTTATTGGTTTGTTGGAAAGCTAAAGAATGCTGTGGTTCTCTGTATTGTTTTGGTTTATTAGTTTCTTTGCTACTATGATGGAATCAGCTTACTGCTTTGGGGATTTGGTTTTCTGGTGTCTAAATAAATGCTTTGCTTCTGTCCTTTATATTGTTATATTGTGTGATTGAGCACCATGGAATATTTTTAGTCATGCTCTCTGTCATGACAGTGTGCTCTGTAAATTGCATTGGCACTACACTCTTCTGGAAAACAATTTAGAACTATTGCATAAAAGTTAACAAACTATGCATAATTTTGATTGATCTAAATAGCATTAGTATAATCAACACACCAAAAGGCTCAAAGATAGAAGAAATGGACTTATATGTACAAATATATGTATATATGTGTATGTATGTATGTGTGTATATACGTATATATACATATATATATATATCTATATCTATCTACATATCTATCTATATAGATATAGATAGATAGATGTGTAGATAGATATAGATATATATAAGGTCTTTTCATAGTAGCCAAAGAATTGGAAATTAAGAAAGATGTTCTACTATTGGGAAATGGTTAAACAAATCAATCAATTAATCAACATTTATTAAGTGCCTGCTGTGTGCCAGATACTGCAATTAGGGAATGGAAGAGAATATTATTTTGCCATAAGAAATTATGAAATGATGTTATATAGAAAATTTAGAAGACTTCTATGAACTAATGCAGAATGAAGTGAATAGAAATAAGAAAATTTATAAAGTAACATTATAGAGAAAAAAATTTTTGAAATACTTTAGAATTCTAATCAATGCCATGATAAACCATGAGCCCAGAAATGAAACGTGCTACCCACCTCCTCCCACAGAGGTTATAGGCTTAAAAGGCAGAATAAAATACATGTTATTGGTATGACCAATTAGAAAATGTACTTTTTTGAACTATGCATATTTATTATGAGCATTATCTTTTTTTTTCTTTTTTTATTTCTTTTCAATTAGGGGGTAGAGGGACATAGATAGAAAATAAAATTTTAGAAAGAAATGAAAACAATGTAAACATGAAAGATGCCAATGAAATTTATTTTAGTTAAAATAGCTAGAATAAGTGGTTCCTAGGGTTTTATCTAGCTATGAAGTTGCTCCCATGATTTCCAAAGAACACTTGACAATAACTTTCTTTAATTCTGTAGCATCGATTTTAGGATCAGTAGGATGCCTCATGAACTCCTCAGATTAACACACTTCTTTCATTCACGCATTCATAAGTAAGTTTCTTCTTCTCCCGTATTTCAGTGTTCCAGTGAACTCATGTTCTCTTTAACTTATTGGGTACTTTAATGCATGTCTACCTATACTAGGTGATCACTTGTTCAAGGTTCTCCCTAAATTTTGTCACAGACAGACGACTCAAAGGACTTGAGGCCCCCCCTTGCTTTCACATGAAATCATGAGGATACAAAATGGACATTCAGATGCTCCAACAATTAGCATTCATTTTTGCTATTTGACTGATCAACCCATCTTTTTTAGTCATAAATTTTCTTGATGTCCCTTCTACTGGATCTTCATTATGCATTGTCTGTCTAACATTGAATAACTGTTGTTAGGCCCAAAGGACTGGAGCACTGCACACATTCTTCCCCTCACTGGGAGCCTACCTGTTTTGGACCCAGGCACAGACAGCAGACTACATGCTGCCTTAGGAGGACCTAAATTCTAATACAAGGGAGAGCCTCCATTTTTTTTCAAATCCCTCACTTCACTAAACTTCAACCATAGTGACTAAGAGAAAAGCTGTTTAAAGTATAAGTTTTTGAATCATGTCCAGCTCATTCAAAGAGGGAGGATTTAAAAAAAATACGCAATGTATAATATGAACCACATGTGGAACAGGTATTTTATTCCTACATGTAAAACAGGAATGTTGAGCATAAAAGACTTATCACATATTGATAGAACAACTTAAAACAGGATTCAGTGTCTTAATTTATAACTACTATTAATGTTCTGAGAAGCTGAAAACTTAAATTTTATTAGAACATTAAGCAATTTGCAGCCTTTACATCTCACCTTAGGCCTACACTGTCTACCTCAAAATTCATGTCATGTCATTTTCCCAACCTGACCAAGGACTTGGGTTTCTCCTCTTGTTGATTATTGATTTATTTCCCATGGCACCAGTCAGATCCTCACATTGGACTAGCAGCTCTGGAATTCTTGAAATCACAAGGATTCCTTGTGATTTGTGACAGGTCTACCTGAAGTTTTCATGCTCAATCACTACTTAAGGAAGGAACCACAAAGCTGAAATGCTCATCAGGACTCTAACACCAACTCACCTAATTGAGTCCGTATTCAACAAAAGAGAAGCTGCAGGGTGGGAGAAAAGAGTCTAGCTCATCTCCCAAACCTACTTCCCAGGGAATTTGGGGACACAGTGCACTACTTGTCATGCAGGAAATTTAAAGAAACTATTTCCTTTTATCTCATGCAGGCAGGCCACCCTTCTGATGCTATCACAAGTCAGTTGTAGCAACAAGTGAACACTTAGGGTTTACCATGTCATCCTTAAATGTTCTTCCAGTCTTTTAAGCACTGGAAGCACCCAAGGAGTTTGACATGTTTGTCTTGACAATGAACTGAGTTACACATGTGACCCAGAAGCAGGCAGGGAATATCTTTGTATGCATATTCCACGTTACATTTGCAATTTGCCATAGCCTGCTCACATACATCATGTTCTTCTACATTGCCCCTTTTTGTGGAGACAGCAGTATTCTATTATTTGTAGCAATACATCACAGGAAGAGCACCGACATTAAAAAGACTGGTCTTTACTTCAAAGAGAAACTTAGAATTATTAAACGTACTTTTTAATTTCCTAAAGATAATTCAATCCACTCCCCTGGCCATTTATAGGCCTAAGTCCATTTGTAGTTTTTCTAAGATAGTGGTAGATAAACCCTGTATCAATCTGAGTTCTTTTGTAAACCTTAAAGAGCTATATAATTGCTAGCTATTACAATGAATCCTCAACATTTGTGCATTTAACTTTCACAACTTCAAGCAATTCTATGAATTTATTAGTAAGCTCATTTTCACCTTCACTTTGTAACCCCTCACATGCATGTCTATATGCAGTAGAGGAAAAAAACAAATGAGAGGCACTACATGGACAAGTCGGTGGAATGACTGGTATCCTACTAGCTGCTTCACTGTATCCATTGAATAATTAAAATATTTCATTGTTTGCCTTTAAAACTCAACTTTTGTGCTTCAGTTATCCCACCCCCACCCCTAAATCATAGTACAAGTTCTTTGCGCTCTAAGCCAAAGCACAAAAAGTCAGAAATGAAGGTCAGTGAGAAAATAAAAGTGTTAGGTCAACTTCATGCTGGAATGTCTCAGCCACTGTAGGTTGTGAGGTGAATCTACAATTCCACTGTCATCCACCAGCCATGACAAAGTATTGGAAGTGATGTCAAGACCTTACCAGTTTTAATGTCTCCCAACAGCAGCAACTAAAGTTTCAGCAACTTCTACCAAGGTTTTGAGATGTCAGCCAAGATAAAGAGGTTTATATCAGTATAGCATACTATACAATGCCCCCACACTGCCATCTAATACGATGGAAGGTAAGATTCAGGTTAAAAAATTTTTTAATTTTTTTTTTTTTTTTGCTTTTTGGAGGGCAGTTGGGATTAAGTGACTTGCCCAAGGTCACATGGCTAGTTTTTGTGTTAAGTATCAGGCTGGATTTGAACTCAGGTCCTCTTGACTCCAGGGCCAGTGCTCTACTCACTGCGCCCCCTAGCCACCCCTAGTTTTAATTTTTTTTTTTTGTTTAGGTTAAAAGAAGTTTAGTTTTAAGAATTTTATTTGTTGTACAATATTTATGGTACTGGAGATTTAATGTGTTATAAAAAGTGAATATTGTCTGAAATAGATGTTTATTTTTTTTATTAAGATGTTAACACGAAAGGTGATAGAATCCTAGGGAATTACTAGCAAGAAAAAATATTTTGCATGTTACCAATTTTACTTTGGTATTGTATTTTATGGGTCATTACATTGTCACTGTGTTAGGAAAAGTGCATATTACCAGAACTAATGTTTTATTATAAACAACTGTATGCAAAAAACTATATTTTCAGTAATCTCTAACAAAAGATTACAGTTTTTGGTGGCCATGGGAACCTAACCCCTTATTTCCCATAGCTTTAATATATCAACATTGTAGCAGCAAGTACACTGGCATCCCCAGGATGGCTGCCAACACAGGTTCTTGGATCTGCTTTTCTAAAGGAAAGCAACACAAAATGGGTTAACAATCTTGCTTTAATCAATCAAATAAATCATTTACCTAGTTCAGGGGAAAAAGGGAAAAAGTCAGCACCTGAACTTCAGAGTATACAGACAGGTTACAAGCACAAGTTACAAGAAGACATAGAAACATTTCAGAGACAGGCCTCCAATTTTCTGACCATTACATCCATACCTAGTCACAGTTACCAGAGAGGGAAGCACCAACATCTGGGGTTTTCATAGCTGGGGCTTGATGGCTGCCCATTCTCATCTTGTCAAATCACACAATACTTCTCAAAGTGAGCCCCAAAGCAAAGCCTCACATCAGGGATTATATAGCCTCCTCCTGGATCAGAAAATGTCACAATACTCTTGACCCACTGCCCAATCACAGAGCACCAAGGTATGGGCATTCCTGAAGAACAAGCCTTCTACCATAGGCTCCAGGTGCACTTAAGCCTATCAAAAGGCCTAGGGGCAGGGAAGATCTTAAATTCCCATTCCCATAACAAAATTCACATTTTGGACATTCATAAACCATTTTTTAGAAACATTACCCCCACAATAGTTGAGGATTAATTATTTTATTGTACTATTGCAGGTTGTCCAATTGATTGCTTATCATAGTCTGGAGAGTAGGCACTCTTCATCCACTCATGTTGGCTCACAATCTCATAGATCTAGAGCTGGGAGGGAATGTAAGGAATGTCTTAACCAAACCCTTGATTTTACCATGGAGGGAGGGTCAATGCATGATTTTCTGTTTGTAAATGATTGTATATTCAATGCAATCTCTGAGTCTGAGATGCAACAAAGTATGGGTGCATTCTCTGCTGCTTGTGCTAATTTTGGCCTAATTAACACGAAGAAAACACAGGCACTCCATCAGCCTGTACCACATCATTCACATGTAGAATCATTTGTTATAGCAAATAGAGGAGTTTTGAGTGTTGTGAATAAGTTTACTTACCCTGGCAGTATTCTTTCTAAGGATGTACACATTTATGATGAGGTTGATGTACCCATTGCCAGAGCTAGGGCAGTGTTTGGGAGGCTCCAAAGGAAAGTGTGGCAGAGAAGTATTAGACTGCCTACCATACTGAAGGTCTACAGAGCCATTGTGCTGACCTCATTGTTGTAAGCCTGTGAAACCTGCACAGTGCCATGCCAAGAAGCTGAATTGCTTCCATTTGAAAAGTCTTGGGAAGATTCTGAAGATCACCTGGCAAAATAAGGTACCAGACACTGAGGTCCTTCCTTGAGCTAAACTGTCAAGCATTCACACTGTACTGCAAAGAGTACAACTCCAAAGGACTGGCCACATTGTTCGAATGCCAAAAGTATATTTGCCTAAGACTATTTTACAGAGAATTCATGCAAAATAAGTGCTCACATGGAGGGCAGAAAAAGCAATATAATGACACTCTCAAGGTCTCTCTTAGAAAATTTGGAATTGGGAGACATAGAAGATTATGACTCTACCACTCAGCATGTTGTGCCCACATCAAAGAAGGCATTATACCATATGAGCAAAGCAGAATTGCATTAGTTCAAAAGAAACATGAGATGCACAAATTGAGAGCTCCATTCCAAATGTTCTTTTAAACTATCTGTGCCCAATCTGTGGTAGAGACTTCCAAGCTTGTATTGGTCTGATCAGCCATAGTCAGACACACTGTACTTTGACCCCAATACAATGATGTCATTTTGGTCCTTTTTGAGAATAACCAACTAATTTTACATATAAAAAACTAAGACTCAGGGAAGTTAAATGACTTGCCTGTAGTAACTAATGAGCATCAAAGGTGGAATTTAAACCCAAGTTCTCTGGCTTCAGAGCCAGTGCACTTCCCACATTAAGCTTAAATTAATAGAATGTTGTACTGCAAGGGACCTTAGAGGTCATCTGACCCACTTCTCACATTTTCTTACAAGATGACTGTTTCTTTTTGCTCCAGAGAGGTTAAAGGACTATGTAACATTTCTTGGAATGACATTTCTGACTCTCAGTTCATTGCTCTCTCCCATATGTCACAGGGCCTTTTTTTTTTTTTTGCTTCCCAAATGATTTATATCAAGGAACAAAATAATTGTAGCAAGCTATCAGTTAGTATTTTTGGATAAACAAAGCTCCCTCTACCATATTAAAAAAATAAGAAATTAATTAAACGAAGTAAAATAATTAAAATAGCAAAAAGAAAATAAATTTTCATTAAATAATAGTGAGGTGAGAGAAATGTTGAGAATCACACTATAAACTGAAATGCTCTGGCATCTGCAAAATCCAGAGAAGTTTAGAAGCAACAGAAGTTGGGTGTAACAATCCCAAGATCCTGAACTCAATAATCCTTATGAATAAATATCTAGCAGCTATATATGCAAGAAAAGCTTGGAAATAACTCCATTTCAAGTACTACTCTTCAGTCACATATGAGTTAAACTAGGTAGCTCCTGAGTTAATTTTCAGCTCTCAGATTCCATAATGATTTTGTGAGTTTGTGCAGAACTGGGAGTCAACTGATATAAACCAATGGTGTCAAACTCTGGATAGAAATCCAAGGCCACTAAACCATAATTGATAATCCCTCCTGGCAACATAATGACTTAGAAAACCACAAATTAATATTACTTATATTCTATTGTATTTTATTTATTTTGTTAAGTATTTGTTAATTACATTTTAATCTAATTTGGGAAGCATTCAGGAGTGTTGCAGTGCAGCAAACACAATAAACACAACAGATCTGACACCTCTGAACTCCTGGTGAGGAAATCCCTTTTGCCAAGAAAGATCCACATCTTCTCCACAGTGGATAGTCTAAGACACTTTTCTGGGAATTGAGTGACTTGAACAGGGTGACACAGTCAGTATGTGTCAGAGGCAGATTGAACTTGAATTTCAATCCACAATGCCATGCTACCTTTCTCTGTAATAAATATTTTGGGAAACTCTTAATTAGGAGTAAATGAAATTGAATAACATGTAAGGATATTTGACTCAATTCTATCCACAAATATATATAGGCCGAGTGTTATGGATGACTTTTAGGAGTTCACAAGTTTTTCTCACAGAGTGTCAATAATCTGAACCCTCAAATAAAAAGGAACACAGCAAGTCCAAGAATAAGACTCATAAATCTATACATTTGGTTAACATAGCCAACCTAGCAGTGTGTTCATAAAATAAGATTAAATTTCATTTCAGCAAATAAAGACATTTCATCATAGAAAAACTAATTCTGTTTGGTAATGTAAGGCACATTTTAAAGAAAATTTTCACTTTTTTTAGATCATGGAACTTTAAATATATTACTTCATTTCATTAGTCAGTCAATCAACAAGCAATTTATTTAGCATTTCTTATGTGCCAGACATGTGATATATTCTACAATAAAAGTAAATTTCAAAAGCACTTAAAAGACCTTAAAATCAAACATTCTGTACGATCTTTTAATTCTTTTAAAAAATAGTGGATTTTATTGATACCTCTTTGCTTTTACATAACTTAGATTTCTACTTGTCTCCCTCTCCTATGACCTCCCAAACAACCATCCCTTATAATAATGCTAATCTATGGTCTCTACAATATGCAGAGGGTATCAAGCACTAGAATTGACAAGTTTATTCTTGCTATTTCCATTTCTGGTGTAACAATGACATCATTAACTTTACCTTACCTAGATTTCATCCTCTTGGTTATCCATTTCTGGTCCCATGGGATCCAGGATGTCAGGAGGTCTACGTGTTCTTCAATTTCATTGCCACATAGTAGCTTTTAATATAATCAACTGCCTTCAGTTATGGCTGCCATCCTCATTTTAGGATGGGATTCTTTATTTACCGTGTTATTATACACAAAGGTTTTGCCCTTCATCCTTTCCATTGGGTGCTGGGTGTCCAAAAACTTGCACCCTTCATAACTATGGACAAACTTTCTGACATGCAAATCATTACAGGAAGCACCATGAAGTAAAAAATTTCAACCTGATGATCAGAAGGTCCTTTTCACCTGTCAGCATTGCATAGACAATAAATTTAACTGACCTAAGCTAATTTTTTGCTTTAGGGCACATCCTGCCACCAGGCCATTATTTTGACCAAGTAAGTGGAGAAATAAACCTGTGAGCCACCACTTATGTGTACCACACCTTTCAGGAAGGGTTCACTGTTTTCATACTTCATATGATTGTTAAAACAGACGCTACTGAATCATAAATAAGACGGCAATAGAATGGTAGAAAATATCAGTTAATTCAAGTCAGGCTGTGTAAACATCAAATACATGAATGAAATTTGAAATGTAAAACACTTAGTTAATTATCTGAATGTTTCAATGTATAGAAAAATAAATTTAACTGAAATTTTAAGTTTCCCTATTGTCTTCTTACATCATGTCAATAACCTAGAGCATTGGAAATTCTGTTACTGTAAAAGAAGACTCCTTTCTCATAAGTATACATTTAATCATTTTAAATGCCAGGTCATCCTACTAAGACCATACTGAAATTATTGTGTAGTTCTGATTTGTCCTAGTGCTAGAATATCCTCCACATCTTAAGATACCACAGATTCTCTAATACCTATGCAGTCATAAGGAAAGAGATATGGTCCTATCCCTTCTTATTTAGAATATAAAGATTGCAACTCAGCTCTTTTAAATTCCTTCTTATACCACTAAGACAATGTCATCTTTTTGATTAATAATGGTAACAATATAATAATAAGTATTATTATATCATGCATTGTATAACATGATATGAATATTTTATTATTATGTTGCTATAGCTTATTATTATATTGCTGTTGTTATAGCTAGCAGTTATATAGTGCTTTAAGGTTTGCAAAAAGCTTGACAAATGTTACGTTATTTTATCTTTATAGAAATCCTGGAGAATAGGTGATTTAATTATCCTTTTTTTTCCAATGAGAAAATCAAGTAGAACAGAAGTTAAATAACTTGCCAAGGGTCACCCAACTAGTTAGGGACTGAAATAGGATTTAAACTCATGCATGTCTTAAAGAACTCAAATTCACTCTATGTTTTTGTCACTTAGCTGACTAATTACCCATGGAATCCTATTACCTATGGAATAAAGAAGAAGCTTCTCAGTCTGGGATTTTGATCCTTCCATAGCATGGCACCAACCTACTTTCCCAGTCTTCTATGATTACTTTTTTTTTTTTCAAAATTTTATTTTTGACTCAAATGCCAGAACGCAAATAGAGAATAGAGAAAAGAAATAAAAACATATCATGAACTTAAATATTTGAACTTAAATACAAAGTTAGAGAAAAAAGCATGTCATGCAATTACAGAACATGAGAGGATTCAAAATATGTAACAATAAAATATTATTTAAAGAAAGCCCATATAATAAATAATACTCATTGTGTTGAGAACTGTCCATCTTTTATTTGCTTCCTTGTGAATTTTCTTTTGTTTTTTGCTGTGTACTTTTTAACTTTATCCTTTTTCCCTTCCCCCTAACTCCCCCCGAGAAGGCTACAATAAAGTATAATAAATTTCACTATAGCAATACATATACACATATGTATGTACATACACATATACATATACTTTCCCAAACCTATTCTACTGCTGATCTTTTTTATGTATGATTATCTCGTTCCCTATCCCTCCGGCCTCCTCTGCTTTACTTCTATCCACCACCTTGCCCTCCTATAATTTGCCTACCCCCCTCCAATGAACCCACCCCTATTCTCCCATTCCCATGAATCTAAACACCCCTCTATACCCCTATTTTACCTATCCCCTCACTCTCCTCTCTAAAAATCCCCCCTTGTCCTCTCCCCTCCTCCATATTCCCCTACCATTTTATTTCTTCTGAATTTAGAGGACTTTTATACTTTTCTAAAAATATATGTATTATTCCCTCTTAAAACCATTCCTGATGAAAGTAGGTTATCAGAACTACCAGCCCTCCTCCCCCATATAAATCCTCTATATCAGTTCTTCATTTTGCATCTCAAATGATTACCATTTTAAGTTGTTCATAAATGGTTTTACTTTTTAAAATCAATGTTATTCTCAGGTTTATCCCAGTCTTTCTTATAAACTACCCAGCTGTTGATAAGAATCTTAGACATCCATTTTACATTTTAGATATATAGAAAGTATACAGTCTGTCCTTATGGATCCCTTATAATCAGTCCTTGTTATGTGCCTTATATTTAATTTGTTCTGTGCCTTGGTTCTTATATGTTGAATATTCTATTAACTTCAGGATTTTTCTTAACAAAGTCTTGAAAGTCCAAGAGTTTATCAGATGTCCATTTTTTTCCCCATTCAGAATAATATTTAACTTCTTTTTTTTTTTAATTAATTTATTAGTTTAGTTTCAGTTAACAAGATTCAATTCCATAGTTCCTTGATTTTCAAATTTCCTTTACTTCCCTCCCCCCTCCCCTCATGACATCATATAGTACAGTATAGGGTCTGAAAATGCATTCATATTAAACATTATTCCAATTACAAAGGCATATTGTACTAGGTGGGATGAAAGATGGTAAGGAAGAAGTAAAACCAAACAATGAGAAGAATAAGATCATTTAGTTTGCTTCCATCAGGATTCAGGCTCAGTTCTTTCTAGTTATATCTCTGGATGGCACATTTCTCACTTTCTTGAGTCATTCGGGATTAACTTATATCACTGCATTGCTGAAAAGAGTCCAGTCTGTCATAGTTGGTCGTCACAGATATGGTATGTCTGTGCTTGTATACAAATTTCTTCTGATTCTACTCTTCTCGCTCAGCATCAGTTTGTATAAGTCTCTCCAGGTAATTATGAAATCCATCACCTCCTCGTTTCTTATAGCACAATAATATTCCATTACATTCATATACCACAACTTGTTTAGCCATTCCCCAATTGATGGGCACCCCTTTAGTTTCCAATTCTTTGCAACCACAAAAAGGGCTGCTAAAAATATTTTTGTGCATATGGTTCTTCCTCCCACTACTATGATCTCTTTGGGATATAACCCTAGGAGTGGTATGGCTGGGTCAAAGGGTATGAAATTATTTATAATCCTTTGGGCATAATTCCAGATTGCTCTCCAGAATGGTTGGATAAGTTCACAACTCCACCAGCAATGTATTAGCGTTCCAATTTGCCCACATCCTCTCCAGCATTTGTCACTTTCTTGTTTTGTCATCTTAGCCA
This sequence comes from Gymnobelideus leadbeateri, assembly GCA_011680675.1. NCBI lineage: Eukaryota > Metazoa > Chordata > Mammalia > Diprotodontia > Petauridae > Gymnobelideus > Gymnobelideus leadbeateri. Next base: position 558 of record WOXC01008918.1, on the reverse strand, counting down.
ATCTGACTGGAGAGATGTGGTATCTCAGAGTTGTTTTGATTTGCATTTCTCTAATTAATAGTGATTTAGAGCATTTCTTCATATGCTTATAGATATCTTTAATTTCTTTCTCTGAAAACTTCCTATTCATATCCTTTGACCATTTCTCAATTGGGGAATGACTTGTATTCATATAGATTTGGCTCAATTCTCTATAAATTTTAGAAATGAGTCCTTTATCAGAGACACAGGTTGTAAAAATTCTTTCCCAATTTCCCACCTCCCTCTTGATCTTGGTTACATTGGCTTTGTTTGTGCAGAAGCTTTTCAATTTAATGTAATCAAAATTATCCATTTTGCATTTTATAATGCTCTCTAATTCTTGTTTGGTCCTAAAGTCTTCCCCTCTCCACAGATCTGTCAGGTAAACTATTCCTTGCTTTCCCAAATTGCTTACAGTATCATCCTTTACACCTAGATCATGCACCCATTTAGACTTGATTTTGGTATATGGTGTTAGATAATGATCTATGCCCAGTTTCTGCCATACTGTATTCCAGTTTTCCCAGCAGTTTTTGT
>WOXC01008917.1:0-199404 GCA_011680675.1 Gymnobelideus leadbeateri | reverse complement strand
TGGAACCTGGCTATAATATTCCTGGGAGTTTTCTTTTTGGGATCTTTTTTCAGGAGGTGATCAGTGGATTCTTTCAACCTCTATTTTGCCCTCTGGATCTAAAACATCAAGGGCAATTTTCCTTGAGAATTTCTTGAAGGGTGATTTCTAGGTTCTTTCTTTGATCATGGCTTTCAGGTAGTCCAATAATTTTTAAATTGTCTCTCCTGGATCTATTTTCCAGGTCAGTGGTTTCCCATGAGATATTTCACATTGCCTTCTAATCTTTCATTTGTTTGGATCTGCTTAACAGCATCTTGATTTCTCATAAAGTCATTAGCTGTTGCTGCCAGTCTAACTCTGAAGGAATGAATCTCCTCAGTGAACTTTTGAGATTCTTTTTTCCATCTGGCAAATTCGACTTTTAAGGCATTCTTCTCCTCAATGCCCTTTTGGGCCTCCCTTGCCATTTGAGTAGTCTATTTTTAAGGTGTTGTTTTCCTCCAGTCAGGCTGTTGACCCTCATTTCATACTTTTCCTGCATCCTTCTCATTTCTCTTTCTAATTTTCCTCCCACTTCTCTTATTTGATTTTTAAAGTCCTTAAGGTCCTCTATCGGCCTGCAACCCACTCATGTTTTCCCCTGGGGCTTTAGACCAGGACTTCTGACCTCACAGTCCTTTTCCTGCTCTATGCCCCCAAAATAGGAGTCTAGGGTTGCATTTTTCTGTTTCACTTTCCTTGGCATGTTGCCACCATTGCTTGACTTTTGGGCTTGTTGCCACACTATGGCTTTAAGGCCAGATAGAGGAATTTTCGTCCCGAACGTGTGGGGGGCAACTTCCGTTTCTGGCAAGCTGTAAACCCACCCACAACTTCCACCCTAGATCACAATCCAGATCCAGGGAGGTTAAAGCAAGAGTGATTACCCCCCAAGACTGATCGCTGGATCTCCCCACATTTGTAGGCTGGGAGCCGGAAATGCCTCTGAAAACTACAAAATGGAGTGTCTCCTCAGCGGCTTCTAGCCCCCAGGAGAGGAAGCCAACGCATTCCCCAAATACAGGTCCCAAAGTCCATAGGACACCAACCTCTTACTTTGTCCTAGGCATGTCTATGTTGATAATTCTGGAATCGCCACAGCTCCTGGTGTTCTGGGGTCCCTCCAGCTGGCTGCTGGCCCTGCCGCCCTGGAGCTAAAACCTCGGCTCATGTGGACCTGGGCTCGGCTCGGCTCCTGCGCTCTGCGCGCTGCCTGCTCCCAGACCACTGCGCTGGTCCTTCCTGCAGGGTGCTGGGCTGTCCTCAGCGGGAGGTTAGCTTCTCTGTGTCGTTCTGTGGGTGCTGGGGCTCCAGAAGTTTTTCAGAGTCCTTTTTTACATAGTTTGTGGAGAATCTGGGGGCAGAGAGGCTTGGACGAGCTGTTTCTACTCCGCCATCTTGGCTCCGCCCCCCTGGAATATTATTCTTAAGGTAGGTATTATATTATTAGAGAGTTTTACAGGTGAGGCAAGAGTGTAGAATGTTACATGGCCTCCATCACATAGTGGTGATGAAAGAGAGTAGGTGGGGTGGACAGCACTATGTATGGAATTGTTTTATAGCTATACAGTACATTTGGAGTCCATTCTTTCTTATTTAAAGTTTCTAAAGTATTTAAAGTACATTATTAGCCCATTTAAACATTATAACAACTCGATGAGGTGGGTGTTGTAATTATTCTAATTTAAGGAGGGAGAAACTGAAGGTCAGAGAGTTCAGGGAACTTAACTAGGGCCACACTAGGGGATACAACATGAATTCAGGTACACCTGTCTCTTAAATTCAGGAGCAGCTAGGTGGTTCAGTGAATAGAGCACAGGCCCTGGATTCAGGACAACCTGAGTTCAAACCCAACCTCAGACACTGAACACACACACACACACACACACACACACACACACACACACACACACACAAACTAGCTGTGTGACCTTGGGCAAGTCACTTAAACCCCCCCAAAAAGCAAAAAAGAAAAAGAGAGAGAAATCTTGAATTTATCTATTTTCAACTTTGGCCAGTTCTCTCCTCCTTATATAGCCTGGTAGCCATCTTCATTCAAAAACCTTCCATACTGTTGCCAGACTTAAGAAAGACAGCAAATTGATGTTCCAGAGCTTGAGTGATCAACTAGGCTCAGCCTCCCCAATAGAAAGCATTATAGACATGAACCACCACGCCCAGTCTAGCTCTCTTTCAAAGATACCTATACAACATTCCCACTCTATCTCACTAGGACACCTTAACTCATATTTCTCTTAAAAAGAGTGATTTGTCATAACCTCTTTCTTCCCCCTAAATACACATGGTAAACCACTTCAGCATCATCTTTCATCACCTTCGCTGCGCTCAAGCCCAGGTTTCTGCTTTCATCCTAATCTTGGTTACATCTGTTTTGTTTGTGCAAATTTTTTTTTCATTTAATATAAGCAAAACCATACATTTTGCATTTCACAATGTTCTCTGTCTCTTTTGTTGTCATAAATTTTTCTATTCTGTTAGATTTGAACTCAAAGGAAACTATTCTTTGCTCTCCTAATTTGCTTTTTTTTTCTCCTAATATCACCTTTTATGTCTAAATAATGTACCCATTTTGACCTTATCTTTGTATACAGTATAAGATCTTGGCGTATGCCTAGTTCTGTCATACTATTTTCCACTTTGTTCAGCAGTTTTTGTCAAATATTGAGTTCTTATACCAGAAGCTGGAGCTTTTGGGTTTATCAAAATGTAAATTACTGTAGTCATTGACTACTGTGAATTATGTATCTAACCTATTCCACCAATCCACTATTATTTAGCCAGCACTACGTAACTTTGATGATTACTACTTTATAACACTGTTTTAGATATGATACAGCTAGGCCCCCTTCCCTTGCATTTCTTCACATTAATTCCCTTGACATTCTAGACCTTTTGTTCTTCCATATAATGTTTCTTATTATTTTTCTAGCTTTATACAAATTGTTGGTAGTTTGACTAGTATGGCACTGAATAAGTAAATTAATTTAGGTAGTATTGTCATTTTTATTACATTAGCTCAGCCTAACCATGAGAAACTGATGTTTTTCCAATTATTTATCTCCAACTTTACTTCTGAAAAGTGTTTTAAAATGTTGTTCATATATAGTTCCCGGGTCTGTCTTGGTATATAGATTCCTAAATATTTTATTTTTTCTACAGCAAGTTTAAATTGAATTTCTCTTTCTTTATTGTTGCTGGGTTTTGTTAGTTTTATATAGAAATGCCCATGATTTATGTAGTTTTTTTTTTTTATATCCTCCAAATTTGCCGAAGTTGTTGATAATTTCAGGTAGTTTTTTACTTCATTATCTAGGATTCTTTAAGTATTCCATCACATCACTAGCAGAGGGTAATAGCTTTGTTTCTTCATCACCTATCCTAATTTCTTCAATTTCTGTTTCTTCTCTTACTGATAAAGCTAAATGTTTCCAGTATGATATTGTATAACAGTGGTGATAATGGACATCTTTGTTTCACCCCCAATCTTATGGGAAATGTTTCTAGCTTATTTCCATTACATATGATACTTGCTGATGGTTTTAGGTAAATGCTCCTTATCCTTTTAATTATTTCCCCTGGATCTATTTTCAAGGTTTTTCCAATGAGATATTTCATATTGCCTTCTATTCTTTCACTTGTTTGGATCTGTTTAACAGCATCTTAATTTCTTATAAAGCCACTAGCTTCCATTTGCTCCAATCTAATTTTGAAGGAATGATTCTCCTCAGTGAGCTTTTGAGATTCTTTTTCCATCTGGAAAATTCAGCTTTTTAAGGCATTCTTCTCCTCATTTTCTTTTTGAGTCTCTTTTGCTATTTGAGTTAGTCTATTTATTAAGGTGTTATTATCCTCTGTCATGCTGTTAACTCTCACTTCATAATTTTCTTGCATTGTTCTCATTTCTCTTCCCAATTTTTCCTTCACTTCTGTTATCTGCTTCTTAAAGTCCTCTATGGCCTATAACCAGCTCTTATTTTTCTTGGAAGCTTTTGGTGCAAGAATTCTGACTTTACTGCTTTCCTCCTGTTCCATGCTTTCATCCTTTTTGTCCCCAAAACAGATGGATTATTCCATTTGCTTTGCTTCCTTTGCCTGGTCATGTTGCCACTCAATTACTTGAGTTTTGGGCTTCTTGCCACAGTAGGACTCTGCTACCAGACAGGTGAGTTTCGTTCCAAACACTGGGGTTTTCTCATGTGCCAGAGGTATTAGTTGGGTGGCTTCTCTGAAGCCTCCACACTCTCTGGCAAACTGGTCACACACCTCAGGACCTCCACCCTAGATAGCAATCCAGATCTAAGCAGGTTAAAGCAAGAGCAATTACCCCTCAGACTGGTTGCTTGATCCCCCTACAATCTGCAGACCAGGAGCTGATGCTGTGACATGGTGGTGGCTGCATGACCACAGCCCTCAGTGGCTTCTCCCTCCAGGGGATAAATGCCAACGTAGTCCCAACTACTGGATCCCAAAGTCCACACTGCGCTGACCTCTCACTTTGTCCTTAGCATCTGTGTGTTGATAATTCTGGAAACGGCTACAGCTGTTGGTTATCTGAAGTTCTTCCAGCAGCTGGTCAGGCCTGCCTTGAGGCTAAAACCTCAGGTTCATGCAGGGCCAGGCTCGGCTCCCAGAACACTGAGCTGGCTAATTCCTGCCAGCCTGCCGGGCTGTCCTCAGTGGGAGGTTAGCTTCCCTGTGTCATTTTTGTGGGTTCTGTAGCTCCAAAGTCTGTTCAGAGTCCCCTTTTCCATGTATTGGGGGAGATGGAAGCCAGAGTCCCACAAAAGACCTCTTTCTACTCTGCTATCTTTACTCCTCCCCTTTGGCTCTTTTTTTGATAATGCCTTTCCAGTAGTCCAGTAAGTTTTAAAATTATCTTTCCATTATCTATTCTACATGTCTGTGGTTTTTCCAATGAGATATTTCAAATTGCCTTTTATTTTTTAATTTGTTTGGATCTGTTTCATACTATCTTGATTTCCCATAAAGTCATTAGCTTTCAGTTACTACATTCAAATTTTGAAGGAGTTATTCTCTTCAGTGAGGTTTTGAAATTCCTTTTCCATCTGGCAAATTCAGCTTTTAAAGGCATTGTTCTCCTCATTTGCTTTTTGGGCCTCTTTTCCCATTTGAGTTAGTCTACTTTTTAAGGTGTCATTTTCTTTAGGTTTTGGGGGGGATTTCCTTTACTCAGCTATTGACTCACTTTTCATGATTTTCTTACATCATTCTCAATTTTTCCTTCACTTCTCTTACTTGATTTTCAAAATCCTTCTTGAGCTCTTCCATGGCCTGTAACCAATTCATATTTTCCTTGGAGGCTTTTGTTGCAGGAATTTTGACTTCATTGTCTTCCTCCTGCCCCATATCTTTATACTTTTTGTCCCCCCAAAAGTATTATATGTCCTGTTTGTGCTTCCTCTGCTTGTTCATATTGTCATAGTATTACTTGACTGTTGATCTGTTTGCCATGGTATAATGCTGCTTCCATAATGGAGCGAGCTTTGTCCCAAATTGTTGGGGTTTTCACAGTTGCTGGAGCTATTAGAAAGGTGCCATCTCTACAGCTCCCACAAGTTCTGGCTCACTGGCCACACACCCTAGGACCACCACCTAAGACTGTGATCCAAATCCAAGCAGGTTAGAGTAAGAGCAATTACCCTCTGAATGGTTGCTTGTTCCATCTACTATCTCCAGGCCAGGAGCTCCTGAGGCAGCCAAGCGACTGCAGCTGCACAGTTGCCGCACCTCCTTTGCCTCTCACCCCAGGGGTGGGGGCCAGACCACTTTCTTGCATCCCTCTCGGTTCCAACAGTTTTCCACAGTGACCTTTTATTTTATCTTTGACATTTATGGGTTGAGAATTCTGGAAATTGTCACAGCTGCTGGTGATTCATTCTCCTGTATTCTGCTCTGACTGCTGCTAGTTGGGGCTGCCCTGGGACCAGAACGTGTGGGTCACAACAGACTGTGCTCAGCTCCCAGCTTGGTGTGTTAAACTCTTCCTGTAGGCCTGCCAGGCTGCCTTCACTGGGAGATTTGTTTTTCTCATTGTGGGTTCTCTAGCTCTAAAGTTTGTTTAGAGTAATTTTTACATGTATTGGAAGTGATTGGAGTGGGAGCTCATGCCAAATTTATTCTTCTATTTTGCTGTCTTGACTCCACCCCCCTTCAGTTAGGTTTTGTACCTCCCTTTCCATTTGGCCAAATCTACTGTTTAAGGAGTTCTCTTCAGTGAATTTTTGTAACTCTTTTTCTATCTGACTGATTCTTTTTGAAAGAGTTGTTTTCTTCAATGGATTTCTTCTTCCATTTGGTCAATTGTATTTTTTAAGGAATTGCTCTCTTCAGTCAAATTCCATCTTTCCTTTTTTCTAGCTGTTGACTCTCTCTTGCAAACCTCTATTTTTTCCCCATTTTTTCTTCTCTTTCTCTTATTTGACTTTTAATATCCTTCTTTAGTTCTTTCAAGAAAACTTTTTTTGGTCTTGGGAACAATTCATATTCCTCTTTAAGGTTTTGGACGTAAGCATATTGACAATGTTATCATCTTTTGAGTTTGTATTTTGATCTCTCTAACCAAAGTAACTTTCTATGGTTAATGTTCAGTTTTCCTTTTTGTTCACCTTGTTTGTCTATTTTTTGATTCTTAAAACTGAGCTCTCCTGCTAGAGCACAAGGGGCACTGTCCCAAGCATCCTGTACTGGGAGTCATGTGCCTAGTCACTGGCTTTGTGGGCTAGGGCCTCAGGTACTGACAGTCAACAACTGTAGGAATTTTGTACCTTACCTCATGCTTAACTAGGGTCCTAGTGCTGGTATCTGTCATGTGATAATATCAGGTCAGGTTTTTCTGCTTTTACCTGATGCTACAATGAAGCATGTTGAGGTTTTGGCCACTGGAGGAGGCCTGCTAGCCTGAGGCTGTGCTGATGTACATCGTGATTCTCTGAGATGGGGTTTCCTGGTTCACCTGGTTATGCTAAGGCATGTAGGGGAGTAAGCAGGGGTGTGTCCAGGTGTTGGTGTTCACCTGCTTCACCAAATGGGCTTCAGGGTCTCCCTCTGGTTTTCTGAGGTAGGGCTTCCTGTAGGCTTGCTGGGACGCTTCCTGTACTGGAATGCCATCTCCTTTTACCCAAGTGAGATGAATCTTTCTTGCCAATCCTCCAAGTTTCTTGGGTAAAAGACTGCTCCATCTCATTTTTCCAATGGCTGTGGTGTTCCAGGATCTGTTCTTGGGTGCTATTTTATGTTTGTTATTTGTTGTTTTATTTTTTTCTCCTGAGGTGGAATTGGCAGAGACAGTGCTTTACTGCTTGCTGCACCTTCTTTGCTCCCAGAAGAAATCATGGATATTTTCATTGCTAGGGATAGCTGAGATTAAGTAAATTTTCAACCCATGGAAATAGAGAAATTGGGAAGCATGAAAGCTTCAGTGGACATCAATATGGTAGAGAGGAATAGTTTAAGCCAGGAAGGAAAAGAAATGTTACAAGGTTGTTAGGTTTTTGGAACCTGAATTTGGAGAAGATGATTTATCTAGATGAAGTGAACTTCAAAGGATAGATTTTTGAATGAAAGTGGTAGGCAAAATAGACATGAATCATAACTATATGGAAATAAATAATGAAAATGCAAGTATAGACATAAATGAATAAAAAACAATACATAGGGGCTAAAGATAAAGCATTATCAGAATGCCTATAAATTAATTTTAAGTTTCAATAGTTATGAATTTTGCTTTAAAGTGTATCACTTATATATCTCTATAAAACATTTTTCATTCCCTACTTTTTTAGCTTTTTGTTTTGTTCCCTTCCTCAATTAACCATTACATCTTCTCTATTTTGTCTTTTGAAATATATTCTGATCATCAATTAATAGGATATAGTTTATTCCAGATGTGATTTTTTTTAGGGTGGAGGTGGCATTGGGTGGTTGAATTTTAAGAGATTGGTGTAGCCATCATTCCTTCCTCTCATCTGATAGTTATGGATTGCCTTTTTCAATGAGTAATGCATTATCACTGATCATATGTCATTTCGATTTTGACAGGTGAAGGCCAATAAGGATGATTAAATGCTGGTCAGCGATTTTGTTTCTTGGATTCATTTTTCTGAGAGCAGAAGGAAGGCCAACCAAGGAAGGAGGATATGGCCTAAAATCCTATCAGCCACTAGTAAGACTGAGACACAAGGTACTAATCATATTTTGAATTTGTTTTTACTACTAATTATTTAAATGCTAATTATTTAGGGATTTTCATTATTATTCACTTAGGGACAATCATTTCAGAATACCTTTTCTGGATATACTTCAGTATGAAAAATTCAGATTTTAAGAATATCTTGGATAAAGTCTAGGCTATGCACATCCTCTTTAAGATTATTTATAGGAAAAAAATAAATGTAATATTTAATTCTAATCAAGCCTAGCGATAGTTCAATTAAAAATAATTATGTTCATTTAATCTCTGAAAAGATATGACATTCATTTGACAATGTGAACATGTGGTCTGTGAAATTTTAAGTTCGTTTGCTTAGATATTTATAAAAGAGGAAATAACAGATTTATTGAGCATGGTTTAAAAGTTGTGGAGAAGGGGCGGCTAGGTGGGGCAATGAGTAAGAGCACCAGCCTCGGAGCTGAGATGACCTGGGATCGAATCCGGCCTCAGAAAATGAGGACCCACACATAAATAATGACTAGCCATGTAACCTTAAGCAAGTTACTTAATTCCAATTGCTTAAAAAAAGAGTTGTGGAGAATAGTGAAAAAAGGGGCCTTGCTTCTATTGTCAGCTTTCTTTATTACAAACTCAATGGCCTTGAGCACAGTACTTACCTTCTCTATATTTCACCTTCTTCCTTTCTAAAATGAAGGAGCTGGATTATCAGATTACCTCTAGTGTTTATGACTATATCACACTAGTACTTCATAAAAATAGAGGCATGGCTTAAGTGACTTCTTGAAGTCTTTTCTATCTCTTTGAAGAAATGACAATAAAAATGCTACTCTGCATTCATTCTTTTAAATATGGCGTAAGGGGCAGCTAGGTACTGCAGTAAATAGAACACTGGCCCTGGAGTCAGGATGACCTGAGTTCAAATTTGGCCTCAGACACTTAACACAAAAACTAGTCCTATGATCATGGGCAAGTCACTTAACCCCAATTTCCCTCCAAAAAGCAAAAGTTAAAAAAAATAAATAAATATGGCATAAATGAAAACATTGTCTGATGACAGGGAAAATAATGACAATAAGTAAACAACATCTTTGAACGAAAGTGAGATTTTTTAAAATGGCACTTGAAATTTTGGGCTATATGTATAGATTTGTGTACACTCAGGGCTAGGTTTTATATATTTCTGAAATAAAAATAAGAGTTATATGGTTGATGTTATGATAAATATTATAATCTCCCATTTCACACAATGGTGAAATGACCATTGTCCAGGACTTCTATAATATTGTTGGGCAAGAATCATCTATGGTATGGCTGCCTCAGAAAACTCATTTTTATTAATAACATTGCATAATCTTCAAAGATATCAGTTCCTTCTGAGAAATAAATTTTATTCTCATTTAGGATTTCTTAATTGTTACATGATAATGCTTTGTAAAGGATAGAAATCTGTATTCTTTTGAATCTGGAGAGATTATATAAAATGAACATGCATTAGGTTTAATTATTTACTAATCTCAAAAGTCATTCCTTCCCTGAGACATAACAAAAACTTTCAATTAGAAAAAAAAAAAAGACTTAATCTTGTTGATTGGTATCTATATCTTCTCAGATAAAAAGTTAAAAGATTCTTATGTGGACAGGGATCATTTCTAAATTATTAAAGAGATGGTTAATAAATATCTCAAAACGAAAGTGGCTAACAAAAATAGCCAGCGTGGCATTATCAACAGATTCTATAAGAGTAATCTTATTTTCTTTCAAAGAAAGCATTGCTAACTTTGTTGATCTAGCTAGGAAATGCTGTAGATCTGGATTACTTAGATTGTGAGAAAACATTTGACAAATCCCTTGCGTGGTTAAGAGTCTCCTTTCATAGATAAGGTGGTGGCAATGCAGGATAGACAGCCATATTTTATGTACTTTTAAGATCAAAAGAGTACTGTTCGTGAATCAGTGCTAATTACCATTTTTATCTATGACTGGAATGAAGGCAGAGGTAGCATTTGTATCTAACCTGAAAATGACACAAAATTGTGAGAAACAGTTAACATATTGGATGAGGGAATCGTGAACCACAGATGTTTGGAAAGGCTAGAACTTTGGATAGAAACTCATACATCATACTTTAGTCACAATAAATACAAAGTAATGTATCTGCATTTAAAAACTTCGCTTCATAAGTTCAAGAGGAAAAAGGGATGGGTATTTGCAGGGGTACACTGAAGCCACCTTGAAATGACTTTGCAGAGCTGATTATCAATGTCAACATTACCCTATTGAAAATCAACAAACTACAAATGTGGGCTTGTTTTATTTTTTAAATCTAAACTTAAGAAAGTGATGGAGAAAATGCTAATAATGCAGATTAAACTTAAAATTTGCCCCACTTTTCTTTTCTTTCTCGATAAGCAGGTTTTATTAATGATCACACTGCTGGTTGTCTGGAAAACAGCGAGCGTTGGAGTGAACCACAAGTTCAATGAGCATAAGTGGGTTAATAGGGCTTTTATCAAAATCATTGTAATATTAAACTGTAATGAGACATAGCATCCAGAAATAAGGAGGCAATTGTCTTGCTGTAGTATGCCTTGGTAAGGCTTCATCTCGTGTTCTTTGTTTAGTTTCATATTTTAGGAAGGGCAGTAATAATTTTGCGAGGTTTCAAAGGTGACCAGGATGGTAAAGGACCTAGAATTTGTGTAATTTGAGAATCAGCCAAAAGAAGTGGTGATGCTTATATTGGAGAAGAGAAAACTTGGGGTGAGGAGGATACATGATTACATTTCTATTGGAAGTACTTAAACGTGAAAGGGACTTGATGTAGCGCCAATACAATATTCACAACGCTGACTACTATTATAAATATGCCAGCATAGTGCTCAAGTGCAAAATATTACAGCCTCCCCATATAGAAGACAGAAGCAAAATATTTATTCAGACACTAGAAAACCGAATCCCCAAAGCAGAAAACTGAATTCATCATAGTAGCCAAGAAGTTAATACACCATAACAACACAGAAAGCCACACCATCCTTTAAACTTTCTAGAAACCAACATTCACAAGCCTAGCTGTCTGCCTGGGTCTGTCCTCTCCTCTTTCTATCTCTAACTGCTCTAATTCCCAACTTTCTGTGGGCTCTGTTCCACCCTTCAGTAAACTCCTCCAACTAAGGCTCCACGTGATTACATTCAGTCTATCAGGGGGTAGGGAAGATCTTTGAAGCAGGGAACATCTTCAGATTCACTTAAGTCTATTAAGGGGTCAGGAAGATCTTCACATTCCCATTATCATAGAGGAAATCATCTCTCAGTTACTAGTTGCTTTACATGAATCCTTTTCCTAGTCTAAAACTCTATGATTCTATAATAACCAATATTTGAGGCACTGGAAATAAGTTCCACATAGAAATTGGCACATGAACTACATCTTGAAGAGAACTAAGGATTTCAAGGGGCAGAAGTGAGGAGGCGTTTGTAAAGGTGTTTTTGTAAATCACTTTTCTTTTGGGATTGTTTCTAGTTTGCATTCTTTATGAGGTAGATAATTTATTAATGTTGTATTTCTCCCCTGAAATGCCTGGGGGTACTTTGTGCTTTTTAATGAGATTCCATGGACAAAGGTGCTCTCCCCCCAGTGTCCCTTCCCATCCCCATTTTTTTATTATAGGCCAACACGCATGCATGGAGGAACGTGGTAGAAAAGTCTGAGTAAGCACTGCCTTTTCTCTGGTAGCTTTTATGCTCTGAGACTGCCAGGTGGAACAAGAATAAGGATGGAATAGCAGCCAAAATTATGAAATGGGCTCAAAGTTAACATGTAAAAAAGCTACATGCTTGAGATTTGACATGTTCTTATTCCTGCATTCTCAAGATGCTTTGTTAACATACTTATTCATCCCCTCAAATTAGAATGTCTATTCTTTATAAACAAGGCAGCATGTGCTTAGAGAATCAAACTTGTAACCAGGAAGTCTTGGGCTCAAATCTCCCTTTTGATAATAGCTTTGTGCACTTATCCTCTCAGTACTTCACGTAATTCCCTAAGACTATCAGTACAGAGAAAGGGTTGTCTTGTAATGGTAGGAGGAGATTCTGATGATGATAGCCAGCACTTAACTATCATTATATTATCCTGTATTATCTCATATTATCCTCACAATAATTCTGTGCAGTAGATGTTACTATTATATGATGAGGAACTGAGGTTAAGAGAGACTTGCCCTCTGGAATATCATATTCCATGCCCTTCCATCCCTCAGTGTAGAAGCTGCCAGGGCCTGTGCTATTCTGATTGTGTTTCCACAATATTGAAATTGTTTGTTCCTGGCTGCTTGTAGTATTTTCTCCCTGATCTGGGGATTCTGGAAACTGGCTCTAATATTCCTGGGAGTTTCCTTTTTGGGATCTTTTCCAGGAGGTGATCTGTGGATTCTTTCAACCGCTATTTTGCCCTCTGGTACTAAAACATCAGGGCAATTTTCCTTAAGAATTTCTTGACGGGTGATTTCTAGGTTCTTTCTTTGATCATGGCTTTTGGGTAGTCCGATAATTTTTAAATTGTCTCTCCTGGATCTATTTTCCAGGTCACTGGTTTTTCCCATGAGATATTTCACATTGCCTTCTAATCTTTCATTTGTTTGGACCTGCTTAACAGTATCTTGATTTCTCATAAAGTCATTAGCTTCCATTTGCTCCAGTCTAACTCTGAAGGAATGAATCTCGGGGCGGCTAGGTGGCGCAGTGAATAGAGCGCCGGCCCTGGAGTCAGAAGGACCTGAGTTCGGAGCTGGCCTCAGACACTTAATCCACACAAACAAAAACCTAGCGGTGTAACCTTGGGCAAGTTACTTAACCCCAGTTGCCCTAAAGGGGCGGCTAGGTGGCGCAGTGAGTAAGAGCACCAGCCTCGGAGTTGGGATGACCCAAGATCAGATCCGGCCTCAGAAAATGAGCACCCACGCATAAATAATGACTATCCATGTAACCTTGAGCAAGTTACTTAACCCCAATTGCTTAAAAAAAAAAGAAAAGGAATGAATCTCCTCAGTGAGCTTTTGAGATTCTTTTTCCATCTGGCAAAATCGACTTTTTAAGGCATTCTTCTCCTCATTGCCCTTTTGGGCCTCCTTTGACATTTGAGTTAGTCTATTTTTTAAGGTGTTGTTTTCCTCAGTCAGGCTGTTGACCCTCGTTTCATACTTTTCCTGCATCCTTCTCATTTCTCTTTCCAATTTTTCCTCCACTTCTTTTATTTGATTTTTAAAGTCCTTCTTAAGTTCCTCTATGGCCTGCAACCCACTCATGTTTTCCCCTGGGGCTTTTGGAGCAGGACTTCTGACCTCACAGTCCTCTTCCCACTCCATGCTTCGACCCTCCTTGCCCCCAAAGTAGGAGTCTAGGGTTGCATTTTTCTGTTTAATTTGTTTTCTTTGCCTTGGCATGTTGCCACTTAATTACTTGACTTTTGGGCTTGTTGCCACAGTATGTCTTTGCCGCCAGATAGGGGGATTTTCATCCTGAACGTGTGTGTGGGGGGCAACTTCCGTTTCTGGCAAGGTGGAAACCCACCCACAACCTCCACCCCAGATCACAATCCAGATCCAGGGAGGTTAAAGCAAGAGCGATTACCCCCTAAGACTGATCACTGGATCTCCCTACAGCTGGAGCTGCCTCTGAAAACTACAAAATGGCATGTCTCCTCAGCGGCTTCTAGCCCCCAGGGGAGGAAGCCGACACATTCCCCAAATACTGGTCCCAAAGTCCATAGGGCACTAACCTCTCACTTTGTCCTAGGCATGTCTATGTTGATAATTCTGGAATCGCCACAGCTGCTGGTGTTCTGGGGTCCCTCCAGCCGGCTACTGGCCCTGACGCCCTTGGGCTAAAACCGCTCACCCGGACCTGGGCTCCACTCTCTGTGTGCTGTGTGATGTGCTGCTGGCTCCCAGAGCACTGCCCACTCCCAGCTCACTGCGCTGGTCCTTCCTGCAGGGCTGCTGGGCTGTCCTCAGGGGGAGGTTAGCTTCTCTGTGTCATTCTGTGGGTGCTGGGGCTCCAGAAGTTGCTCAGAGTCCCCTTTTACATAGTTTGGAGGAAATCTGGGGGCAGAGTGGCTTGGACGCGGTCTTTCTACTATGCCATCTTGGCTGGGAATGAACCCAAGGGTCACCTACCCAGCAAAACTGAGTATTTTGTTTCAGGGGAAAATATGGTCATTCAGTAGAAGAGAGGACTTTCAAGCATTCTTGAGGAAAAAAACAAAATTGAATAGAAAATTTGACATCCAGACGCAAGAAGCAAGAGTTGCCTGAGAAGGTAATCAGGGAAAAGAAATCAAAAGGAACTTATCAGAGTTGAACTATTTACATTCCTATATGGAAAAACAATAACTGTGACTGAGGAAATCTTTCTCACTATGAAAATAATGGAAGAAGGGTATATGGTCATGTGAATACATATGTGAATGTATGTATATATGGTTACAGTTATATATGGATAGAGGGCATTGGTTGAATTTGTTGGGAAGGGACGATACTCAAGGGGTGAAGTTGTGAGGTGAGAGAGGAAAGTGGCAGGAGGAGATGGGGAGAGACAAGATGGGCTAAACTATCTCATGTAGAGGAAGTAGGGGGAAGTGGTTGCAGGGGAGGGGAAAAATAAGAAGGCAAAAAGGCGAAACCACATTTTCATTGAATTTGGTTCTGGGAGAGAATGACATACATACTAGGTGGGACATCTCAACCTACAGCAGAATGGGGGGAAGGGGGATGAGAGGAGGGATGATGGATGGGAGGGCATCCTTGGGGGGAGGGGAGGTTGGAGGTACCCACTATGGAAGAGGGACAGGATCAAGTGGGGAATGGACCAGGTGGGGGGTGGGATGAGTGGGAGGGAATTATAAGCAGCCTTGTACAATATATCTACTATGATAATGTTTTGCATAGCTAGACATGTACAACATATACTGAATTACTTATCTCCCCAGAGGGAATGGGTGACAAGGGAGGAAGGAAATGGATCTGAAATTCAAGGTCTTAAGATTAAATGTTTCAAATATATATAAATACTATTATTAATACTCTTTTGCTTGTAATTGGGAGATAAGATGTGCAGGCATTGGGACACAAAGATTCACCTTCCTCTAATGGAGAGGTCGAAGCGGGTGTGGGAGAGGATATGGGAGAGAGCAGATTGGAGGAAGCGATGTCTTACGGGACTGCTGTTCTGGGAGGGTGGGTAGGGGAAAAACAGGGAGGGAAAATGATTGTAACTCAAAATCTGGCAGAAATGAATGATATAAAACAGCAGTTAATAAAGCATTTGTTGAAATTAAAAAAGAGAGAGAGAGACTTGCCCAGAGTTACACAATTAGTAAGCATAAGAGGCATGATTTAAAACCACGACTTCCTGACTCAAAATCTTGTCCTGCACCCACCCTCTTACCTCATTTCCAAAGGAAAGCACAAGGCCAGCCTCTACCTCTTATACAATTTTAACAGGTTAACTTCCTATGTTTAACAAAATGAAGTGGAATAAAGGAAGAATCAAACTTTCTCTCAGATTAACAAGATAAAAATGTACCACTCGAGTTTTATTTTGATCCCTTTGAGAATGAAGGAAAAGTAGCAATAACATTACAGATTTATGGATATGACATGACAGAAGATTGATTCTTTAACTCTCTAGGGTTCCATATTAAAACATAAGACCAGAACATATATAATAATTTTCATGAAGAATCACTTGGATAAGAATAACAATATTTCTTCACTTTGTTGAGGCAAATAAGAGAAAAGTAAATAGGTTAAGCTCAGTACAAGGGAAGTAGATTTGTATAGGATCATGGGATCCCCTTGTACATTCCAGATTTTGTTTTCCTCCCTCATTGTCAGGAGCCTAAAACCTCCAGATCCCTAAGAAAAACATTTCCCTCTATCCTCTGCTTGCTGAAGTACCCTGTCAACCTCTCCTAGTCAGTGGCAACAGCAAATCTTGCAGTTGACATAAATGTCATCAGCTTTGACATCAGCCTAGACTACTTTTTGATTTACTTTAAAATCTTTTTTATTTGTGGCTCTCACATCCTTTCTTTCATACTTGCCATGACAAAGAGAGTAGAGAAACAAACAGTCTTGTAAATAAGCAAACTCTATGCACATAAAAATGGAATTATTAAATATTTACCTTTTACAGTTCTTTTATATTAGCGTTATAATTTTTATCAATTTTATTTTGAAAAGAATAGAATACCTTGAAAGAGGAAAACAGCTCATGAAGCAAGAGCAGATAAGTGTAGTAGGCATATGATAAGACTATAATTGTTAGTAGAGAATATGTTGACAAACTGGCAAACATCCCAGCTCTCTAGTGCTTAAATTAATTATGAGTTGTTTATCACATCTTTCATTATTAAAATTTCTATTCTGATTTCAATTAGCAAAGCTCTGTATTATAAATCAAAGAAAGTATGCACAGTAAAGTGCTGAATTGTAAGCTCTTGACATACCAGGTAATTTTTCAGGGAATAAATAGAAGAGAGTCTTTAGGAAGTCCCTACTCCAGTTGTATCTTCATGGTTTGGAGGTGATCTTAGATTCCTGCAGGCTTTTCAAGTGGAGTACAAACTATGCTAGATTCTGCCTTCTTGAAACCATTTCAAGTAGAGGACTATAGAGAGTTAGATATCCTTTGTCCAAGCACTAGATAAGCTAATTTTGAGAAAATTTACTTTCAGAAGATGGACATTAAGTTACCAATTAAATCTCTGTCACAAGTCACATTTGAAAATATCCTTATTCATATTTAAACAGTGTTTAAACATGTTTAAACCTTATTGCCACTCCTATAGCCATTCTCTTAAAACTATATCAACAAATACCATGTTATATTTTTCAGGAATAGATTATTTAGCTTCCAATTAATTATTTTTTGGCTTTTTGGAGGGCAATTAGGGTTAAGTAACTTGCCCAGGGTCAAAGGCTAGTTTTTGTGTTAAGTATCTGAGGCTGGATTTGAACTCAGGTCCTCTTGACTCCAGGGCCAGTGCTCCATTTACTGTGCCTTCTAGCCACCCATTTCCAATTAATTTTTAACAATACTTCCATGGCTCTCTATAGAATGCAATGTTATGCATTATGGTCAGAAAAGGGTACATTTGATATTCTCCTTTTCTTCATTTGTTTGTGAGGGTTTTGTGTCCTAATACATGGTCAGTTTTGGGGAAGGTGCCATGAGCAGTAGATAAAAAGGCATACTCTTTTGCATTCCCATTCAATTTTCTCCATATGTCTATGATATCTAACTTTTATACAATTCTATTTTTAAGTTTTATTTAGCTTTGTTTATTTAGTAACAAGAGGGGAAAATTGAGGATCCTCACTAATAGTTTTACTATCTATTTTCTCTTGTTACTCACTTAAGTTTTCTTCAAAAATTGATAATCTCTGTTATTTATTACATATAGATTTATTGTTAAAATTACTTCGTGCCAATGGTACCATTTAGTAAAATGTAGTTTCACTGATTATCTCTTTGAATTAGGCCATTTTTTGCTTCTACTTTTACTGAGATGATTATTGATTTCCCCTGTATTATTTTTACCTCAACTGAAGCATAACAGATTGTGCTCCAAACTATTTTTTTAATTACAAATCTGTCCTATTTAAGTTTAATTCTTATACACAATTTATTGTTTGGATTCTTGTATCTAATCCTTTCTGCTATCTTATTTTATTTTATGGGTGAATTTCTCTTTCATATTCAGTTATGACTACTATGCATTTCCCTCCATCCCATTTTCTTCTGTTTATTTTTCTCTCTGTCTTTTTGCCCTGTCCCCCCGAAAAGTCTTTTTTGCTTCTGATCACTTCCTCCTTTAATCAACTCTTCCCCTTTTCATCCCCACTTTTACCTTATTCCCTTCCTTCTTATTTCCTTGTTGGGTAAGATATATTTCTATGCCCAACTAAGAGTATGTCTGCATACATACATACACACATATACATAAATTCCTTCTTTGAACCAATTCAATGAGATTTAAGTTCATGTCTAACCTTCCACCCTTCCCAATTTTGTTCTTCACTGTAAAAGCTCTTCCTGAATGCCTCTTTTATGTAAGATAATTTCCCCATTCTTTCTCTGCCTTCCCCTTTCATTTAGTGCTCTCCTCTTTCTCACTCCTTCATTTTTTTATGTCATCTCAGCATAATCAACTCACACCCATAGTCTCTGTCTCTGTAAACTCCTTCAAATTTCCCTAATAATGATAAAGTCCTTAGGAGTTGCATTGTTATCTTCCCCCACAGAAATGTACACAGTTTTGCCTTATTGGATTCCTTATGATTTCTCTTCTTAAGTCTCATGTTTGAATAGCAGATTTTCTATTCACCTCTGGTCTTTTCATCAGGAATGCTTGAAAGTTTTGTGTTTCAAGAAGCATCCTTTTTTTTTACCTGAAGAAGTATATACAGTTTTTCTGGGTAGGTTATTCTTGGCTGTAATCCCAGTTTTTTTTTTTGTTTGTTTGTTTGTTTTGCTTTCTAGAATTTCATATACCAAATGTTCAATTGTTTTATTGTGGAAGCTTCTAAACCTTAATTATTTATTTCTGGCTACTTGGATATTTTCTTCTTGTCCTAGACGTTCTGGAACTTGACTATAATATTCCTGTGAGGTTTACTTTTAGATCTCTTTCAGGAGGTGATTGGTTGATTTAAATTCTGTGCTGCTCTGTGGTTCCAATATATTAAGAAAGTTTTCTTTTATTCATCCTTGAAATATGATATGTAGGCAAGTTTTTATCATATATTTCAAGCAGTACAATAATTCTTTAATTCAGTTTTTAATTTTGATATTTCCTAGGTCAGTTATTTTTCTGATAAGATAGTTCACATTTTCTCTCATTTTTTATGTCCTTTTACTTTTTTTTTTGATGTGTCATTAAGTCATTAATTTGCAAACTTGCCAAATTCTAATTTTTATGGGCATAATTACCTTCAGTGAGCTTTTTGACCTCCTTTTCCATTTGACGAATTCTGCTTTTAAAGGAATTCCTTGCTTTAATGAATCTTTCTGCCTCTTTTAACATCTGATCGATTCTATATTTAAAGGTGTTATTTTCTACAGCATTTTTTTGTGCTTCTTTTACCAAGTTGTTCCTTCTCTTTTAAAATTTTTCTTCCATCACTCTCATTTTTCCCCAGTTTTTCCTCTGCCACTCTTATCTCCCTTTTAGAAGGCTCTTTCAGTAATGCTTGTTCGTCTTGTGTCCAATGAACTTTTTTGTGGGGGGGGTGGGACTTTGCTTGTGGCTGTTTTCATGTTTTCTTCTGAGTTTGTGTCTTTATCTTCCCTGTCACCATAGTGGATTCCAGGTCAACCATAGCTCAGTTATCACCTCTCCTTCCAGTCTCCTAAGTTTTCTTGGGCTAGAAGAAAATGTCCCACTCACACCCTTTGTTAGCTATGCTCTATAGAATTTAATTTGATGAGTCAATATAAAGTTTAGAGAGGAATGTTTGTAGAGTTCAACTGCATTGCTGCCTCTACCACACCATTTTAGCTCCAGAGTTGCTTACCATGATAAGAAAATCAGGTGAATGATGGTTTTGAGACAATAAAACATTTGATTGAGATACAAGTAAAGCTAGGGTTGCACTAGAAAAAGAGGGGCTAATCCAAGTAAATGACAAAAAAGACATGATATGAGCATTACAGTGCCCCATTTAGTTTTTATATGCACAATCACTTCCATGTTGCAAAATAGACTCTACCCCCCTACTTTGTGGCTAAGAATTACACAGGAAGCTCCCATAGATTGCTATAGTATTTTATCAAGAAGAGGAACAGGAGCTTCCCTCATCACTTGCTACGATTTCTTTGTACACAATTCATGAACAGCGAGCTTCTCTCCTGGTCTGACAAAGGGAAAAAGAATTTGCTTCAAATGGGAAAACTCTGACCTATAATGATCTAGGTAGATTCTATAGTAGACTAGCCTTCTGAACTTGTATTGGTTTGATCAGGCATAGTTGGACACAGCATCCATTAACTTCAACATAGTGATACTATTTTGTTCCTCTCTGAGAATGAAGAACAATAACCAAACACATTTATGTGAAAGTAGTTGCTTCCAAGATGGCCTAAACCAGTTTATTCTCTTAAGTATTTTAAATATTCTCCTTATATTATTTCTTTCCTTGATTACAAGTCATGGTCACTCCTAAAATATCTGTTAGTTCCTTTTTGGCTCTATGAGCATTTGCATATGCTCTATTTTCATATACATTTCTCCTGCTCTAGGTGAATAGTGATACTTAGCTATAGTACCAAAGCTAGTACAGCAATTTCATTTTGGGTCTTGGTATGGGACAACTAAAAATGCTAATGGGAAAACCACAATAAAGAGATAGGGATTTGCAATAATAAGATGAAGTAATTAAACTACTTTATCAACATTATTGACAATTCCTTTTGAGACCTACAATAGCACTTTGTCTCATTGAATTTATCAGTTATATATTACATATGTGTGTGTGTGTATGTGTGTGTTCTTTTACCTATTAAACAGACAATTCCATGATGGGGAGGATCATGTTTTATTCTTCTTAGGAGGAAGCATCATGTGGTCAAAAATGGAAGAACTGGAAGCCATAGAGCCCAACTTGAACCCTGGTTTTGACATTTACTGTGTTAAGTCATTTGAGCCCTATGAACTCCAATTTAGCTATCTAAAAAAGGAGATAATAATGCTTAAACTCTCTACTCAGGACTATAATGCTACATTAATGGAAGGTATCCTTCTTTCTCTGCCTTCACAGAACCCAGCACAGTACCTGGAACACAATAAGTGTTTCATAAATACTTTTTGAATTTAAATAATTTAAATTATTCCAATATAAAATAGGAGTAAAATTAAAATTAAACATGGAAAAGTCTACCTATCTTTTTTGACTTCTTTTGGGATGACATATTGTCTCTCACCTAGATTATCTGTAGCAGTTTTTAAACAAAGTCTGAAATATCATTTCCTGCAGATGTTAAGTATACTACTCACTACTTCCTCAAGTATAGGCACATAGCTAGCTGGCCTCAGAGCCTTGGACACTTGGCTTCATGTTCTGCCTGTTATGCATACTGGCTAAGACCCTGAGCCAGTCACTTCACTTACAGATATAGACAGCTTTCTAATGTTAAAAGGTGCTAACCTGCCTCGATAGAGAGGATTTATACACCTGAAAATCCCCTATCCTAATGAAATCACATGACTAATATCTATCCCTACCTATTTCATTAAGAAGTGAGGACTTCAACTACTTTTGGTCACCTGTTTTTTCTTGTTTTCCTTAAATAATCAATATATTTTCAATGTGTTAATGGGCAGGAGTGACAGGAAAAAAGAAAGAAAAATAGATTTTTGTAAATTAAAAAAATGACATATAAAATAAGATAATGCAGTCATACCCTTTATGCAGTTTTATTCTGGTTTTGATTTAACACTTTTTAAAAGTTATACATAGATTTAAAGATGTTAAGATCATTCAGGTAGGATGATGTCCTCTCCAATGGAAAAAAAAAATAACAGTTCCCAGATCCCTTGTCACATTTTCTATGTATTTTAAAGTGTTTTGTGGAACTTTATGTTACACTTTTGTAGTAGCTAAGTTATTTTAATACTCTAAAGAAGGAGTAATTATAAATGTTTTTTAAAATACTCTTAGAGATTCAAGAAACTGTTGAATTATTAAATTTATGAGGCACTTAAAGTCAGCTCCTTTAGGGCAGGGACTGTCTTTTGCCTTTCTTTGTATCCCTGTCACACAGTATGCATTTAATAAATGCTTAATCATTATTATTATTGTTATTAATTGCCCTCAGAGTGTCATATATGTAGATACAAAGACAAAAATAGCAACATTTTGCTATGCTGAAGGAGTTTATATTTTAGTAATGGGATGCTGTATTGTATTGGAATAGCAAGACAAAAATCACTAAAAAACAAAATCCTCTTTTATTTAACTATTAAGTTGTAGGGTGGGTATACTGAAATTATTCATAAATACAATTTGCTTCAGGTGATAATTTGAATGGTTAGTTTATCATGATTCAGAAAAATGCTGAAGTATTGCAATATCTTTCCTACAGGATAATTTGACCTCCCAATTAGACCCATGGTATATATGTAAGTAAGGTCAATCTATAATTAAATCATAGTCTATTTGGCATCTGGAAAATCTGTTTTTGTATTTTGAAAATCTAAATCCCTTGTCTGGATTAATGTAGAATCCTATTTACGCTGAAGAGCAAATCACTTTAATTAAAGTACAGTTCTTTGCACATAGTAAGCATTCAAAAATGCTTTATTTATTCATTCATTTAACTGTTACCTATTTGGAATGATTTATTTTTTCTAAATACTGAAATTCTGAAAATTGGTGTGAAAATTATAAATTCATTTGAAGGAACATTCTTGCTTTACATAAAACTCCTGTGTTCACTTCAGGTTCTTTGTGTACTGTTCATTATGACTTTTTTTTTATCCTAATTATCCTTACAATTATTCTTATTTTCTTCTTGGTTCTGTCCATTGTAACATAGCCTAATCTATCAGACACTGATCAATAGTGCCAAGTACCCAGGGCACAATCCATCTGGACCATGTGATGTTAACCAAAGGGAGCAGTGTTTCTATGAGTAACAGTGGGAGATGGGGGATGGAGAAAAAGAATATGTAGCTTGAATATTATTAAAAATATAGGTTAATTCTGATGAAAAGCAACCTCTTTATGATTTTGTAAAAAAAGACCTAGGGGCTGCTAGAGATACACAGAAGCTAAATTGACAGGATGAGACCCTAGAATTCACAAAGTGTAACCCCTTTAGAAAAAAAAAAAAACATCTGAAGCAGAAAGACTAAGATCCTTGCTGAGGACCATGTAGCTAATAAGTTTGAGAAGCAAGATCTGAATCTATACATTCTGAGATTTAAGCTTAGAATTCTATCTACTATGCCATGCTGCATATCAAATAAATATATGAATATTGATATAATGGTGAAGTTACAGAATTGCATCATTGTGCTTATTACTCAAAACCCTTTGGAAATTTTTTATGATTGGTTCAAGACAATTTTATTTTTTTACATTTCACTTATTCCGTTCTAGTTTTCAACATTCAATTCCACAATCTTTTCAGGTTTAAATTTTCTCTGCCTCCCTCCACTCCCACCTCTCCAAGACAGTGAGCATCTGATATGGGCTTTACATATACATTTATATTGAACATTTTTTCGCAATAATCATGTTATAAAGAATTAGAACTAGTGGGATGAATCAAAAGAAAGAAGAAATAAAATGAGGGAGAGAAGGAGCTAGAGCTAGAGAGTGAGAGTGAGAAAGAGAGAGAGAGAGAGAGAGAGAGAGAGAGAGAGAGAGAGAGAGAGAGAGAGAGAAAGAGAGAGAGAGAGCACAAATAGCATAGTTTGGTCTGCATTCAGACACCATAGTTCTTTCTCTAGATGTGGATAGTCTTTTCCATCATGAGCTTTTTAGAGTTGTCTTAGAAGCTTGCATTGCTGCATAATTCCATAATTGTGAACAATGTTTCCTAGTTCTGCTCACCTTGCTCAGTGTCAGTTCATATAAGTCTTTCCATGCTTTCCTGAAGTATGCCTGCTCTTCATTTCTTATAGCACAATAGTATTCCATTATATACCACAATTTCTTCAGTCATTCCCCAATTGATGGCCATCCCTTCAAATACTTAGCTACCACAAAAAGAGTTGTTATAAATACTTATATAGATGTGGGTCTTTTCCCATTTTTATAATCTCTTTGGGGTATGGCCCTAGAAGTAGTATTGCTGAGTCAAAGTGTATGCACATTTTTGTAGCCCTTTGGACACGGTTCCAAATTGCTCTCCAGAATTGTTGGATTAGCTCACAACTCCAACAATGCACTTGTGTTCCAATTTTCCCACATCTTCTCCAGCAATCCTCATTTTCCCGTTTTGTCATGCTAACCAATCTGATTGGTGTGATGTGGTAACTCATAGTTGTTTTAATTTGCATTTCTCTGATTGATAATGATTTAGAGCATTTTTATATGAAAATAGGTAGCTTTAATTTCTTCATCTGTAAGCTGCCTGTTCATATCATTTGACCATTTATCAATTGTGGAAAGATTTGTATTCTTATAAATTTGACTCACTTCTCTATATATTTTAGAAATGAGGCCTTTATCAGACACACTGGTTATAAAAATTCTTTTGCAATATTCTGCTACCCTCCTAAGCTTGATTGCATTGATTTTGTTTATGCAAAACCTTTTCTTTTTTTAGTATTAATAATAGTATTTATATATATTTGAAACATTTAATTTTAAAACTTCGAATTTCAGATCCATTCCCTTCCTCCCTTGTCACCCATTCCTTCTGGGAAGATAAGCAATTCAGTATGTGTTGTACATGTGTAGCTATGCAAAACATTACCATAGTAGATATATTGTAAAAGGCTGCTTATATTTCCCTCCCACCCATCCCACCCCCGACCTGGTCCATTCCCTACTTTGATCCTGGCCCTCTTTGATAGTGGGTACTTCCAACCTCCCTTCCATCATCCCCCATGTCATCCCCCTTCCCCCTACTCTCTTGCAGGGTGAGATATCCCATTTAGTATGTATGTCATCCTCTCCCTGAGTCAAATTCAATGAGAATATGGTTTTGCCTTTTTGCCTTCCTGTTCTTCTCCTCTCCTGGAACCACTTCCCCTTGCCTCTTCTACATGAGATAGGTAACCCTACCCTGTCTCTCCCTATCTCCTCTTGCCACTTTCCTCTCTCACCTCTTAACTTAACCCTTTAAGTATCATCCCTTCCCACCAAATTCAACCTGTGGCCTCTATCCATGTATAACTGTAAACATATATACACACATTCACATATGTATTCATATGCCCATATACCCTTCTTCAATTATTTTCATATTGAGAAAGGTTTCATCAGTCACAGTTATTGTTTTTCCATGTAGGAATGTAAATAGTTCAACTTTGATAAGTTCCTTTTGGTTTCTTTTCCCTAATTACCTTCTCAAGCATCTCTTGCTTCTTGTGTCTGAATGTCAAATGTTCTATTCAACTCTGTTTTTTTTTTCCTCAAGAATGCTTGAAAGTCCTCAATTCCACTGAATGACCATATTTTCCCCTGAAACAAAATACTCAGTTTTGCTGGGTAGGTGATTCTTGGTTTTAATCCCAGCTCTTTTGCCCTCTGGAGTATTATATTCCATGCCCTTTGATCCCTCAGTGTAGAAGCTGCCAGGTCCTGGGCTATTCTGATTGTGTTTCCACAATATTGAAATTGTTTCTTCCTAGCTGCTTGTAGTATTTTCTCCTTGATATGGGAATTCTGGAAGCTGGCTATAATATTCCTGGGAGTTTTCTTTTTGGGATCTTTTTCAGGATGTGATCTGTGGATTCTTTCAACCTCTATTTCACCCTCTGGGTCTAAAACATCAAGGCAATTTTCCTGGAGAATTTCTTGAAGGGTGATTTCTAGGTTCCTTCTTTGATCATGGTTTTCAGTTAGTCCAATAATTTTTAAATTATTTCTCCTGGATCTATTTTCTAGGTCATTGGTTTTTCCCATGATATATTTCACATTGCCTTCTATTCTTTCATTTGTTTGGATCTGTTTAACAGCATCTTGATTTCTCATAAAGTCATTAGCCTCTGTTTGCCCCAGTGTAACTCTGAATGAATGAATCTCCTCAGTGAGCTTTTGAGATTCTTTTTCCATCTGGCAAATTCGACTTTTTAAGGCATTCTTCTCCTCATTGCCCTTTTGGGCCTCCTTTGCCATTTGAGTTATTCTATTTTTAAGGTGTTATTTTCCTCAGTGAGGCTGTTGACCCTCATTTCATACTTTTCCTGCATCCTTTTCATTTCTCTTTCCAATTTTTCCTCCTCTTCTCTTATTTGATTTTTAAAATCCTTCTTAAGGTCTCTATGGCCTGTAACCCACTCATATTTTCTTTTGAGGTTTTTGGAGCAGGATTTCTGACCTTACCTCTTCCTGTTCCCTGCTTCGATCCTCTTTGCCCTCAAAATAGGAGTCTAATGTTGCATTTTTCTGTTTATTTTGTTTCCTTTGCCTAGGCATGTTGCCACTTAATTACTTGACTTTGGGGCTTGTTGCCACAGTAGGACTCTGCCACCAGACAAGGGAGCTTCTGTACTGAATGTTGGGGTCTTCACAGCTTCCGGAGTTGAGTGGCCTCTGTAAAGCCTCCACATGCTCTGGCAAGTTGGATACCCACCCCAGGCCTCCCTGCCAGATCACAATCTAGATCCAAGCAGATTAAAGAAAGAGCAATTAATCCCCAAGACTGATTGCTGGATCTCCCTACAGTTCACAGGCCAGGAGCTGAAGCTGACAATGGAGCTGCAAAATGAGGAGTGTGCTGTGTCTCCTCAGTGGCTTCTAACCCCCAGGGGATGAATCCAACGTGTTCCCCCAATCCTGGTCCCAAAGTCCATAGGGCACTAACCTCTCACTTTGTCCTAGGTATGTCTGTGTTGATAATTCTGGAATCATCATGGCTGCTGCTGTTCTGGGGTCCCTCAAGCCTGCAGCTGTCCCATCTGCCCTGAGGCTAAAACTGTGGCTTTCTCAGACCTGGGTTTGGCTCCCCACCCACTATTCTGTCAGCTCCCAGAGTGCTGTGCTGGCTGCTGGGCTGTCCTCAGTGGGAGGTTAGCTTCTCTGTGTTGTTGTATGGGTGCTGGGGCTCCAGAATTTGCTCAGAGTCCCCTTTTACATGGTTTGGAAGTGGTCTGGGGGGAAAGCACCTTGGAAGTGCTGTTTCTACTCTGCCATCTTGGCTCCGTCCTGTGCAAAACCTTTTCAATTTAATGTAATCATAATTATTCATTTGCATTTCATAATGTTCTCTATCTTTTGTTTGGCCATTATGTTCTCCATAAATTTGAAATGTAAATTATCCCTTACTCTCCCAGTTTGCTTATACTATCGGCCTTTATATCTGAATCATATACCCATTTTAACTTTATTTTTGTATGTGGTGTAAGATCTTGACCTATGCCCAGGTCCTGCCATATTATTTTCCAGTTTTCCCAGCAGTTTTTATCAAACAATTAGTTCTTATCACAGAAGTTGGGGTCTTTGGGTTTATCAGACAGTAGATTACTATAGTTTTGACTATTGTGTCTTGTGTACCTAAACTGTTCCACTTACCTACCACTCTATTTCTTAGCCAGTACTAAATAGTTTTGATGATTTCTGCTTTATAATACATTTAAGATATGGCATAGCTAGGTCTCCTTCCCTAGCATTTCTTTTCATTAATTCCCTGTATATCCTGGACATTTTGTTCTTGCTGATGAATGTTGTTTTTATTTTTTTTCTAGCTCTATAAAATACATTTTTGGTAGTTTGATTGGTATGGTACTTATTAAGTAAATTAATTAGAGAGAACTGTAATTTTTATTTTTTAGCTTGGCTTACCCATGAACAACCATTGTTGTTTTGTTTTGTTTTTTCCCAATTATTTAAATCTGACTTTATTTGTGGGAAAAGTGTTTTGTAATTGTGTTCATATAGTTTGTCTTGGCAGGAAGAGTCCCAAATATTTTAGAATGTCTACAGTAATTTAAATGGGATTTCTCTTTTTTCTCTCTTGCTATTGGGCTTTGTTAGTAATGCATAGAAATGGCAAGAATTTATATGGGATTACTCTCTATCCTGAAACTTTACTAACGTTGTTTTTTTTTTTATTGGAAGTAGTTTTATACTTGATAATCTAGAATTCTAAGTACATCATCATATCATCTGCAAAGAGTGATAACTTAGTCTCTCCCTTTCTTATTCTAATTCTTTACATTACCTTCCCCCACCCTACTTATTCCTAAATCTAATATTTCTGGCACCATATTGAATAACACTAGTGATAATGGACATACTTTTTTCACCTCCAATTCAATTGGAAATACTCCTACCTTATCCCCATTATATATAATACTTGCTGATGGTTTCAAGTAGATGCTATTTATCATTTTATGGAAGACTCCATTTATTCCTATGCTCTCTGGTGTTTTTAATAGGAAATTGTGTATTTTGTCAAAAGCTTTTTCTCAATTCATAGTGTATTATTTCCATGATAACGTGCTATAATCTTTTTGATAATGTTTCACTGAAAATTTTGGCATGTATATCCATTAGGGAACTTGATCAATAATTTTCTTTCTCTGTTTTGACTTTTCCTGGTTTAGGTATCAGTACCATATTTGCATCATAAAAAATAATTTGGTAGGACTCTTCTTTGTCCATGTTCCCACAAAATCTATAAAGTATTGAAATCAATTTCTCTTTAAATGTTTGATAGAATTCACTTGTAAGTCCATCTGGCCCTGGAGATTTTCCCTAGGGAATTCATTGGTGGCTTGTTCAACTCCTTTTTCTGAGACAGTGTTAAGCATATATATATAAATTTTTGTTCATTTGTTTGTTTATTTTTAGTTTACAAGATTCAATTCCATAGTTCCTTGAGTTTCAAATTTCCCTTCCCCCCTCCCCCCACCCCTGATCTGCAAATACTTTCACATTAGACATTAGTCAGTTTACAAAGGCGCATTGTACTATATGGAATGAAAAATGGTAAAGAGGAAATAAAACCAAACAATGAAAGGAAAAAGATTAAGTAGTTTGCTTCCATCAGGATTCAAACTCAGTTCTTCCAAGATATTTCTCTGAATGTAGATATCTCCTTCCTTCATGAGTCTTTTGGGATTGACTTATATCACTGCATTGCTGAGAAGAGTCCAGTCTGTCATATTGGTCATTATACATATGTTGTGTCTGTGATTGTATACAAATGAGAAATTTTTATTTTTGTAAATATTCATTCTTTTCAAATTTTTAAAAATTTATTGGCATACAGTTGGGCAAAATAGTTCCCAGTTATTGTTTAAATTTCCTCTTCATTGGTAGTGAATTCATGCTTTTCATGGTAATTTGATTTTCTTGATTTTTTAAATCAAATTAACCAAAATTTTATCTATTTTGTTATTTTTGCATAAAGCCAGCTCTGTGTTAGTTCAATAGTTTTCTTAAATTCCATTTTATTAATCTCTCCTTTGATTTTCAGTATTTCAAATTTGGTGTTTAATTGCCAATTTTTTTTCTTTTTCTAGCTTTTTTAGTGGCATGGTCAATTCATTGATCTCCACTTTCTCTATTTTATTCAAGTAAGCATTTAGAGATATAAAACCTCCCAGGAACTGCTTTCACTACATTCCATAATTTTGTTATACTGTCTCATTGTCATTCTCTTCAATGAAGTTAATTATTTTTTCCTATAATTTGGTGTTGGACCCACTCATTCTGTAGGATTAGATTATTTAGTTTCCAATTAATCTTTAGTCTATCTTGTCATGGCGCTTTTTTACATAAAAATTTTAATGCATCATGATTTGTAAAGGATACATTTAACATTTCAGCCTTTCTGTATTGGATTGTGGGGTTTTATGCCCCAGTACATGGTTAATTTTTCTGTTGGTGCCATGAACTACTGAGAAAATGATCCATTCTTTTCTATTCCCATTCAATTTTCTTCAGGGGTTTACCATATCAAACTTCTCGAAAATTCTATTCACCTCCTTAACTTCATTCTTGTTTATTTTGTTAAATTTATTTAGTTCAGAGAGGGGGAAGCTGAGGTCCTCCATTAGCATAGTTTTGCTGCTTATTTCTTCCTGTCTACCTCTTAACTTCTCCTCTGAGAATTTGGTTACTACACTACTTGGTGCATATATGTTTAGTAATAATATTACTTACTTTTCTATGGTGACTTTTAAGCTGTATATAGTTCCTTCCCTTATCTCTTTTAATTAGATGTATTTTTGCTTTAGCTTTGTCTGAGATCTGGATTGCTGCCCCTGTTTTTGTTGTTGTTTTTTATTTCTGCTGAAGCATAATATATTCTACTGCAGACTTTTACCTTTAACCTGTGTGTATACCTCTGTTTCAAATGTGTTTCTTGTAAACGACACATTGTAGGATTATGCTTTTTAATCCATTCTGCTATCCACTATTAAGGGAGAGTTCATCCCATTAACATTCATAGTTATGATTACCATCTGTGTCTTTCTCTCCATCTTATTCCTCCCACCTTCCCCCTCCCATTTTTCTTTGTTTCTACCTTTCCATCCCCATTAGAGTTTTGCTTTTGACCACAGCCTCCCTCTATCTGATAAGTCCACCTCCCTTTTCTTTCCATTTTCCCTTATTTCTTCTTCCCTCCCTTCTCTCCCTTCCTCCCTTCTCATACTTCATACATTTTCTTTCCCCTTTCCCTTCCAACTGCCTATAGGGCAAGTTAGATTTCTATACTTAAATGAGTATGTTATTCCCTCCTTGAACCAAATCTTATGAGAGAAAAGTTCAAACAATGCTCGTCTCCCTCTCTTCTTTCTCCCTCCTGTAATATATCTTTGTGCCTCTTTATGAGTTGTAATTTGCTCTTTTCTGCCACCTCCTTTCCTCTTCTCTCATTACAATATTTTTCACCACTTAATTAGATGTTTTAACATCACTTCAAAGTAAACTCAACCCATCCTCCCCCTGTATTGCCCTTCTAGATGTCATAATAAAGATATAGCTCTCAGGGATCACAAGTATCATCTTCCCAAGCAGGGATTTACCAGTTTGCTCTTCCCCCCCTTTTCCTGTTTACCTTTTTATGCCTCTCTTGAATCTTATATCTGAACTCTGGTCTTTTCGCCAGGAGTATCTGAAAGCTGAGTATTTTTCACTGAATATCCATCTCCTCCCTGGAAATATTATGCTTATTTTCAGTGAGTAGTTGATCCCTGGTTATAATCCAAGCACTTTTGCCTTACAGAATATCATATTCAAAGCCTCTGATCTTTTTAACGTAGAAGGTGCAAGATCCAGAGTAATCCTGACTGTGGTTCCATGATGCTTGAATTGTTCCTTTCTGGTTTCTTGTAGTAATCTCTCTTTAATCTGATAATTCTGTAATTTGGCTATAATATTTCTTCGAGTTTTCAATTTGGGATCTCTTTCAGGAGGTAATAAGTGGATTCTTTTGATGGCTATCTTACCCTCTATTTCTAAGCCCTCAGTACAATTTTCCTTGATGAATTCTTTAATGATGCTAACTAGGCTATTTTTTTTACCTTGGCTTTCAGGTAGACCAATAATTCTTAAATTGTGTCTCCTGGATCTATTTTCCAGGTCAGTTGTTTATCCAATGAGGTATTTTATGTTTTCTTCTATTTTTTTCATTCTTTTCATTTGCTTGACTGATTCTTGATGTTTCATAGAGTCATTAGCTTCGACTTGTACAATTCTAATATTTAATGAATTTTCTTCAGTTAGTTTTGTACACCTTTTTTCCATTTGGCCAATTCTACTTTTTTAAGGAGTTGTTTTCTTCAGTGTACTTTCCCCCCACTTTGTCTGTTGTATTTTTAAAGGAATTGCTAGGTATTTTTTTCTTCTTCCTCCTTATCTGACTTTTAAAATCCTTCTTGACCTCTCCCAAGAAGGCTTCTTGTGCTTGAGACCAATTCATATTCCCCTTTGAGATTTCAGATAAGGGCAAATTGACAATGTTGTCCCCTCCTGAATTTGTGTTTTGATTTTCCCTGTCACCAAGATACTTCTCTATGGTCGTTGTTTTTCTTTGTTGCTTTTTGTTCATGTTGTTTGCCTTTTTCTGAGTTTTAAATTTGATCTTTGTTTCTGGAGTCCCAGTGTTTCTTGTGCTGGGGAAAATGGGCCTGCTGACTGCTTTTGTGTGCTGGAGACTCAGGTGCTGTGACCTGGAGGTTGTAGTGGTCTGATAGTTTACCTGGTGCTGAGTTGGTATTGGTGGTGGTGGCTGGTCTATACCTGGTGTTGGCATCTGTCTGCTCCTCCATTCTGGGACTCAGGATCTCCCTCTGGTTTGCTGAGGTGTGGCTTGCCACTGCCTTGCTGGGATGCTTCCCCTCCTGTTCTTGTCCCCTTCTGTCACAGAAAGTGGGACCTTTTCCATTAATCCTCCAAGCCTCCAAAGCTAAAAGACTGCTATACTTTGTCTTTCTGCAGGCTCCACTATTCCAGGATTGTTGGGGGGCAATAATCTCTGGGTTTTTCAAGGTAAATAAAGGATAGTGAGAGTTACTTCCTGCTTACTCTTCTACTTTGGCTTCAGGAAGTTGAAATATGTGACTTTCATACGTTCCATCTGTGGGCTGATAGCTCCAGGATCAGCTGGTGCAGCTGCTGCAGGTCCTGCATGCCCTGGGATAGACTGTGCTCTCTCACTCAGTTCTGACAGACCCCCTCCTGTTGACATTGGCATCCGTGGGACTGAGAAATCTGGAAACCACCACTGCTGCCAGGGATTTAGTTCCTTGATGTTTGCTCCAGCTTTGTTGGGGTGGGGTCTGCACTGGCACCTGCTGTCTCTACTGTGCTGTTCTCCCACCCTGGTGCAATAGAGCCTTCCTATTCACCTTCCAGGTAATCTTGGGCTAGAAATATTTTAAAAAAATGATTTTAAAAGAAATTACATCCTGGAATTTAGTAGCCACAGTTTGCTTTCTACCAAAATGTAATTACTTAGCTGAGCCACATACTTTCACCAGGTTTAGTTTCAAATTACTTTCAGAAGTCTCAATAAAGCAAACACAAAAGATGAGGATTAGCTAACCATGAGGATATTCAAAATACTGTGCACAGTCTTTAAAGGCAAAGTCACAAGAGAAGTTTAGAAAAACAATGGCAGAATCACTGAACAGAATAAATGCATAAGGTCCCTTTTCCACCCCCACCCCTACCCCCACACCCAACCCCATTTTGTTGTGTAAATAAAAAAAAAGTACAGAGAAAATTTGTAGTAGAGCTGAAAAACCTGGGTTTGAGACAATTGCAACTTATTAGCTGCAACTTCAACAAAGGAGGGGTTATGGTCTGTGGAAGAGGACTTTGGATTTGATCTTGATCTCAGAGGACCTTGTTTGGACTGATTATAACCTATGTGGCAGAGTCAAAAAGGAGAAAACGTGTATTATCCTGGCACTCTGTCTACTCTGTCTGTGTTGATGTTTGTTTCTGATACTTTGTACAGAAGCCCTGGGACATTACTGGAAGCCCTGAAAGAGGATTTTCTGCTTGTCTGTTTACCAAAGTCCTGGTGGAGGGTTTTGGAGGTTCTGGGACTTTACTGATGATTTATGCTGACCTCTTGTTCCTTGTTTGAAATCAACCTATGTTGATTTCTTTATTGATGATTTGTAATGAGTTATCAGACCTTGTTGGTGGGTCTGAGTTGATTTCACAGGTAGATAGTGAATTGATGATGGTGCCGGCAATGTCTAGGAATATTATTGTGGCTCTGTCAAGCTTTGTCTTTGAGAAATAGAAAATGTGAAGGACTTGAGGTGGACTGGACACTGTTAACTTCAATATGAAATGGATGAACTTGATTTTTTGTGAATGTTTTGCTCTGAGTTTTTAATGAATAGAGAGCTCACTATACTATGTAATCAGAATCTTGAAAGCTGCTCACAGTAGCAGTCCTCTGGAAAGTTGTTCATGCATGGCTTTACACAGAACTAACATTTTATGGGACTATGTATCATAGCTCATCTTCATATATTATTTCTGTATGACATGCATGCCTTTTATGCAACTTATTTATTCCCTTTCCTCTTAATTGATTGCAAGCTTTAATGGGAACATTCCTCATTTACATTTGAAACAATACCACTTTGAGTACAGTGCCACTCCCATGAGTGTGTTCAGTTATGATTTGATGATGATAAAGACAGGTTTCTCTTCAAAATGTGTCACTAAGAATTCATAAAATCTATGTATAGTATAAAACCTATTGTCACCCTCCATTGGCCATAAGATTTAGAGCCAAAAAAAGACCATTATGAGCAAATAGTCTAAGCTTCTGATTTTATAGAGTCTGAAGCTGAGTCCTTAAGATGAGATTTTAAATGACTTACTCAAGATCAGACATTAACATATAGTGGGATTTGAAGTGAAACCAAGATCCTTTGACTCCAAATTTGGTAATCTTTCTACTATGCAACCGTTCTCATTTTCAACCTTTTAATCACTCTTCTGACAGTTCTTCCCAAACTAATTATTTTTTTTTCAATTCCCAGAAGTGTTCATTGAGTGCTTAAGAGACATTACAACAAACAAATTACAACATTACAACAAAAATTACAACAATTCTGAGAATTAATGTGTTACTTGAACACCTAATATACTATCAGGAAATTCTGGGTTTCTTTCATACCTGGCTCAGATAAAAGGTTTGCACAAACAGAAGACATGACTCTTACTGTGGCAGTCTACAGAGGCTATGGTAAAACATTATCACTATATTTTGTAATGTTTGTTACTTGGTTACTAGTTTATATCTGTCTTTGGACATTATTTCTGAAAATATAAACTCTGAAAGCTACCCTTTGGGAATGATGATACAGAATTAAAAGTACATATTCACAATTAATGAGACATCATCTCCTAAGCTACCATCATCAGTAACAGAACTGGATGTCTAATGAAGAATGCTGAAATCATTACATATTTAGTTTTAAATTTTCAGGAATTTCTATCTAAGTGGCTGCTCATGCCTGTCTCACTGTTTATTCATAACTGGTCTTGTTTGAAATTATATATAAAATGGCTAAAATCAAGGAAGTGTGCGATTTTTCTATGAGTAAAATTAATTGTCAGACTGTAGCATATTATTACGGATTATGTTGATAGATCAAGATTATTTTATTGCAATAACATAGGCACATTCTTTGGAGGTCTAACTCTGTCTTTTACATAGGAATGAGTCTTTTCCATGTGGAGGTGAAGGATCTCAAGTTCATTCCATGTGAGAATCAGTAGAAATACATGGAGATATTTAGCCTTGAGAAGAGAACATTTAGTGTGGGCATGTAACCTGTCTTCAAGTATTTGAAGGTATATGAAAGGAAATAAGACTTAGAATCATCTGTTCTTCCAAAATGTGTGAATTTAGGTGCAATGAATATAAGTTTACAGAAGGAAAATTTAGTTTGATGTGTGTGTGAGGATTCTCTAACAATTAGATTTATGTGAAAATGTAGTTGGTTTCCTTCGGAGTCAGTCCCAAGGGGAGATGCTATGAATATGGTGTGATATACACAGAATTATTATATAATGAGTCAGTAAAGAAGCAAACAACAACAAAAATCAACCACTTATTAATTGAATACTATGTGCCAGGAACAAGTTGGAATACATAGTTACTGATGCCCTTTCCAATTTCTGTGATTCTGATTATGTGAGACTACTAACCCTAGATATTAATAATCAATTATTGGATTATGGATCTGGTTATTCTACACATTATTATTGAAATCCTATTGACCATAAGTGAAAGGTACAGACTACCCACAAAGTCACCTACTACATGTCTCCACTATGACAAATATCACAAATTCCTAAGGCTATTATTTAATTGTTAGGGAGTAGTGTGTAATTGATTATTGTATATGCACAGTTTGCTTTATACTACTCATATCGACATCATTTCACAAGTGTCATAAATACTTTCTAACCAAATCTTGGTATAATATCATGATATTCTCCCATTTTGGCATCAACTATACAGTTTTCCAAGAAGCATTTGAGATTGATTCGTTGATTAGTTGATATCACTTTTTAATAATGGTAGCTGCCATAGAATCCTGGCAGAAGTCATTCTCCTTTGCCTTAGCCTCCTAATTATAGCCTTGCTATTTACTTCTTTGTTATGGAAATAGTATTTTATTTTTTTCAATTGCATGTAAAGCAGTTTTCAACATTGATTTTTTTTTAAAGCAATTGGGGTTAAGTAACTTCCTTAAAGTTACACGGCCAGTCATTATTTGTGTGTGGGTGCTCATTTTCTGAGGCCAGATCCAATCTCGGGTCATCCCAACTCCAAGGCCAGCACTCTTACTCACTGTGCCACCTAGCCGCCCCTATCAACATTGATTCTTAATAAGACTCCAATCCTCTCCTCCCCGAGAGAGCAAGCAATCTTATATAAGTAATATTTGTGCAATCCTATTAAACATATTTCCACCTTAGTCATGTTGTGAAAGAAGGATCAGAACAAAAGGGAAAAGAAACACATGGAAAACAGTGAAAATAATATGCTCCAATCTGTAGTCAGACTCTGTCAGTTCTTCCTCTGAATGTGGCTAACATTTTCCATCATGAATTTTTTGGAGTTGTCTTGGATTATTGTATTGCTGAGAAGAGCAAATTCTAGCATAGGTGATCCCTGAACAATGTTGCTATTATTGTGTGCAATGTTTTCCTGGTTCTGTTTACTTCAATCAGCATCAGTTTATGTAAGTTTTCCAGGTTTTTCTGAAATCTGCCTACTCATAATTTTTAATAGGGCAATAGTCACAATAGTGTTGTTCATCCATTCCCTAATTAATTGACATTTCTTCAATTTCTACTTCTTTGCAACAACAAAAAGAGTTGCTATAAATATTTTTTGTACATGTAGGTCCTTTCCCTTTTTTTGTGATCTCTTTGGGATATATACCTAATAGTGTTATTGCTATATGACAGGGTAAGCAGTTTGATTGCCCTTTGGTCACAGTTCCAAATTGTTCTCCAGAATAATTGGATCATTTCACAACTCTACCAGCAATGCATTCCCATTGTTTATTTCCTTTCCACAATTATTGCTCTTATTGATTTACTTGTCCCTGGAATATCATTTCACCAAATCTAAGTCTTTAAAAAAATCCATTAAGCATCAAGTGCTTGTAATAAAGGTGGTATTACCTCTCCTCTTAAACATGTTCTATGATTCACAAAAGGACATTATGGTATCTGACTCCAAATGCATTTACTTGAGTATAAGGACAGTCATTTTAAAAGCCTCTTACTGAGTTGTTCTTTGCTTAATTCAGTTGAGGGGACTTTTCTGTGTCTTGTTGTTACTAGGTATGAATTCCAAAGTTTTCAATCAGGATATGGACTTCTGAAATTCTTCTCTTACAGAAGGCAGTCTTATTCAATTTAGACAGATTTTTTACTCTACTCATCTTTACTGCTTATTATTATGGTTTTCATATTTCATGGATCTAGAGCTAAGAGGAATCTCAAAGATCCATCTGGTTTTCGTTTTATACATGAGAAAACTGAAGTTTATGGAAACTGTGTGAGTTGCCCAAGTTCACATAGGGAATAAACCATCAGATGTAAAATTTGAAATCAGAGACTCTGACTCTAGATTAAATAATCTTTCCATAGTACTGCAATCCATTCTCTATTCACTGTTTGAAAGAGAGAAAGGAAATAAGCATGCATCTCTGTCTCTTCTTATATAGGATATAAAATCAGTATTGCAAATTTATCTGATTAGAGAATTGGGGCTTATCAATCGACCTTTATACAGTTTGTCATTCCATTAGTAAGTCCATACATTTTAGGAGTTGGAGTATAGAGTGAGCAAATCCTACCTTTGTCATAAATCTCACCACATAGCGATGCCACATTGTACTTACTAGCCTTCAAATTACCCTCAAGGAATGGTTTGAAGGTTATAGCCTTTTTGATCAGTGGCAATGTGTAAATTTTTTCATAATCAGTAAGAACAGACAAGTTGGATAAGTGATTGCTGGGATAGCCCATCAGTTATTCTAAAAGAATCATACATGGCATTGTGGAGTCTGACAGCTTCCTGGATGATCTGAGCATTAAGGTCTCCCTATGAAAGTATATCATTATCTTTAATAACTTTGCATATAAACTTGTATGCTAACTTCTAAGAAATTCTATAAGAAAAATAGGATCATGAATAAATATGCTTTGATTTTGTTAATTTTTTCTTAAAGTAGGATTTTTCACTAAAATTAAAACGACACAATACAAACAAAAAATCACTGCCATGTCATAATATTTTGTTTGTTTTGTTTTTAAACTGGAAAGTTACTTGCTAGAGGCATTGTTTGATTTTTAAGTCCTGATTTGTCATCTAATTTCCAATGCTTTTTATCATTGATTAATTTTTGACAATGCTCCCAATACCAAAAATATTCCTTTCATTTTAACCCAAGAAGAGCTGTTTTTTCTTGTTTGTTTTATTTTTTTGCCACTTATAGAGATATAGGCTTTTTATCCAGAACTAGTGAATTTTATTTTTTTAAGAGAAAGACAGAGAGACAGAAACAACCAAAAAGAACCAAGAGAGATAGAAAGACAGCTGGAGAGAAGAAACCGAGAGAGAAAGAGAGTAAAGGCAGAAACAAGAAAGGGAAGAGAAACAGGAAAAGAGGGAGAGAGGAGAGGGAGACAGAGACTGAGAAAAGGCAGCAGCAGCTATGAAAACATGTGCTTGCTTTTTCATCTTTACAAACTCTTCATTAATATTACTTTTTGCATGCTTTGAGAACCTTCTTCATACATGCATGACAGAACAATCAGATTTTTAAAACAAATTTTCCTTTGAAGATGTTATAGGATATAGAAGCTCCACTGAAAAAAGTTAAAGAATACCTTTCTGCTTGATTTAAAAACAAACAAACAAACAAACAAACAAACAATGAATTTGACTTGGTTGAACAAAACCCAGCCTTGAAGATGCTTCAAAAGTAATACATGCCCAAAGGTAAATACTACATATAGAAGGGTACCATGATGTGGTAGAAAGAGCTCTGAAAGTTGGTATGTCAGTCTATGTGCCTAGTAATATTTAATTCTTTTTGATCTAGCATTTTCCCTAATTTTAGGCATGATGTTTTGTTTTTTAAATTAATAAATATTTTCCTCTCTCTCTAATCACAACCCACCCCCCTGAAAAAAGCAATTCCTTGTAACAATAGTTGTTCAAGCAAAATGTATTCCCGCATTTGTCATTTCCAAAAACATATAGTCCATCACTCCAGCAGTAGAAATCATTCTAAGTCACTGATCCTCTTCAATTGTGACTGATGATGAAATTTATCAGAATTCTTAAGTCTATAAAATTGTTGGTTTTTTAGAATGTTATTAGAGTATAAATGGTCCTCCAGGTTACTTTTCTTTCAATCTGCATTGTCTCAAAGTAATTTTCAAAGGATGCTAACTCCCTCACCCCTTCCTATTTTGATCATATGAGATAAATATATGTCTAATTGCTTCACTTTTCTTTCCTAGTATAATCTTTCCTCATTTCCCTTTCCTTATTCCTTTTAAGAAGAGTCAAAGATTAGAAAACTCACTTCCAGATATTCTATCTGATTGGATACCCTCTATGACACATACTGATATTATGGTTCATAGGGGATGCTTGTATCTCCTCCCACCCTGCCCCATTAGAAAACAAATAATTTATTCTTAATAGAATTTTTAATTCCAGTCATTTATATTTCTTTACTTTATGTTTCTCTTTACTTTCATGTTTGTGTTTCAGAATTTTTACTAAGCTATAGTCTTTTAAATTATGAAAGCTTGAAAATCCTCTATTTCATTAAAGATCCATCTTTGCCCTCTGTAGGATTATGCTCAATCTTGCATCAACTATTTTGGGAGGTAAGCTTATAGCTCTTCTTCCCACTCTCCTTCTGAATATTGTTTTTGCTGCTCTCTACCTTTTTTTCAATTTATTTATTTATTTATTTTTAGTTTTCAACATTCATATCCACAAGATTTTGAGTTACAAATTTTTCTCCCCATCTCTCCCCTACCCAACACTCCAGGACAGCTAGCCTAATTAATACGTCTTCCCCAATCTGTTCTCTCCTATATCCTCCCCCATCGCCCCCCTCCAACTTTCTAGTAAGGCAAGATGGATTTCTATACCCCAATGCTTGTATATCTTATTTCCTAGTTGCATGTAACATGCATTAACATTTGTTTTTGGAAACGTTGATTTCCAGAGTCTTTCCCTTCTTCCCTCCTCACCCACCCCCACTGAGAAGACAAGCATTTCAACAAAGGTTGTAAATGTGTAGTTACACAAAACATTTCCATAGTAGTTATATTGTGCAGGACTAACTAGATTACCCCCCACCCTCTCCCACCCCCACTTATTCTATTTTCTACATTGACTCTGTCCCTTTTCAAAAGTGTTTGCTTCTAACTACCCTTTCCCCAATCTGCCCTGCCTTCTTGAATGTGTATGTTCTTCCTTCCTTAAGCCAAATTCAATGAGAGTAAGGTTGACCCATTCTCTTACAATTTCCTGCTCTTCCCTTCCAGTGTAACAGTATTCTCTTGCCTCGTGTATATGAGATAATTTACCCTAATCTAACTTTTCCTTTTTCCTTCTCCCAATATATTCCTCTCTCACCTCTTAATTTGATTTTTAAGACATTTCCTCTTCATATTCAACTGATCCTGTGCCCTCTCTCTATGTATACATGTGTATGCATATGCAAACACTCACATATATATTTATACACACATACACCATCCTATATATACATATTATGTATGTATACACACACACACACACACACATATATATGTATATATATATATATACATATATTGAGAAAAGTCTCATGAGTTACAATTATCATTTTTCCATGTAGGAATGTAAATATTCAACTTTAATAAGTTCCTGATGATTTCTTTTTCCTCTTTACATTCTCATGCTTCTCTTGCTTCTTGTAATTGAAAGTCAAATTTTTTGTTCATCTCTGATTTTTTCATCAAGAATGCCTGAAAGTCCGGGGCGGCTAGGTGGTGCAGTGAATAGAGCACCAGCCCTGGAGTCAGAAGGACCTGAGTTGGGATCTGGCCTCAGACACTTAATCCGCACAAACAAAAACCTAGCCGTGTAACCTTGGGCAAGTTACTTAACCCCAATTGCCCTAAAGGGGCAGCTACGTGGCGCAGTGAGTAAGAGCACAGGCCTTGGAGTTGGGATGACCCGAGATCAAATCCGGCCTCAGAAAATGAGCACCCACACAGAAATAATGACTAGCCGTGTAACCTTGAGCAAGTTACTTAAACCCAATTGCTTAAAAAAAAAAAAAAGAATGCCTGAAAGTCCTCTATTTCATTGAATGATCATATTTTCCCCTGAAGCATTATGCTCAGTTTTGCTATATAGGTGATTCTTGCTTTTAATCCTAGCTCCTTTGACCTCTGGAATATCATATTCCAAGCCCTTTGATCACTTAATGTAGAAGCTGCTAGATCTTGTGTTATCCTGATTGTGTTTCCACAATAGTAAAATTGTTCCCTCCTGGATGGTTATAATATTTTCTCCTTGACCTGGGAACTCTGGAATTTGGCTATAATATTCCTAGGAGTTTTCTTTTTGTGATCTTTTTAAAGGGATGATTGGTGAATTCTTTCAATTTCTATTTTATCCTCTGGTTCTAGAATATCAAGGCAATTTTTCTGGAGAATTTCTTGAAGGATGATTTCTAGGTTCTTTTTTTTTTTTTTATCATGGCTTTCAGGTAGTTCAATAATTTTTAAATTATCTCTCCTTGATCTATTTTCCAGGTCAATGGTTTTTCCAATGAGATATTTCACATTGGCTTCTATTTTTTTCCTTTGTTTGGATCTGTTTTACAGTATCTTGATTGAGTTAGTCTACTTTCTAAGGTGTTATTTTCTCCAGAATTTTTTTGGGTCTCCTTTAGAAGGCTGTTGACTCACTTTCCATAATTTTCTTGCAACATTCTCATTTCTCTTCCCAGTTCTTTTCTCCACTACTTTTATTTGATTTTCAAAATACTTCTTGAGCTCCTCCATGGCCTGTGACCATTTCATATTTGTATGGTGAATGCAAGCCCATCTACTTGTATACTAAGTATATAGAGTAAGAGAACTCTTGGTTAGTTGGAGTTCTTCTGTGTACTCCAAAGTTGGTGTGAAGAATAAGAGTATGCATAGAGAGGCATTTTAAAGGTGTAAGGACCTGGTTAAAATTTGGGAGTCTTGAATATTGTTTCTGAGGTTGGAATGAAGAAAGCAAACCTATGCATGGAGAAGAGTTTTCTTTTTTTAATTATTTTTATTACTTTGCTTTTTTTGCAGGGGGAAGGCAAGGCAATTGGGGTTTAGTGACTTGCCCAAGGTCACACGGTTAGTAAGTGTTAAGTGTCTGAGGCCTGATTTGTATTGAAGTCCTTCTGATTCCAGGGCTGGTGTTCTATTCACTGTGCTGCCTAGCCTCCTGGAAGAGTTTCATTTAAGGAGCATTGGCAAATAAAAAGAATATGACAGGTGTGGAAGCTGATATATTTATTTGTGAGAGCCTTTTGGATAATAATTTCTACATTACTGACCTCAAAATATTATTGTAAGGGAAAATTTATGCAAAACATAGTGTGGTTTATAAATGTAATTATTAATTATACTTATCACTAGAGAAATATTAGCTGTCTTCACAAAACAAAATATTGCATCATCATTTTGTCTAATAAAAGGACTTGTTGACATATACATAGGAATAATATTTTGCATTCAGTGGGTAGAGGCAAAACCTATAAATCTCAGATCAATAAGCAATTAGGAAGATGAAGAGAATCTAGAAGGAGAAAAGAACCCTAGGCAAATTCTATCACACATAAACCAAAATGATGGTCACAAAAACAGCATTTAGAAACAAAACAAAATAAAACCAAGGGAATGACATATATTGACAATATCAATTTTTCAAAGCTCCCCACAGAAACATGGATCAAAATTTTAAAAATATTCATAATATACCATGTACTTCTTTGGCAGACTAAAAGAAAAAAATACACTCCCATACATATGAACATACACATATATACATGACTATACTCACAGAATA
The DNA here is from genome assembly GCA_011680675.1 of Gymnobelideus leadbeateri. Lineage (NCBI taxonomy): Eukaryota > Metazoa > Chordata > Mammalia > Diprotodontia > Petauridae > Gymnobelideus > Gymnobelideus leadbeateri. Next base: position 156,350 of record WOXC01008917.1, on the reverse strand, counting down.
ATGACTCTTTTACTAGGATAATTTTGGGACAGAAAAATAGATTTAAAAGAAATTTATCAAAATTAAAGTTTGGAAAAAATAGTTATGAAGTGATAGAGAAAGATAACCAAAGTAAAATTCTAATGTAAGATCAAATGGTCAGCCACTTGCATGATGTCACAGTTTCAAAACACTCAAAAGGAAAAAAAATCTTAAAACAGATTCTCAAACACTCAACTCTTATCTAGTAGAAGTTCTTGGATGTAAATTACATAAGTATTTTCCTAACACTTCCCTCTCCTCTTTTTAAGGAAATTTTATTATTAAAATTACAGAGAGCTAGATGATAGCCCAATAACCTTAGCCTCAGCATATCTCTATTTTGCTTCTAACCCCAGCACTATTGATAATTAATTAGATGCTTTCAACTATTCTTTAGCTTTATAATTTTTCCAACCATAAAATGGGGATATTTTTTGTTATGAGGGAAAAAAAAACCCCGTATAAATTAGATGCTGAATTAATATAAATTCATACTGTTTTGCTGCTACCACCCTGAGTTGTTAGGAAAACAGTTTTTGTGTATTAAATTTCAAGTCCATTAACAACTAGGATTAATTTTTTTCTATAAATAAAATAATACTATTATGTGAAAAATATTTCTTTAACTGCTTCCCCCCCCAATTCCTATCTTAATTAAATGACGAGTTGTTTAAAGATTTTAAAAAGGGACTTCTATTGGATAAGAGTTGAGAGTTTGAGAATCTGTTTCAAGATATTTTTTTTCTTTTCAAGTGCTTTGTAACATCATGTAAATCCATGACCATTTAACCTTTCATTAGAATTCTACCCTGGTTCTTTTTGCCCTTTCTCTGTAACTCTAGACCCAGATCCCAGAAGATTTTTATGTTTGGCTCAATGCTTTCTCAAATTTTTTATCATGAAGCAGTATGGAATAGAGAAAATAGTTCTAGAATGTGAGTTCAAATCCTTGTTGTACAATTAATATTCTGTCTGTCACTTGGTCAAGTAACTTAATTATGCGCTCTGGGTCTTAATTTCATCCTTTGCAAAATAAGAGTGTTGACCTAGAAGATCTCTAATGCCCCTTCCAGTTATAAATCAATAATTAAAGACACTTTTTAATATTATGGAGGAAATTAACACTATTCTTTTGAATCTCAATGGAGAAAAGAAAATATGTAAATATATATGTTCATGTATGTATATGAAAATCATCTATCCATTTCGATGTCACCTAGCTCAACAACCACCTCCTTAATATTATGTCTGTTTTAAGCACTGCATGAATTTGGAAAAGAAACACTATCTATCCTAACTTTTCTTCAAGAGCCACCATTGATTAATGTGACAGATACATTTGTATTAAATGAGTATGATGGCAAAATGACTTAGGATAAAATCAAAGAACTAAATTTAATAAGTGGAAAGTGTCTTAGCATCCTTTTAATCCAACATCCTCATTTTATAGACAAGGAAGTAAACAATAATATAATTATCTGGAGTTATATAATACTTTAAAGTCTAAAAAACACTTAACAAATATGATTTTATTTTATCCTCCCAACACCTCTGGGAGGTAGGTGCTATTACCATCCACATTTGGGTAAGATGGGTAAGCGAACAGAAGTCAAGTGACTTGCTTGAGATCATACAAGTCATAATTCTATGAGACTGGGGTACAAAACTAAGCAATATGTTATTGTACAATAAAAATTAGTATTGAATTGTACGATATGACATGATACATTTCAAAACAATATAATGTGATATGATACAGTAACATATTTATTAAGTGCACTAGAGATACAAATAAAAAGATAGATAGTCCCTCTGGAAAGGAGTTTACAATGTAATGAGGTTTGGACTCGTCTTCCTCACTCCAGATCCAGCACTTTAGCCACTGTGCTACCCAGGTGCCTTACATAGCTTGATATTAGTAAAGCTAAGTCTAGAAATCAAACCTCCTCCGTGCTCTTTGGGCATGTTGCTGTTTCAACTATACTATGTTCTCTCTTTAAGGAATCAGCAAGGCACCAAACTTGGGCAAAATGAGGCATCATCTCGCATCTCTCCTAACATTGAATACAGTATTTACTTTTAATTTGGGATGGAGGGAGGAGATAGGTAATGGGAATGAAATTAACTCAAGTGGCTTTACAGACTTACACCATTATATTCTATTCTTAAACTATCCTTTATTGTATTAATCATTTTGTTGATTCAATTAAATAAAAAAACCCAAGATTTATCAAGCACCCGCCAAGAACAGGAGAGTGTGCTATTATTAATATCAAATCATTAAGTAATTTGTATTTAAGAAAACACTTTACTTATCCTTGTGGGATGATAGTTCTGTTTTCTTTGTATGGACTGGAATTATTGTCATATCACTTCTGAATTTCTTTTTTGAATTTCTTTGCTAATTAGAATTACAGTGATTCTCTTGAATAGCACATTTATTATGTGTGTGTTGATATGTGTTTCAGCTTTATTATAAGATTGTAATTCATTCTAAAATGTGAAAATCAATCAAATGTTCATACACTCAAAAACTTTTTGACCTAATATGGAGCTTTGGGAAACAAACTTTTCTCCATTTAATTGAACTAAATAGTTTAATCTGCATAAAAACCATATCTGAGATTTCACAATTAGAAGAAAAGTCTGAGTTAATGATAATGTATTATTTGTTAAATTTTTATTCATTTCATTTTTAATTTATCAAATAAAACAAGTATTTCCATAACATAGTTATTGGACATAAAACTGCAGATTGATTATGTACAACTTCCTATTCCTTTTATATTTATGTATATATGCGTAAGTGTATATATATACATGAATACATGTGTATATATGTATATGTACATATATACATACATAGACACACATATTTACCTTCATCTTATTAACCCATCAAGACTTAGCCAAATGTAAAGCAGCTCCATTCATTCTTATCGCTGGCAATCTGAAATATCAGTTAGACTACAGGACCAGGATGACCTGAGTTAAAAGCTGACACCTGAGACATACTGACTATTGTGACCCTAAGAAGTTACATAACTGTTCAGGCCTCCAGGCATCACTAAAACTCTCAGGGGCAGGATAGTTGCTTATCTGAATTGGGTAGAAGGAGATTTCTGACCAGAACTTCCTACACAGACAAAATCACAAGTAAATTTACTTTCTCATCTAATGATTGATTCTTCCATCAAAGAAGGGAAGCATTTTAGAGGGTGACTCTCTAACTGAAAAAAAAAAATGCCAGGAGTGAAATGAAAGTGTTCCCATGTCCGGATTATTAGCCCAGTTTCTTCTGACTTTGACCCTTTGAAAGGAAAGGGTTATTATCATTCCTTACATCAGCATTCATTAGGTCTAATGGAAATCTTGGCTAATGATGCTTTGATGCCTCAACTTGAAGGAAATCCTGACTCAGGATGGTTCAGTAGATCTGCCTTCTTTGTATATACTGATATTAGATAAATCTTAATTGACTGGTATATACACACAATGAGATTGTTTCTCAAAGTAAGCTTATTTAGTGTGTATAGAATTAAATGTTATCTAAATTAATATTTTCTTCCTTAAATAATCCCCAAAATAATAATTGTCATAATAGTAATGAATTTACCTCATAGAATTGTAGTGTCAAGAGACAATGTGACTAATATACTTTATAAACTTCACATTATTTTCTATAAATGTAAGTTCTTATCAGGAGCATTTGTAGGTGCTCTATAATACTTTTTGCTCCATTAAATAGAATCTTATGTGCAAAATAAAGCATCTAAAATTTAAAAGAGGAACTTTTCTGGCAACTATCTATTTCATCAGAAGGTCTCCAGGGCACACTTACGAAGGATGTACAGAAAAAGTACAAGAAGAATCTCACAGACTATTGTAAATTCTAACAATAGAAGGAGTAGCCATATGGATTAAACTGCTTTATTCACCGAGGACTAAAGTAAATTTATTTCTCTGCTAAGGTTAAATTTCAGATTTTATTTATCAAAGAAAACTTCTGAACTACTATTGGTAATAGACTATGGTAATTAAGAAAAAGCCATCATCAACATTAAATATCATTTAGGTCTTTTCTGGTGATTAGGCTAGCTATTTTTATTTCCAACTAAATTTTCTTAAAGGGGGACATGTGTAATGGAAATGCAGATTTAAAGATCTTCCCTGCCCCTAGCTTAAGTGCACCTGGAGCCTGTGGTGGGAGGCTTGTTTTTCAGGAAAGCCCATATCTTGATACTTTGTGATTGGGCAGTGGGTCCAGAAGGTTGTTACATTCTCTGAGCCAAGAGAAGGCTATATAAACCCTGAGGAGAGGCTTTGCTTTGGGGCTCACTTTGAGAAGTGTTGTGTGATTTGACCAGATGAGACTCTGGGAAGCCGTTGCTGAGAGCCCCCGGCTTTGAAAACCCAGATGTTGATGCTTCCCTCTCTGGTAACTGTGATTTGGTATTGATATAATGGTAGGACAGTTTGGAAGCCTGTCTGTTTGATCTGTAAGTTCTGTAACTCTGAAGTTTGGGGTGCTGACCTTTTTCCCCCGAACTAGGTAATGTGTGTTTGTTTGATTAAAGTAAGCTTGTTACCCCATTTTGAGTTGCTTTCCTTTTGAGAAGCAGATCTGGGAACCTGTGTTGGCAGCTACCCTGGGGATATTGGGGTGCTTGCCGCTACAACATGGTAACAAATTATGTGCAATTATACAGGAAAAAGAATGATCCAAACAATGCTAGTATTTTTCATAAAAATGTATAAAATTAATACTATTTTTGACAAATGTTGAAACATAGTGATTTATTTTGTTTAGTTATTTCAGTCATGTCTAATTCTTTGTGACCCCTTTTGGGGTTTTCTTTGCAAAGATGCCTGAGTGGTTTATGATTTTTTTCTTCAACTCATTTTACAAATGAGGAATGAAAGAAGCATCATTAAGTTTCCAGGATCACATAACCACTAAATACTGGATTTAGACTTGTGAAAAACAGTCTCCCTGATTTCAAGCCCAGTCTTCTATTCACTATGCCACATAGCTACCCACCTAACTACTAGAATAGTACCTTATGTCAATATCTAGAAGGCAGAGGGAGACAACCTAATTCATATTTTCTTCATTTTCCATTTCAAAGTTGTATTTATAGGGTAAATTCCTTCCCCTCATCCACCCTCACCCTAACATTGTCTAGAAATCAGACACTGCCCTGAAACATAAGGATTAATTATCATATCATTATAGGGATATACTTTAAACAAATCTCAAGAAAAGTGATACTACCAGTATAAGATTGTTTATATAAATAGATATAATAAAAATCATTTGTGAAATGACCCTGTATAACACCAATGCAATATTCACAGTGCCCACAATGGGTGTGATTATGCTGGTGTAGTTGTGAATTACAAAATGTAGCAGACTCTCCAAATTGAAGACAGAACCAAAACATTTATTCAAATACAAGAAAGCCAAATCCATCATAACAACTAAGAAGTTAGTACACATGGCCAATGTACACATCAACATAACCTAGCCTTCCTTCCATCAGACCTTCAGAACAAAACAGGCCCTGTTAAGCAAAAATGCCCCTCTCTCACTCACACTAGCTGTTCTGGCTCTCTCTTGCTCCTTTCTCCTCCACCCTTCCTGTTCCACCCTTTCAACAAGCTCTTCCTCCCATGAGCTCCATGTGATTTCATTTGGCCTATTAAGGGGCAGGAAAGATCTTCAAATTACCATTACCATTACACCTTTAAAAATTTATCCTAATAAAATCATATTTGTGATGTTTTCTGAGCAACCTAATTACATTTATTAAAATATTTATTAAATGTAGGGATTACAGGTGGTTTTCAATTTAACTTTGTTTTGTTTTTATTTGGGTTTAATCACATTTTAATATGAATTATTTCCCTTATCAAATGTTTTACTTTTTACCACATTTATATAAAGTTCATGGTTTTAATTTTTACCAACAAAATCTTTTCAATTCTGTTTCGTTTCCCTCTTAACATCTTATCTTCAATAATCTAAAATTATTTAATTAATTTTTCTATATCATTCTTTCCTCAAATCTTCTAAAATATTTTGAGTCTTTGGTGGCTTCTTGGAGAAAACATTCTACCTACCACCAGATAGTATGAAACTAATAGTAACAGATGACACAGCAGAATTTTGAGTAATATTCTTAAGAAATTCTGGATGACAGTCCCTCAGTAAGCTGATAAATTGGAGTATTTTCTATTCAAAAGCACAAACTCTGAGACAAAATATTTATCCTGAGAACAGCGTAATTATACACATTAGTAGAAAAGGGAGAGGAGCTGACTTTGGAAATCACAAGATTATCACCTACTCCTCAGGAGTTGGGAAGATGCTAGAAACCATCAATTAATCCATAACCACATAGAAAAGGGAAAAATGCAATATACTTTTTCAGAGAACAGGTTGTATCAACCTAATTTGATGTTCTCTTATGATATAACAGGTAGTATAAACATGGGGTGGATAGCATATGTGATCTCTTTCCTTTTGAGTATATGATTTTTTCACTGATAGACTGGAAAGGTACCAACACATATTCTAGTCTTGTGATCTATATTCTCCCACTGAGCCAAATATTCCTTACACACTATTGTCCAATATCCAATGTTTCAATGTAAAGGCTGATTAGGTCAGCTTATTCTTGTAAGGTAGACACAGACTGAGCATTGTTCACTTCATTTACATTTAAGGATATCAGAGGGAACGTAGCTTGAATTTATTTCTATGTCATTTATCCTATTTCTTATCCTCTCTCAAAGTTACACCTTAGACAATGAAGTACTGTCACTATGTAACTGATAGCTACTGTTTTCACAACCTATTGAAAGTTAAGTAGAAGACAAATACAGCCTTTAATCTGTAGCATATTTTGAAATTATTGCTGCTTGTGTTCTATTTATTAGTGCCACTTGATATAATTTTTACCTGGGAATTTACATATTAGTACAAAGAGTAAAAGTATAATGCCTAACTTCTCATTCTTCAACAGCAAACAGATGAAATATATGTGAATAGATGAGTAATGATAACTTTCCCTTCATTCTATCAGTTTATTTTTAAAAATTGGGGGAGAGTAGAGAAGTAATGAAAGACTGGATTACTTCGGTAGGCCAGGTAACAGAATTTCTTTCTTTGCCCCTTAAATGAAATGATCATTGTTACAGTAACTGTAATGAATGGTGGCAGACAATTGGTTTGTTCCTCCTATCCCTAGGCCTAAGTTTCTGATGGGACTTAACATGGGCTGAGATTAAGCATAAGTAGAAACTGCCCTGGTTGCAGGTAAGAAGGGCCAGAAGCCTGGAATATCAAACTAAAATCAGAACTGAGAAAACATGGAGCTGAGGTGAGGCAGCAGAATGGAGGGAAAATATGCCCAGAAAGAGAATCAGTACCACGATCATGAATGGAGTTCAAAAGGATGATACCTGGATATGGGTCAGAGTCACATCTGAGAGGGTCACTATCTAAATGAACAATAGATGCTCAAGTTTCACAAAGGCTTTATTCTATGTCTTTCGTGTTTGTTGGTGGCATATGCATGTTTTTTATGCCTGACCCTGTGAGGTCAACTCTACCCTTCGGCTCACATTATATTCTCTGCAGTTGTACAATACTCACTCACATTGTCCCAAAGACAATGGTAGTCTCCAAGAAACAATGGGTTACATCTTAAAGAAAAAAGCATTTTTGTTGAGTAAAGTAGGGGGGAATCAAAATTTAAATGTATGTAAAGAGATTCAATCATTTATGCAATTCTTAGTGCCTAATACAATCTCTGACCTCAAGTTATCCTTTGATATCTTTGCACTTCCATGCAGGTGACATAGCAATCGTCTTTACATTGCATATCTTAATTTCTAGTTCTTTGATGGCCAAGATTGAAAGGAAATATCTTTCATTATATACACATATAAACTCGTTTCTGGAGTGAGTGTGCAATAAATAACACTGACAGAATGCTTCTTTTTGACAAATAATCATTGCTATTTTTTCTCTTAGAATATTGTGTATTTGTCTGTGCACACAAGAATCATGTTCTGCAGGACCAAAAAAACTAAACAAAATATAACCCTGTAGATCCAAATTTTCTGCTATAGTCACCAAGTATTTTCTACTTTTTTCCAATTATCCTTGATATAATTTTACAGTCCTCTTTTATTAGAACAAGTTTTTTTTTAAATATTATGGTCACAATTAGCTATGGTACATTGAAATCAGCTTAGCTTGATTTACATATGGTACTGTAAAATAAATGGATATTAACTGAGCATTAATACTTTGATTGAGATAGAAATGTTTTAAATGTATACTCAATTAAAGTTGTCAACATGTCAGTTGTACTTTCCAGTTTTTACAACTAAACATAGACATTGCTTTAAATATTTCAAGTAGAAAAATATTCAGTGACAAAATACAGTATTTGAACCATCTTAAAATATCTTAGCAAAAAACATAGATTAAAAAAAAAGTTTATGCTTCTCTCGCCATCTCCTTCCCATCTGTTTTTCTCTTCTTTTAGTTGATCTCAAAATCAGAATCTTCATAAAATAGGGGAAAACAAGCTGGTGGTCTCTTAATACTTTGTAATTTCATGGATCAATTGTCACAAAGTATTCTCATTAAATAGTTGTTAGCTTTCTCAGTTTGTCCCAGATTGCAAAGTGAAGTCTTTGTGTCAGTGGAGACTTGAGGCTACTTCTGAACCATACTAAATCCATATCCCACAGGTAGCATCTTTAAGAATAATATGAAGGCATGCTATGTTATCACATCATGATTTGCCACTATAGTGGTAAAAATCATTGTCAGAATTATCTAGTGGTATTTCTAAACATAACTGAAAATAATCAAAGATAACAGTAGTGAAAAATGTTACACCAAGCTACTTATCTCCCGAGTGATCCTGAAGATGAAACTGCTGCTTCAATAGTTATTTGGGTGTATAGAACAGGCTAAAACACATTATATCAGTATCTATATTTGCCAGACTTCATTAATGTGAAAAATTAAATTCCAATTTTGGGCTTCTGGTGTATTAATGTTCTAAAATTTGAGTTGATGACTTTATTGACTTTTAACAAATAACATTATGTCAGTTTTTAGTACTCTTAATGTCCTCAAGTGCCACCTCTCAACACTCTTTGGGGTTAAATAATTCAGTAACATGTCAAGAAAGTATGGGGCATTGTATAGTGCTTCTTTTTTCTGCCATATTCCATGCTGATCTCATGCACACTTAGATATTCCTCTCTCATCTCCCCATTCATCTGTCTTAAATAGAGGTCCAAATTAGTAAAATTCTTTTGTATTAGAAAAGCACTGAAGGAAGAGTTAGCAGAATTGGGCATGATTTGAATGGTTGTTTCATAGGTATAATAAGACTACCTGAAAGTGCATCAAATGTATCAAATAAAATCACATAGAAATGGAATGTGTAAGGGGCGGCTAGGTGGCCCAGTGAGTAGAGCGCTGGCCCTGGAGTCAGAAGGACCTGAGTTTGGATCCGGCCTCAGACACTTAACACACACAAACAAAAACCTAGCCGTGTGACCTTGAGCAAGTTATTTAATCCCAATTGCCTTCCAAAAAGCAAAAACAAAAACCAAAAAACGGAGTGTGTGAATTTAAAGAGGAAACATTACAAATCAACATAAGCAAACAGATAGAAATGTGGCCCACATCATTGCAAGGAATGAAATTAAAAATGACCATTTATTATAAATGAAGCTTTGAGGTTTTTCTCTCTTACTGAAAATACAAGATTTTTTTTATTTTTAAATATATGTTTTTTTCTGATAAAGTGCTAATTTCCTAAATATATAGGGGACTGATTAAAATTTATAAGAATAAGAGGTATTTGCCAACTGAAAATGGTCAAATAATATGAAGGATCAATTTTCAAAGGAATAAATCCAAGCTGTAGAAATAAATACTCCAAATGAGAAATAATTAGAGAAATGCACATTAAAGCAGCTGTGAAATTTCAGTTAACAACTATCTAGTTGGCAAAGTTGACCAAAAATGAAAATGACAGATGCTAGAGGGGCTATGGGGAAGGAGATACATTAGTGAATTGGTGGAGTTATGAACTGACCCAGCCATTATGAAAAGCAATTTAGTAAGCAATACATAATCTTTGTTCCACATATACCATTGTTAGAACTATGCACCAAAGAAATCAAAGAAAGGGGCAAAAAACCCATATATACAAAACTATTTTAATGTATTTGGGGGGGCGTGGTGGCAAAGAACTAGGAACTTAAAGAATTACCCATCAATTGGGGAAGTGGAATAATTAATTTTGATATGTGAATTTAATGGAATACTAATATTGTGTTATAGAAATGATGGAGACATTTAAAGTGGGGAGGGAAACATGAGGTGACTTGTATGAATGCACTCAAAGTGAAGTAAGAAGCACAAAGAAAACAATTTACATAATAATAATTCATCATAGAGACAACTTTGAAAGATTAAAAAATTCCTTTAAATGTAAAGACTGGCTATGACATGACTCTGTATAATGAAAGGTGAAATGTGCTACTCAACCCATTAAAAAAAAAAACGAAGTGATTGACTTAGGGTGTAAATTGAGAATTTTTTTTTAGTTGTGGTGGGAATTTATTTTACTTGACTTATGCACACATATGTATGTATATTTCAAGTATTTGGGGAGAGGGTTCTTTATTTTTCAATGAAGTAGAGGGATAGAAATATGCTCATTGGAAAAACAAAATGAAAAAATACATAGTTTAGTTCAAAAGATATATAAAATGTGGGTTATATATGGTTTTAAAACTATATGATAGCAGATCCAAGTAAGAAAGAAGAAACCAAAGATGTGTGAATGAATATTTTTTTCAAAAGGAAATGGAAATAGAAATTTTATTTGAGTATATCATCATTTATGACATATGGCAAGAAGGGTGGTATTGAGAGAAATCGATTCACATCTTGGGAATAGATGATAAAACTAAAAATATTCACAAAGTGACCTACAAAATGATATAAATATATACATATATACATGTATATACATACTTACCTATGTCTGCATATATGTACATACACATATGAGCTAGAGAAAGAGATTTAAATCACTCCAGTATCTTTGCCAAGAACAACCCAAATGGGGTCACAAAAAAATCAAACACAATTGAAACAACTGAACAAAAATTCATACACACATATATTCAAATCCTACACACCACACACCTACATACACACACACAAGAACTTTATATAGGACTTTAAGACTAAGACTTTTACATATACTATATATAAAAGTGCTTTGTACTTTATAAAGCAATGATACACACATACATACATACATACACACATACATTCACACTCTTATTTATATGATCCTCTCACAAATCTTGTGATTTAAGGGATATTATAATCCTCATTTTACAAATGAGGAAACAGAAAGAGAGATTATTTGAGTTGTCCAGATTTGCAGAGCTCTCTAGTTTTTAACTCACATTTTCCTGACTCTAAGTCCAGACTTCTATAAACTATGGTACCAAGGACAATAAACATGCTATACTAAGAAGGCATGGTCCCATACTTTAACCTGTAAATGATCTAATCAATATTAATACTTGCTTAGGCAAAAAAGTTCACAGTTCTTCCACCCCTCATTCTTTGCCACACTATTCTTGTCCTCCCATAAGTCCTTCATAAAGTTCTACTCAATACTCTGAGGAAGCTTCCTCTGTCCTCCTCCTCCCTACCCCAATACCATGTGCATATGGGAATCTGTGCTGCATTCAGGCTATTTTTTATCCCTCACATTTAGACATGAAAAATCCTCTCCTTTTTCTGAACATACAATTCATGGATATTGAAGTTCTACCATCTCTAATGCACAAGTCAGAGTTAGTATCAATCCTTCTCTTATTTATACTTACCAGACCTCATTTCTTCACTTTAACCTCCAGGTTACTTGTACATTTAACTACACCAAGACAGCTATTTTTCCCAACTTTAATATGTATAGCAGAGTCACATTTTAAATAGGGATTAGATTCAAAAGTCAATGCATTAGGTAGAAATTTGAAGAAAAAAAAATACCTTCAAGGTCACTTTAAGCTCTAAAATCCATGATTTGATGATCCCAAGGCAGCAGAGCATAGTGCTTAGAGATAGGGTCTCATAGGTAAGAAGATGTATTAAAATTCCTTCTCTCACCCATATTGACTGTGTGACCCTGTGCAATTTATATAATCTGTCAATTCTCTAGGGATTCTATGTTTTAAAGGAGGTGTCAATTTGCGTTGATAAAGCAAGTTCCTCACTGATAGGTCTTTGAGTCTGTGAAATCTTAGGTCCTTCCATGGTCAATTCTGGAGAGATTGATTTACTCAATCCAACCCCAGTTAAAGTAAGTGCTAATTTGCAAGATCAATTATACTCACTCACAGACCTTAAGTATGGGAAAAGTCCTTCAAACTGAAATACTGAGGGGTCATATACGTATATTTGTGTGTCTCTCTGTGTATATGCATATATACACACACACATACATGTGTGTGCAATGTGTGTGTATTGCGAAGTTATATCTATATTAGTTTCAGAGATTAGAGCCAGTAAAGCATTCCAACACTTCCTAATGGGTTTTGAAATAATGACTGACTTGTGGAAGTAAATGAAAATTTCAAAGAGGGTTCATCAATCCCACAAACATTGCAGAGTAGAAGCCTCAGCCTGAGAGAACTCTGAAGAAAAGGTCAGCTCTACCCTGACTTCTCATGCCAATGACCCTTGTCACAGATATAATATAATCATAATGGTTTCATTAATCATTTTCCATTAAACTGAAATTATCCTCAATCACAAGTAGTTCAGGTGTTAACTAAAGATAGATATGAATGGGAAGTTATGCAGAGAGCCCAACATTTATCTAAAAGTTAAGAAATTTCCTAACTGTGGGCTCAAAACAATTGTTATTTTACCCATAAATTTTCATGAAAAGTAAACTTCCTAAAGCTGAAGAGGAATTACAAGGATCTTCCAGGCTGTTATATTGTTCCCTAGACTTAAAAGAAGCTATTTATTGTAACAATGTTACAAATGAAATCCCAGATGGTCAAAATTTATCTTTGAAAATCCTTTAAATTGGATGACTTCTATTTTATTGTCATTACTGAACTGTTTGTCTTCCTTGGTGGATTGAGCTCCTAAATTAAAAGTTAAGTGTGATGCAGCAGCAGGGTATATTGTCATTGAGGGTAGTTATTGTCCTAAGGAGGTCAACAGTTTCTTGTAATGTGTTTCCATCCTTTATCATCATTTAAGGTTCGTGCCTTCTAACCTTAAGTTAAATGGCTTTTTAGTCTCCACTTTTAATAAAAACAAGGAATATCTCTGCCTTATTAAAATGAAACCTAACTTTAAAAATAATATTTTATTTTTTCATAGTTACATATAAAGACAATTTTAATATTTGTTTTGAAAAAAAAATCTTGAGTTCCAATTTTTCTCCCTCCTCCTCTCAGCTCCCCCCAGCCCTGAGACAGCAAGCAATTTTATATACATGTTCAATTATGCAAAACATATTTCTATATTAGTCATGTTGTGAAAGAAAAGAGAGACCCAAAGTGGAAAAAAAAAACCCTCACAAAAAAACACAGGAAGTGAAAAATATTATGCTTCTATCTACATTCAGACTCCAATAATCCTTTTTTTTTTCCTTGGGGTGGATAGCGTTTTTCATTATTAGTCCTTTGTGTATTTTCTTGGATCATTCTATTGCTGAGAATAGCTAAGTCATTCACAGTTGATCAATTATCATACAATATTGCTGTTACTATGTAGAATGTTCTTCTGGTTCTGCTCACTTTACTCTGAATTGGTTCATGTAAGTCATTCTAGGTTTCTCTGAAATCTGCCTGCTCAGCATTTCTTATAGCACAGTAATATTCCATTACAGTCAGAACTTCCTGACCACATAGTCCCTGCTGATAGAGCAGCTGTCATGCCCAGCAACAATAGCAACAACAACCTGGAAGACCAGCAGCCTCAGGCCCCACCCTGGAGCTTTAACATTTCCTGGGTGGAGCTCCAGATGAATGGAAATGGAAAACAAACCACCTGGGGTCTAGAGCCTTTGTCCTCCTCTTCTATTCACAATGGAGGCAAGAAGATTATCCTTGAAGCACACCATGAGTCATAGCCAAGCAGCTCCAGAGATAGTTCTCACTATGACAGCCCTTCCCCACAAGAAGGTGGTCAGATAACGTTTGATGTGGATATACACCCCAGCAAGGACCATAGTTCTCAGTCTGAAGAAGAAACTTCTGAAGGAGAAAAAGAAGTGGAGGCTTTGAGAAAAGTGTAGACTGGATTTCGAACTAGTCCAGCCAGCTAGAGAACATAGCCCCTGCCCCCCAGGAATTTCCATTCTGGCACCCTATACATTCCATTTCTTTAAATATGAGGAAAAGTGGAGCGATGAAGAAAGTGGTCATTTTCTCAGGAGAATTTCTTAATGTTCATTCCATCAGTGTTCATCTCTCATATTTTGGTTTGGGGACTAGGCATCTATATTGTAAAATGACTGAGTTTCCCTCCTGGCTGCCCAGTGCATTCTCTGTGGAGTACCCTCCCGGTCACATTAGTGTACTTGAACTTGAGGCCATTTTAAGTATGCCCCAGTCCTGGATCCAATCCTCTATTTACATATCTATGTTACAGGTCTTGGGATTCAGTATTTTATTTGAACTCTTGGGAGGCATTTTCATGACCTCATTCCGTTTTTGGCCTGTAATTCCCTGAATTTCCTCACAGGAGTTTACCATTGTCTAGAAATTTGCAGTCTTCTTTTCAACACAGATGCCACCAGCAAGCATTTTATTTTTATTGCATCCTTGTTAATACCACTTGAGTTCAAGCTACAGCATACCCATAGAAATATTGACTGATGTAGGACCATGACCATTACTCTTAAAAAAAAAAAAGCAGGATAAACAAATATCCTATCAAACCTTGATTTTTCAAGACAAAGACAAGCTCTTATAAACTCATAATTTATATTTATAGCAAAAACAAGGAAAAAAGGAGTAGAAAAAATAGTCTGTGGCAATTAAAAAAAAAGGTATTTAAAACCAGCTTTGGGGCCCTTTTGTCTCCAAGCCACCCATTCACACGTGGGAAATTTGCAGGAAGCTACCTTCACAAATAAAGGATGGAGACTAAGCAGGAAATGTTGAGGACCATAGGTGGGGCCTAAGATTGCTTGCCCTCATGGTTGTTCTTGCTCTTGCTGTTATTGTTGGGCACAGCAGCTGCTCTATCAGAGGGGACTAAGTGGTCAGGAAATTAAAATTGTAATGAAATATTACTTTGCTATAAGAAATGCTGAGCAGGGGCGGCTAGGCTGCGCAGTGAATAGCACGCTGGCCCTGGAGTCAGGAGGACCTGAGTTCAAATCCGGCCTCAGACACTTAACACAAAAACTAACTGTGTGACCTTGGTCAAGTCACTTAACCCCAATTGCCCTCCAAAAAAAAAAAGGCAAAACAAACAAACAAAAGAAATGCTGAGCAGGCAGATTTCAGAAAAACCTGGACTTACATGAACTAATTCAGAGTACTTAGAAGTACTGAGGACTAGAGTGCTAGCAGAATGTTGACGTTTCTGATAGAGAGGGTCTCAGGCCTAGATGAGAGAAGAGAGATAGGATTTGGAACTTTGGGTTTTGGGAGTTATACCTGCTGTGCATTAAGATGATTTCATTTTTTATTTCTTAAAGGACTGTTTCCCTTTTAGTTTTTCCCATAAAAAGAAGTTCTTGAATGAATTCTAGTGTGTTTGCTGCATTTACAGGCTTCTTGTTATTGGAAATTTAATTTTTTCTGGAACCCTTTAAAGATGTTCTTGGGCTTCCAGAGCCATTGCAAGCAATTGGCTGCTCAGTGGAGTGGTCCTGGGGGTGGGGAGCAGTTGACCAAGTCCTGAAATGATGTCCCTTTTGATGTTCTTCCAGAGCTCCCACTTGTTATTATTTACTGTTCAAACTTCCCCAGGGCAATACCAGTGACCCTTAAGCCAGATTCCCCCCCATTCCTGTCAAGGATCCTGCTCTAGATTAATGAATTCTTTGACTGGGGAACACAGCCTCTCTTTCAGTGACCTTTCCTTCTTTAAAATGTGAAGTTTCAGTACCAAATTGTTAGGAAGCATAAGGATTTACAGTGTTCTCAAGTAGATTTTATTGGATTTTAGAATATGTATCATTACTCTGAAGGATACTACTATATGTGTGATATATAAATAATTACTGTTTATGATATAGATTTTAATAATAGCTACTTTGAAAACTAGCTATTTGTTCATTTATTTAGTGCATTGGCCAATTTGCAAAAACTGTTTCATCAAACTTTTTTTCTGTATAACATTTTATAAAGTAGATGTGGTATGACAGAATTTAATTCTCAACTGACTAGTTTGTATTAGTAAAATTGGCCATGGCAAGTATGTTATAACTCATTGATTTGGCTTAATTATTTTTTCTCCTACCATTTGAAAAAACATTGCAAGGTATGAGCCAGGGCCCAAATAAAAGCAACAATTAATTCTTTTTAGATGTCTTTGTTATTTCTCTTCTCCATTTGAATTCTGAATGTGGTAACACTTGATTTGCCTTCTATAACCTGTTTATTTCAAGTATGTATCTTGGATTTCATTTGGAGGTGACTGAGAAGGCTGGTGAGACTGTTCACTGAAATGACATTGAACACATGGTTAAAACATATAGATGGAAAAGGTTAGTTTACTCTTAAGGATTAATTAATGGCACCTTGTTTTATATTAAAGTTGGCGCAATTCAAGGTTGAGCGTAGGAAAAGATTTCTGTTTAAAATTGGGCACATCTTTTTAAGAGAAATAAATTAATCACCCCTTTCCACGTTAAATAGTTGGTTTTTATCTGTAGTGTGTTTACAACTTAATTATCTTTACAGCTATTTGACCATTGAAAATAAATGCATCGGGGCGGCTAGGTGGCGCAGTGAATAGAGCGCCGGCCCTGGAATCAGAAGGACCTGAGTTCGGAGCCGGCCTCCAACACTTAATCCGCACAAACAAAAACCTAGCCGTGTAACCTTGGGCAAGTTACTTAACCCCAATTGCCCTAAAGGGGCGGCTAGGTGGCGCAGTGAGTAAGAGCGCCGGCCTCGGAGTTTGGATGACCCGAGATCAGATCCGGCCTCAGAAAATGAGCACCCACGCATAAATAATGACTAGCCGTGTAACCTTGAGCAAGTTACTTAACCCCAATTGCTTTAAAAAAAAAAAAAAAAGAAAAGAAATGCATCTGTCCTGTTATTCCTCAAGTAGCTGTGAAATCAACTGTTCTTGGAATCTTACTGAAACAAAAATGGCTAGAGCTTTTTATCATAAGATGATATAAGGCAGTCTTCATTGATAACCCTACTAGAGGTTTGGAGTGAAAATCTTGGTCTCCCAAACTTTGAGTGAACAAAAACAGCTCAATGTGTAATCTGAAAAGAATTTCAGCTATTAACAGTTGAAGTGTTGTAAAGAAAAATGTTGTTTTAAAGAGTTACAACTGTTTATAGTTTTATAAATAAATAGAGGTTTCATTTTTCTTATATTTAATGAAAACTGACTTAAATATATGTAAATAAAAGATTAAGAGCAAAAATGCATATAATCAAACAGTGAAAAATGGAGCAAGTTAGCTTGCTGTAGCAGATAATTGACTATAAATTGAAAATCACCAATCAGTTTCCCTCAACAAATTGAACCATTTGATGAAATGATTGAAATCTACTGGGCCAAAGTGATTCTGAATTCATCGATTTAGTTATTAGCACTTTGTTTACAATTTGTGTAAAAGTTGTAATTATAAATGTTTTATTCCATGAAAGTGCTCTCTCTCTCTCTCTTTCACACACACACACACACACACACACACACACACACACACACACACACAATTCCATTATAATCATATACCACAACATGTTTTGTCATTCCCAAAATGATGGACATTTACTTAACTTCCAATTTTTTCCATGACAAAAAGAGCTGTTGTAAATAATTACCTTCCCCCCTTTTTGTTATCTCTTTGAATACAGGCCTACTAGTGATATTAAAATGCTCTACAGAATGATTGGATCAGTTCACCTTTCCACCACCAGTACATTAGCACCCCAATTTTTTCACACCCCTTCCAACATTTTTTATTATTTTTTGTCATAGTAGCCTAATCAATAGTGATTTAGAGCATTTTTTCCATATAACTATAGATGGAACCTAGCTTGTTTTATGAATTTATAAGAAACTTATGAAACACAAAGAACAGAATGAAGAAAATGGTGTTCTGAGAGGCAAGATATTAAACTTTGAGGAAGACTCTTTTATCAGTGCTGATATTCTAAACAAAGAGTAAGCCCTTACCTTTTTGTCCCTGCTTCAGAAATCCAGCGACAGGATGCTACCCAAAGGATGGCCTGGCTTATTAGTGTCCAGACAGCACATTTCTTTTACCCTTTCCCATCACAAAGACTCCAACATTGGAGTTATTGCTAACTGGAGGTTAAGATGCCCAGGGTGCTTTTGTCCCTGTTAAGGCAAACTATGGATTCTTGCTCCAGTGCTATAGATAGTAGTGTGAGACTAGTCTGAAGGAGAAGATTGTTAAAAGCAATGAAGTTTAAAGCACTAGCAGAGAGAAATATGCAGGAACTTTCACTGATTAGCTGGGTTCTATGATGGGGAGATCCTTTATTTTTGCATGATATCTATTATATATTTTAAAAGAATAGCAAAATTTACATAATCAATTTGCAGTTTCATATGCAATCATCTTTTTATGGAAATGTTTGTTTTATTCCATAAATTAAAAATATTTTTCCTAAAGTATGACACCCTCTGCTGCATCTGTTCTTGCAACCCCATATGAGGGAAATAAAAATATCTGAATATTTTAAGTTAACAATAGTGTTTATGCTCCAAATAAAGCATCCTACAAAGCTGACCTTAAATGCAAATACTTACATTCGTATATAATACCATCAATTTATCACTTTTAATTTTTTCTTTTTCTTTTTAGTTCAATTTATTTTTTGTTACATTTTAAAAAAATTTTTATTTATTTTTTTTTTTAAAGCAATTGGGGGTAAGTAACTTGCTCAAGGTTACACGGCTAGTCATTATTTATGTGTGGGTGCTCATTTTCTGAGGCCGGATTTGATCTCGGGTCATCCCAACTCCAAGGCGGGCGCTCTTACTCACTATGCCACCTAGCCACCCCTTTAGGGCAATTGGGGTTAAGTTACTTGCCCAAGGTCACACGGCTAGGTTTTTGTTTGTGTGGATTAAGTGTCTGAGGCCGGCTCCAAACTCAGGTCCTTCTGATTCCAGGGCCGGCACTCTATTCACTGCTCCACCTAGCTGCCCCTTTTTGTTACATTTTAAGTTCCAGTCTCCCTTCCGTCCTCTCTACCCTGCACTAGAGAAGGCCACCATATGACACTCGCATATGCATGTATAATATGTAAAACCATACTATGCATACCTCTATTTATCAGTTATTTCTCTGGAGGTGGATAGCATCTTTCATCATAGATCCTTGTTCTTGAATTGAGTGTTTATAATACTCAGAATAACTTAGTTGTTCACAGTTATTTTTTGAACAATATTACTATTATTGTATACAATGCTTCATTGATTCTTCTCATTTCACTCTTCATTATATTATGAGTCTTTTTTTATAAATCAATTTATTTTTAGTTTTCAGTATTCACTTCCATAAGTTTTAACTTTTTCTGTGCCTCCCTCCCACCTCTCCAAGGTGTTGTGTAATTCTATATAGCCTCTACATATACATTCTTATTAAGTGTATTTTCACATTAGTCATGTTGTATAAAAGAATTAGAACTAATGGGGGAACCAAGAAAAAGAAAAAACAAAACAACCAAAAAGAGAGCAAATAACATGCTCTGATCTGCATTAAGATTCCATATTTCTTTCTCTGCATGAGGATGGCACTCTCCATCATAAACCTTTTAGAGTTGTCTTAGAAACTTGCATTGCTGAGAAGAGCTAAGTCTATCAAAGTTCGTCATTGCACAAGGTGGCTGTTGCTGTTCTGTGTCCAGTGTTCTGGTTCTATTCACTTCATTCAGCATAAATTCATATAAATCAGTTCATCAATTCCAGGTTTTCCTGAAGTCCTCCAGCTCATCATTTCTTATAGCACAATCATATTCCACTACATTCATATACTACAAATTATTTAGCCATTCCCCAACTGATGGGCATCCCCTCAATTCCCAATTCTTGACCACCACAAAAAGAGCCATTATAAAAATGTTTGTACATGTGGGTCCCTTTCCCATTTTTATGATCTCACTGGGGCTACAGACCTTGAAGTGGTATTGCTGGGTCAAAGGATATGCACATTTTTAAAGTCTTTTGAGCATAATTCCAAATTGTTCTCCAAAATAGTTGGATCAGTTCACAACTCCACCAAAAATTCATTAGTGTTCCAATTTTTCCACATCTCCAATATTTATAATTTTCCTTCTTTTTCTGTCATATTGGCCAATCTGAGAGGTATGAGGTGAAACTTCAGAGTTGTTTTGATTTTCATTTCTGTAATCAATAGTAATTTTGAAGTTTTTAAAAATGACTATGGATAGCTTTAATTTATTTCTCCCCCATTTTTCTGCTTTTCAGAGGGGGGAAGGTAGAGCACTTGCAGTTAAGTGACTTGCCCAAGGTCATACAGCTAGTTTTTTTGTGTTAAGTGTCTGAGGCTGGATTTGAACTCAGGTTCTACTGACTCCAGGGCCAGTGTTCCATTCACTGTGCCACCTACATCCCCCAGATAGCTTTAATTTCTTCATCTGTAAATTGTCTATTCATATCCTTTGACCATTTATCGGTTGGGGAATGATTGCAGTTTTATAAATTTGACTCAGTTCTCTACATATTTCAGAAATGAGGCCTTTACCAGAGACATTGATTATAAAAAGTATTTCACAATTTTGTGCTTCCCTCCTAATCTTGGTTGCATTGTTTTGTTTTGTTTTTTTTTTGTGCAAAAACTTTTCAATTTAATATAATCAAAACTATCCATTTTGTATTTTATAATATTCTCTGTCTCTTGTTTTGTCATAAATTCTCCTATTTTCCATAAATCTGACATGTAAACTATTCCTTGCTCTCCTAATTTGCTTCTAGTATCAGCCTTTATATCTAAATCATGGACCCATTTGAACTTTATTTTGACATACAGTAAGATATTGGTCAATGCCCAATTTCTGCAATGCTGTTTTCTAATTCTCCCAGCAGTTTTTGTCAAATAGTGAGTTGTTATCCCAAAAACTGGGGCTTGAGGCTTATCAAACAGTAGATTACTGTAGTTATTGACTACTGTGTCATGTATATCTAACCTATTCCACTAATCTAACAATCCAATTTTTAGCCAGTACCAAGTAGTTTTGATGATTGCTTCTTTATAATATAATTTAAGATCTGATAAGTCGAGGCCACCTACCCTAGCATTTCTGTTCATTAATTCCCTTAATATTCTGGAACTTTGGTTCTTCCAGGTGAATTTTTGTTATTATTTTTTCTAGCTCTATAAAATAGTTTTTGGTAGTTTGACTGTTATGGCACTGAATAAGTAAATTAATTTACATAGAATTATCAGTTTTGTGTATTTGGTCTATCCATGAGCAACAGATATTTTCCAATTATTTAGATGTGACTTTATTTGTGTGAAAAGTGTTTTGTAATTATGTTTATATAGTTCTTGGGTTTGTTTTGCCTGTTAGATTCTGAAATATTTTATAATGTCTACAGTAACTTCATTTTTTTTCCAAATGTTTTATTAACTTCTGGTTTACATCATTCATTTCCATCAAATTTTCTGTTACAATTTTCCCCATTTTTCCCCTACCCATCACCCTGGAATAACAGTCATACAGGATATCCCCTCATCCAATCTGCTCTCTCCCATCTCTTCTCCCATACCCCTTCGACTTTTCTAATAGGGCAAGGTGAATCCCCAAGCCACATTGCCTGCACATCTTATCTCCCAATTATATGCAAAATAGTATTAATCATGGTATTTATATATTTTTTAAAAATTGATTTTAAAAGGAAGATAAGCAACTCAGTATATGTTGTACATGTGTAGCTATGCAAAACATTACGCAAGTAGATATATTGTAAAAGACTGGAGGATGATTTCCCTCCCTCCCCTCCCCCCTTTGACCTTTGCCACTCCCCATCTTGATCCTGTCCCTTTTCAAAAGTGGGTGCTTCCAACATCCTTCCCCACCATACCGCCCTCTGCTCCACTACCTTCCCCCAACCCCCTCCCCCCCACACTCCTGTAGGGTGGGACACCCTATTTAGTATGCATGTCATTCTCTCCCTGGTCCAATTTAAATGAGAATAAGGTTTTGCCTTTTTGCCTTCCTGTTCTTCCCCTCCCCTGCAACCACCTTCCCCTGCCTCCTCTACACGATAACAGTTCACCCCATTGTCTCTCCCCATTCCCACTCACCACATTACTCTCTTACCTCTTAATCTCACCTTTTAAGTATCATCCCATCCTATTAAATTCGAGCTGTGCCCTCTATGTATACCTGAAAACATATATATATATATATGCACATTCAAATATGCATTCATATGCCCATATACACTTCTTCAACTATTTTCATACTAAGAAAAGTTTCATCAGTTACAATTATTGTTTTTCCCTGTAGGAATGTAAATAGTTCAACTTTGATAAGTTCATAGTGATTTCTTTTCCCTGTTTACCTTCTCAGGCATCTCTTGCTTCTTGTATCTGAATGTCAAATTTTCTATTCAACTCTGTTTTTTTCCTCAAGAATGCTTGAAAGTCCTCTATTCCACTGAATGACCAAATTTTCCTCTGAAACATGATACTCAGTTTTGCTGGGTAGGTGATTTTTGGTTTTAATCCCAGCTCCTTTGACCTCCAGAATATCATATTCCATGCCCTTCAGTCCCTCAGTGTAGAAGCTGCCAGATCCTGTGTTAATCTGATTGTGTTTCCACAATATTCAAATTATTTCTTCCTGGCTGCTTGTAATATTCTCTCTTTGATCTGGGAATTCTGGAAGCTGGCTATAATGTTCTTAGGAGTTTTCTTTTAGGGATCTTTTTCAGGAGGTAATTGGTAGATTCTTTTAATCTCTATTTTGCCCTCTGCTTCTAAAACATCCAGGCAATTTTTCTTGCGAATTTCTTGAAGGATTATTTCTAGATTCTTTCTTTGATCATGGCTTTCAGGTAGTCCAATAATTTTTAAAATTGTCTCTCTTGGATCTATTTTCCAGGTCAGTGATTTGTCCCATGAGATATTTCATATTGCCTTCTATTCTTTCATTTGTTTGGATGTGCTTAATAGCATCTTGATTTCTCATAAAGTCACTAGCTTCCATTTGCTCCAGTCTAATTCTGAAGAAATGAACCCCCTAAGTGACCTTTTGAGATTCTTTTTCCATCTTGCAAATTCAGCTTTTTAAGGCATTGTTCTCCTCATTGCCTTTCTGAGCCTCTTTTGCCATTTGAGTTAGTCTATTTTTTAAGGAGTTATTTTCCTCACTCAGGCTGTTGACTCTCATATCATACTTTTCTTGCATCTTTCTCATTTCTCTTCCTAATTTTTCCCCACTTCTCTTATCTGCTTCTAAAGGTCCTCTATGGCCTGTAGCCAGCTAGTATTTTTCATTTGGGGCTTTTGGTGCAGGAGTTCTGACATCATAGTCCTCCTCCCTTTACATGCTTTGATCCTCTTTGCCCCCAAATTAGGAGGCTAATGTTGGATTTTTCTGTTTATTTTGTTTCCTTTGCCTGGACATGTTGCTACTCAATTACTTGACTTTTGGGCTTGTTGCCACAGTATACCTTTGCCACCAGCCAGGTGAACTTCCATCCCAAAAGTTGGGATTTTCTCACCTTCCAGAGGTGTTAGTTGGGTGGCCTCTGTGAATCCTCCACACACTCTGGCAAGCTGGTCACACACCTGAAGACCTCCACTCTAGACTCCAATCCAGATCCAGGAAGGGTAAAACAAGAGTGCTTACCCCCCCCCCCCAGACTGATTGCCAGATACCCCTAGAGTTCACAGGCCAAGAGCTGAAGCTGCACCACGGCCAAGTGGCACAAGCTGCGCCAGCTCTTCAGCAGCTTCTTGACCCCAGGGGAAGAAGCTGAGGCATTCTCCCAACCATTACCAAAGTCCATAGGGCACTGACCTCTCACTTTGTCTGTGGTATCTATGTGTTGGCAATTCTGGAAACGCCACAGCTGCTGCTGTTCTGGTGTACCTCCAGCTGGCTGCTGGTCCTGCCCCCCTGGGACTAAAACCACAACTCATGGGGGCCTGGGCTCGGCTCCCTGAGCTCTGCACTGGCTGCTCCCTGCCAGACTGCAGGACTGTGCTCAGCAGTAGGTTAGCTTCTCTATGTCATTTTGTGGGTTCTGGAGCTCCAGAGGTTGTTCAGAGTCCTCCTTTTACATATTTTTAAAGTGGTGTGGTTTGGAGCTCCATGGAAGTGCTGTTTCTACTCTTCCATCTTGACTCCACCCCCCTACAGTAACTTTAAATGAAATTTTTCTTTTTATCTTTTGCTGTTGGGCTTTGTTAGTAATATATAGAAAAAGCTAATGATTTGTGTGGGTTTATTTTATATCCTGCAACTTTGCTAAAGTTGTTTATCATTTTAAGTAGTTTTAACTTGATCCTATAGGATTCTTTAAGTATATTATCATATCTTCTACAAAGAGTGATAGCTTACTTTCTTCTTTGCCTATTCTACTTCCTTTAATTCCTGCTTTTTTTTATTGCTAAAGCTAATGTTTCTAGTTCCATAATGAATAACATTGCTGAAAATAGACATCTTTGTTTCACCCTTATCATACTGAAAATGCTTCTAGCTTATCCTAATTACATATAATATTTGTCTATGGTTTTATATAGATGCTGCTTATCATTTTAAGGAAAACTCCATTTATTCCAATGCTTTCTGTGATTTTTAATAGGAATGGATGTTGTATTATTTCAAAAGCTTTTTCTGCATTTACTGCAGTAATCATATTGTTTCTGTATGTTTTGTTGTTGATATGATCAATCATGCTGATAGTTTTCCTAATATTGAACCAGCCCTATGTATTATTCATGTGACAAGTCACTGTAATTTTTTTACTAATATTTTATTTAAATATTTTGCATCTATATTCATTAGGGAAATTGGCCCATAACTTTCTCTGCCTTAACTCTTCCAAGTTTAGGTGGCAATACTATATTTGTATCATAAAAAGAATTTGGTAGGACTACAACTTTTCCTGTTTTCGCAGATAGTTTATAGTATTGGAATTAGGTATTCTTCCAATGTTTGATAGAATTCACTCATAAATATATCTGTCCTTCAATATTATTTTCTAGGTTGTTCATTGATGGCTTCTTCAATTTATTTTTCTGAGATTGGATTATTTAAGTACTTTATTTCCTTTTCTGTTAAACTGGGCAATTTATTTTGATAAATATTCATCCATTTCACTAGGATCATCAAATTTATTGGCATATACTTGTATAAATGGCTCCTAATTATTGTTTTAATTTCCTCTTCACTGGTGGTGAATTCATACTTTTTATTTTTTATACTAGCAATTTGTTTTTCTTTTTTTAAATCAAATTAATCAAAGACCAATCTGTTTTATTTTTTAATAAAATCAGTTCTTTGTCTTAACTAGTAGTTCAATAGTTTTCTTAATTTCCATTTTATTAATCTCTTCTTTGTTATTCAATATTTTTACTTTGGAATTGAATTGGAAATTTTTCATTTGTTCTTTTTCTAGCTTTTTAGGTGCATGGCCAATTCATTGATCTACTCTTTCTCTATCATATTTATGTAAACATTTAGAGATATAAAACTCCCCCTAGGAACTGCTTTTGCTGCATCCCATATGTTTTGGTAGGTTTTCTCATTATTGTCATTCTCTTGGATGATGTTATTATTTCTGTGATTTGTTGGTTGAACCACTCATGCTTTAGGATTAAATTATTTAGTTTCCAATTAATTTTTAGTCTATCTTTCCATGGCCCTTTGTTACATATAATTTTATTGCATCATGATTTTAAAAGGATGCATTTGATATTTCTGCCATTCTGTATTGGATTGTGATATTTTTATGCTCTAGTAAGTGGCCATTTTTTTATGTAGGTGACATGTACCACTGAGAAAAAGACACATGCCTTTCTATCCCCATTTAATTTTCTCCAAAGGTTTACCATGTCTAACTTTTCTAAAATTCTATTCACCTCCTGAGTTTCTTTCTTGTTTATTTCATTATTAGATTTATCTAGTTCAGAAAGAAAAGGGAGGTTGAGGTCCTTCACTATTAAAGTTTTGTTGTCTATTTCTTTTTTTCCACCAGAATTTCTTTATTTTTAGTTTTCAACATTCATTTCCATAAGATTTTGAGTTCCTAATTTTCTCCCTATCTCTCCCCAACACCCACCCCAATATGGCATGCATACCAATTGCCCCTTCTTCCAGTTCACTCTCCCTTATATGCCCCCTTTCCCACTGCCCTTTCCCCTTCCTTTCTTGTAGAGCAATATAGGTTTCTATATCCCATTGGGTATATCTCTTATTTCCTGGTTGTATATAAAAAACAAATTTTAGAATTTGTTTTTAAAACTTTGAGTTCTAGATTCTCTCCCTTCTTCCCTTCTAACACATCCCCATTGAGAAGACAAGGAATTCAGTATAGGTGATACATTTGTAATTATGCAAAACATTTCTCTAGTAGTCACACTATGAAAGACTAACTATATTTCTCTCCATCCTATCTACACCCCCCCATTTATTCTATGTTCTCCTTTGACACAGCCCTTTTCAAAAGGGTTTGTTTCTGACTATACACTCCCCCAATCTGCCCTCCCTTCTATCATCACTCCCTCTTATCCCCTTTCCTCTATTTTCCTGTAGGATAAGATATCCAGTTGACTGTGTATGTTATTCCCTCCTTAAGCCAAATCCAATGAGAGTGAGGTTGACTCATTCCCTTACACCTCCCTATTCTTCCCCTCCATTGTAACAGCTTTCTCTTGATTCTCTTATGTGAGGTAATTTACCCTATTCTCCTTATCCCAATATATTCTGCTCTTACCTCTTTATTTTAGTTTTTTATGTATTTTTCCCTTTGAAGTGACTCTACTTATATATATATATACATATATATGTATATATATATGTATATATATGTATGTATATATATGTATATATGTATATATATGTATGTATATATGTATATATATGTATATTTGCTTTTTTCAATTTTTTACTATAACAAATGCTTTATTAACTTCTAGTTTGCATCATTCATTTCCACAAGATTTTGAAATACAAATGTTCTCCCCATTTTTCCCTACCTACCACCCCAAATCGAGATCTCACTGGATATCCCCTCCTCCAGTCAACTCTCTCCCATATCTTCCCCCATTCTCCCTTGGATTTTCCAGTAGGGCATGGTAGATTTCTATGCCCCAGTACCAGTATGTCTTATTTCCCAGTTACATGTAAAATACTATTAATACTAGTATTTTAATATTAATACTAGTTTATTAATAATATTAATACTAATATGTATATATGTATATATTTTTTAAACATTTGATTTTAAAACTTTGAATTCCAGATTCATTCCCTTCCTCCCTTCTCACCAAACCTTATTGGGAAGATAAGTAATTCAATATAGTTTATACATGTGTAGCTATGTAAAAATTTCCATCATGGATATATTGTAAAAGACTGATTATATTTCCCTCCTTCCTATCCCACTAGTTCTATTCTCTACTTTGATCCTGTCCCTTTCCAAAGTGGGTGCTTCCAACTTCCCTCCCCCACAGCCTGCCATCCCTTCCATCATCCACCCTCTCATTCCCATCCCCCCTATTCTCCTTTATGGTGAGATACCCTATTAGGTGTGTATGTCATTCCCTCCCTAAACCAAATTCAATGAGAATAAGGTTGAGCCATTCCCTTTTGCCTTCCTGTTCTTTCCCTCTGTTGTAACCATTTTCCCTTCCCTCTTCTATATGAGATAGTTTACCCCATTCTGTCTCTCCCCATCTCCTCTCATTATATTCCTCTCTCATCTCATAATTTCACCTTTTAAGTATCATCCCTTCTTATTAAATTGGTCCTGTGCCCTCTATCTATGTATACCTGTACACATATATACACACATTCACATATATATTCATATGCCAATATACCCTCCTATATAGACATATATATGTATGTCTACATATATACCTATACATACAAATATATGTATATATGTGTGTATATATGCATACATACATATGTACATACATACACACACACACGCACACACATTTCTATTCCCTTCAACTATTCTCATACTGAGAAAAGTTTCATAAGTTACAGTTACCATTTTTCCATGTAGGAATGTAAATAGTTCAACTTTGATAAGTTCCTTATGATTTCTTTTCCCTGTTTCTCATGATTCTCTTGTTTCTTGTATCTGAATGTCAAATTTTCTATTCAACTCTGGTTTTTTCACCTAGAATGCTTGAAAGTTCTCTATTGCATTGAATGACCATATTTTCCCCTGAAACATGACACTCCGTTTTGCAGGGTAGGTAATTCAGAGTAGGTTTTAATCCCAGCTCCTTTGACCTCTGGAATATCATATTCCAAGCCCTTTGATACCTCAGAGTAGAAGCTGCCAGATCCTGTGTTGTCCTGATTGTGTTTCCACAATATTCAAATTGTTTCTTCCGAGCTGCATGTAATATTTTCTCCTTGACCTGGGAACTGCAGAACCTGGCTATAATATTCCTGAGAGTTTTCTTTTTGGGCTCTTTTTCAGGAGGTAATCAGTGGATTCTTTCAAACTCTGATTTTTCCCTCTGGTTTTAAAACATCAGGGCAATTTTCCTTCAGAAATTTTTGGAGGATGATTTCTAGGTTCATTTTTTGATCATGGCTTTCAGGTATTCCAATAATTTTTAAATTATCTCTCCTGGATCTATTTTCCAGGCCAGTGGTTTTTCCCATGAGATATTTCATATTGCCTTCTATTATTTCATTTGTTTGAATCTTTTTAACAGCATCTTGATTTCTCATAAAGTCACTGGCTTCTATTTACTCCTATATAATTCTGAAGGAATGATTCTCTTCAGTGAGCTTTTGAGATTCTTTTTCCATCTGACAAATTTGGCTTTTCAAGGCATTGTCCTCATTGCCTTTTTGAGCCTCTTTTACCATTTGTGTTAGTCTATTTTTAAGGTGTTATTTTCTTCAGTCAGGTTGTTGACTCTCAATTCATAATTTTCTTGCATGATTCTCATTTCTCTTCCCAATTTTTCTCCACTTCTCGTATTTGGTTTTCAAAATCCTTCTTAACGTCCTATATGGCCTGTGACCAGCTTGTATTTTTCTTGGAAGCTTTTGGTGCAGGAGTTCAGACTTTGCTGTCTTCCTCCTGTTCCATGCTTTGACCCTTTTTGTCCCCAAAATAGGAGTGTAACATTGTTTTGCTCTGCTTGCTTTACTTCCTTTGCTTGCTCATGTTGCAACTCAATTACTTGAACTTTGAACTTTTAGCCACAGTAAGATTGTACTACCATACAGTGGAGCTTTGTCCCAGTCCCTGGGGTTTTTGCAACTGCTGGAGCTTTTGGTTGGGTGCCCTCTGTGAGCCTAGTCAAGCTCTTGCAAACTGTTCACAAATCCCAGGACCTCGACCATAGACCAAAATCCATATGCAAGCAGGTTAAAGCAAGAGCAATTACCTATCAGACTGGTTGCTTGGTTTCAATACAGTCTGCAAGCCAGGAGCTCTGAAGTAGCCATGTGGCAGCAGCTGCATGGATGCAGCATCTTAGCCACTTCTCCCTCCAGGGGGTAAAGGCCAGAACACACTCCCAAACTACCAGATCCCAAAGTCCACAATGCACTGACCTCTCACTTTGTCCTTAGCATCTATGTGTGATAATTCTGGAAACTGCCACAGCTGCTGTTGATCTGAAGTCCCACCAGAGAGTGGCTGGTTGTGGCTGCCCTGAGGCTAAAACCTTGGTCTTATGTGGGGCTGGACTTGGCTCCCAGAGTGGTGCTGTGGCCACTTCCTGCAGGCCTGCTGGGCTGTTCTCAGTGGGAGATTAGCTTCGCTGTGTCATTTTGTGGGTTCTGTAGCTCCAAAGTTTCTCTAGAGTCATTTTTATATGAATTCGAGGAGGTGGAAGCCTCATGGAAGCCCTGTTTCTACTCCACCATTTTATTTTTTAGATATTATCTCTTCATATTCAACTTACATTGAACCTTCTATTTTTATATACATACATACATACATACAAGCATACACCTGTATCATATTCTTAGCCTTATATTTTGTGTTATCCTGATTGTGCTTCAACAATACTCAAATTGTTTCTTCCTGACTACTTATAATACTCTCTCCTTGACCTGGGAACTCTCGAATTTGACTCTAATATCCCTAGAAGTTTTCTTTTTTGGTATCTTTTTCAAAAGATGTTTGGTGGTTTCTTTCAATTT
Organism: Gymnobelideus leadbeateri; assembly: GCA_011680675.1. Lineage (NCBI taxonomy): Eukaryota > Metazoa > Chordata > Mammalia > Diprotodontia > Petauridae > Gymnobelideus > Gymnobelideus leadbeateri. The sequence continues at coordinate 125,678 of WOXC01008917.1, read as the reverse complement.
CTATTTTACCTTTGATTCTAGTATAGCAAGGCAATTTTCCTTTGTAATTTCTCGAAAGATGATGTCTATGTTCTTTTTTTGTTCATGGCTTTCAGGTACTCCAATATTTTTAAAATTGTCTCTACTGGATCTGTTTTCCAGGTTAGTAGTTTTTCCATTAAGGTATTTTACATTGTATTCTTTTTTTTTCATTCTTTTAATTCTGTTTTATAATATCTTGGTTTATCATAAAGTCATTAACTTCCATTTGTTCCATTCTGATTTTGAGGGAATCATTTCCTTCAGTGAGCTTTTGCATCTCCTTTTCCGTTTCGCCTTTTTGCTTTTTAAGGCACTCTTCTCCTTATTAGCTTTTTGGATCTCTTTTGCCATTTGCGTTGTTCCATTTTTCAAGGTGTTATTTTCTTCAGTATTTTTTTTTTGTCTCCTTTAGCAAGCTGTTGAATAATTTTTAATTATTTTCTTGTGTCAATGAGATTTCTCTTTCCAATTTTTCCTCTTCTTCTCTTGATTTTCAAAATCCTTTATGAGCTTCTCCATGGCCTGTGCCCAATTCATATATTCCTTGGAGGCTTTTCATGCTAGAGTTTTGACTTAGTTGCCTTCTGCTTGCATATTCATTCTTCTTTGTCACCAAAGTAAGATTCTATAGCCTGATTTTTTCGCTCTGTTTGCTCATTTTCCCAGCCAATTACTTTCCTTTTGAACTCTTTGTCAATGTAGTACTCTGCTTCCAGAGTGGACAGTGTTCTGTCCTAAATTTCTGGGTGGTTGCTTGCACAGCTGTTTTCAGAGCTACTTCTAGGCGCCTCTAAATTTTCAGTTTTTCTCAGGTGATATGATCACATGAGATGCATCCTTTCCTGGCTTTTGGTTTTTTTGAGTGACCCTAAGCCTTCTTATCTGCCTAGGAAATTTGAGAAAGACCCTCTCTCCACAGCCACCACAAGCTCTGCCATGCCAGCACTCTTTCTCACCCCATGACCACCACCAAAGACTGCAATCCAGATCCAAGCAGGGCAAAGCAAGAGAATCATGCCTTAGTATCAGCAAATAGATCCCTGCAATTCCCATATGATCAGCTGCTTCATTTCCCACACTTTTTGTGGGACTGGAGCCCTAGAAGCAGCCACTGCTGCTGCTGCTGTTGCTGCTGTCACTTCTTCCAACTCTACCTCCTGCACCTCTGCCACCCAAGGGCTGGGGTTGAACAGTTGTAGTTATGATTACTATCTGTGTCTTTCTCTCCATCTTCTTTCTCCACTGTGTATGACTTTACTTCCTCCTTCTCCCTTTCCTTCCTTAGAAGAGTTTTGCTTTTGATCACCTCCTCCCTCAATATTCCCTCCCTTCTGTCAGTACCCCTCACTTTTCTTTCCCTTTTCTCTTAATACTTCTTCCCTCCCTTTTAAACACTCTCTGCTTTTTCTTTCCTATTTCCCCCCTACTGCCTGTAGGGCAAGTTAGATTTCTCTACCTGAGTATGGCATTCCTTCCTTGAATCAAATCTGATGACAGTAAATTTCAAACAGTGCTCATCTCTCTCTTCTTTTCCTCTACTATAAGAAGTTGCCTTTTCATGTGATGTAATTGACTCTTTTCTATCTCCTCCTTTTCTCTTTTCACATTACAATCCCTTTTCACCCCTTGATTAGGTTTTTTTTTTATCATCATGTCACTTAATTTAAACCCAATCCCTCTGTCTAAGCATATCCCTTTTAAATGTCATAATGAGGATACATTTCTCAAGATTTACCAATATCATTTTCCCATGTAAACAGAGATTTAAACAGTTTGTCCTTATTGAATATCATTTTTCTGCTCTTCTTTACCTTTTCATGCTTCTCTTGAGTCTTGTATGTGAAGATCGAACTTTCCATTGAACTCTCTTTTCATTAGGAAGGTCTGGACGTCCCCTATTTTATTGAATGTCCATCTCCTTGCTTGAAAGATTATGCTCAGTTTTTTCTGGGTAGTTGATCCTTGATTGTAATCTGGTCTACTTTGCCTTATAGAATATAATATTCAAAGCCCTCCAGTCTTTTAGTATAGAAGCTTCAAGGTCCTACATGATCCTCACTATAGTTCCACAATATTTGAATTGTTTCTTTCTGACTAGTTGCAGTATCTTTGCCTTGACCTGGTAATTCTGAAATTTGGCTGTAATATTCCTTGGCTTTTTCAGTTTGGTATGTATTTTAGGAGGTGATAATTGGATTCTTTTGATGACTGTTTTACCCTATGGTTCTAGGACCTCGGTGCAGTTTTCCTTGGTGACTTCTTGGAAAACTGCACAAGCTCTTTCTTTCTTCATGGCTTTCAGGTAGACTGGAAATTCTTAAATTATCTCTCCTGGATCTGTTTTCTGTATCAGTTCTTTTTCCACTCAGACATTCTACATTTTCTTCTATTATTTTATTCTTTTGATTTTGTTTAATTGTTTGATCCCTGATCCTTGATATCTTATTGCTAGCTTCCACTTGCCCAATTCTAATTTTAAGAAATTGTTTTCTTAAGTTAGCTTTTGTATCTCCTTTTCCATTTGGTGAATTATATTTTTATTCATTTGTTTATTTATTTATTCATTTATTCTATGTTTACTTCAGTGTACTTTTTTAACATTTTGTCTCTTCTGATTTTGAAGGAATTGTTCAATTTTTTTCTACCTCTCTAATTTGATTTTTAAAATCCTTCTTGAGCTATTCCAAGAAGGCTTTTGGGCTTTAGACTAGATCGTACTCCTCTTTGAGGTTTAAGATGTGGGTATAGTGACAATACAGACCCCTTCTGAATTTTGTTTTGATCTTCTCTGTCTCCAAAATAAGAATCTATGGTCTTTGATTTTTTATGTTGCTTCTTGCTAATGGTGTTTGTCTTTTTCCTGACTTATAAAGTTGATCTCTGCTTCTGGGGCACAGGTGGCACTGCCCTACTCTTTTTGTGCTGGGTCCTTGTGGCTGGGTTATTGGCTTTATGTGCTAGGGCCTCAGGTTCTGGCAGCTGGAGGCTGTAACTTACCTGGTGCTGAGCTGGAGTTACTGTTAGTGGTTGGTGTGTGCTGATGCTAGGTGAGGGTTTTACTGAATTTCTCCCAGGGTTACACTGAAGGTCACAGGGCAAGGTGTGGGAGTGGGGGTGGTCTGGCCATTTAAGGTCACCTCATTTCTGGGGGCTGTGCTAGAGCACTGGTAGGCTTACTCTCTGGTGTACACCTGTCCACCATGCAAGTGGTAGTTCTCCACATTGCTGTCTTCTAGTTCCCCTGTCTGGGCAGGGGGTTAAGAGGGTGGGGTCCTGGGGTTGGCATGTGCCCACTCCACTACCCTGGGGCTCAGGATCTTCCACTGCTTTGGTGAGGTGGGTCCTGCCACCAGGATGTCTCCTATACTGTACTGGTCCCCTTCAGCCACAGTAAGATAGAGCTTTCCTGTTAATTCCCTTAGCCTCATGAGCTAAAAACTTATTACACTGCACCTTTCTGCTGGTTCCACTTTTCCAGAATGTTTCCTGAGGTGGTATTTTCTAGGTTTTTCAAGATCTGTAAGATAGAGTAAGAGCAACTTACTTTTTACTCGGCCATCCTGGTTCCTGGAAGTCCATGCTCTACTTCTAGTATTTGTGTTCATCAGTGGGAGTAATAATATAGCTTAGTTCATGTAATTTAAAACTAAAGATAATGCAATAGCACTGTGTAGCATCATTGATGATAAATCTTTTTTTTTCCCCTTGAGTTGGACACACTATTGTATAGGACATAGTACATAGACTAGACTGAACTTGGAAAATTAAATAGTACTTAAAATACTCTAAGCTTGTCCCTGACACACATATAAATTCATGCTTTAAATACTGATGATGTTATATAGTTGAAGATGATAGTCATTAAGCATTTGTTGAGTCTACAATGCACTAGACACTGTGCTAAACTATAGATAATTAGAGATGAGGAAAGAAAGACTATATAGCTTGTGAAGTGAAAATAATGCTTATTAAAATTCTTAAATTTTGTGTCATCTGGGGCAGCTAGGTGGCACAGTGAATAGAGCACTGGCCCTGGAGTCAGGAGGACCTGAGTTCAAATCCAATCTCAGACACTTAACACTTACTAGCTGTGTGATCTTGGGCAAGTCACCTAACCCTAATTCCTCGGCCTTCCCCCCTCCAAAAAAAAATTGTCCTGAAGCAGTAGAACAAGGGGGGAAAGCAGAAATAGAATAAACAATCCATCAATCACCACTTAAAAGCGATCCTATGAGGAAAACTCATAGGAATGTTATAGTTAAATTCAAAATCCCCACCTCAAGGAAAACTTATTGAAGTATCAAGATTAAAACAATTTTATTATGATGGTGCCACAATTAGAATTACACAAGATCTAGCAGCAAAAATATTAAAGGACTTCAGGTCTTGGAGCACAACATATCGAAGACCAAAAGAACTTGGGCTCTGGTCAAAAATATAATACCCTTCAAAGTTAACTTTTATCTTGAATGAAAAAAAATGGAAATGTGATAAACTTTCAGATTTTCAAGACTGTTAAAAAACTGAACTTATTAGACAATTCGACATATAAGAACTAAAATAAATATAAGGTACATAACAAAGACTGATTATAAGGGATCCATAAGAATAGACTGTTTACTTTTTATGTATGTAAAATGTAAAATTTATTTCTAAGATTCTTATTGATAATTGGGTAGTTCATAAGAAAGATTAGGGAGAACTTGGGCATGATATGAATTTAAAAAGTAAAACCATTGACGAACAGCTAGAAAGGGTAATTATTTTATACAAATGAGGTGCAAGAGGAAGAATTGATACGTAGAAATTAGATGGAGAGGAGGGCTGGTAGTTCTGGTAACCTACTTCACCAGGAATGGGTGTAAGAAGAAACAATACATATATATTAAGAAGAGTATAAAAGTATTCTAAATTCAGAAGAAATAAAATGGTAGGGACATAGAGAGGGGGAAGAGGACAAGGGAAAGATCTTTAGAGGGGAGGGTGAGAGAATAGGTAAATAGAGGAATAGAAGTGTGTTTAGATTTATGGGAATGGGAGGATAGGAGAGGGATCCTTGGAGTGGGGTAGACTTAGTATGATATTACATAGGAAGGCAAGGTAGTGGGTAAAAATAAACTAGAGGAGGCAGGTAGGATAGGAAACAAGAGTTATGCATATACATAAAAACAAAGATCAGGAGTAGAATAGGTTTGGGAATGTATATGTCCATGTATGTACATATGAATATGCGTATGTGTATATCTATAGTCATGGAGAAACATATCTAAAGTTTATTGTGGCCTTGGGGTGGGGGAGGGGAAAAAGAACAAAGCAAAAAGTGCATAGCAGAGAACAAAAGAAAACTCACAAAGAAGCAAAGAAAAGATGGACAATTCTCAATGCAAGAAGTGTTATTTATCATATAGTCTTTCTTGAAATGGAAATTTATTGATACATATTTTGAATCCTCTCATGTTCTGCTATGCACATGACATGCTTTTATTTCTTTCTAACTTTTTATTTAAGTTCCAATATTTAAGTTTATGGTGTGTTTTTGTTTCTTTATTTTTCTCTATTTATGTTCTGGCATTTGAGTCTAAAATAAAATTTTTGGGAAAAAATGCACAGGCAAAGGAAATTCAACAGTAGAGAGTTACTATGGGAATAGAGAAGACTAAGGCTCCTCGTCATAGGAGGATACTGAAGCAAAAATCTCTATTTTACCCCCCAAAAATGTCAAATAATCATTTGCCCACAAAGAATTCATACAAGAACTTAAAAAAAAACTTTAAAAATCAAAAGAAAGATATTGAGGAAAAACTAAAAAAGTTATAATAATAAAAGAATAATCCAAGAAAGGAAAGAAAATTATGAAAGAAAGTCAACTGATTATAAAAGGAGATCTAGAATATTAAGGAATAAAATGACTACTTGAAAATAAGAAATGAGTAAAGGGAAGTCAATGAAGTTGTAAGAAATCAAGAAATAATAAAACATGATAGAAAGAATGAAAAAAATGGAAGAGTGTGAAATATCTCTAAAGGAAAACAACTGATCAAAATAGACATGACAGATCAAAATAGGAAAAGCATAAGAATAATCAGACTACCTGAAAACTATGATAAAAAAAGATCTTGATACAATAATATAAGAAATACTGAAGTAAAATTGTCCTGAAATATTAGAACGAGAAGGGAAAGTAGAAATAAAAAAGAATCTACCAATCACAACCTGACAAAGATCCTACGAGGAAAATCCACAGGGATATTATAGTCAAATTCTGAAATCCCATGCTCAAGGGAAAAAAAATTTACATGTGGCAGTGCCACAATTAGAACCACACAAAACTTATCAGTAGTGGTAGTAGAGGCCCACAGATCTTGGAACACTATATATTGAAGAGCAAAAGATCTGGGGTTCCACCCCAAAAATATCATACCCAGAAAAGCTAAACATAATCCTGAATGGAAAAAAATGGATTTTTAATGAATTTTCAGACTTTCAGGACTTTGTTTAAAAAAAATCAGAAATAAAAAAACATAAACAAAAACAACAACCTGAATTTAATAGAAGATTTGACATATAAGAGCCAAGGAAAACCTAAGGTTTTTGCCTAACACTAATTACAAGGTATTCAATAAGGACAGACTACTTACCTTTTATTTATGTAAAACATAAAACATACATCTAAGATGGTTTTTCATAATCAGGTAGTTCATAAGAAAGATTGGGGTAGACTTAGTATGATATTACATAAAAACATAAAAATTTTTAGGAAGAGTCGAAAGATTATCTTATTATACAAATGACTTGCAAGAGGAGGAATCGACACAGAGGGATTAGATGGGGGAATGAGGGCTGTTACTTCTTGAAACTTACTTTCCTCAGCAATGGGTTTAAGAGGGTACAATACATACACAGAGGCACACATATACATATACACACAAATATGTATATAAATATACATATATATATATATAAGCATATATGTCTCCAAAAATTAGAGAAAAATAATGGTAAGGGGATAGGGAGGGGGGAGAGGATAAAGGAGGGATCTATAAAGGGGAGGGTAAAGGAATAGGTCAAAGCAGGTGTCACAGCAAGCACTCTATAATACCCAGGATGGCTGCTAGTACAGGTAATTAGATCTGCTTTTCTAAAGAAAAGCAACTCAAAAAGGGTTAACAAACTTACTTTAATGAAACATGTATCATTTACTTAGTTCAGGGGAATAAGTCAGCACCCTGAACTTCAGAGAATATAAATAGAAGTTACAAGCAGACAAAGAATACAGACAAAGAAAATAACACTTAAACAGACAAGGCTTCTAGCTATCTGACCATTACATCTACACAGTTAGTCGCCAGAGAGAGAAGCACCAATATCTGGGTTTTCAAAGCCGGGGGCTCAATGGCTGTCCAGAGTCTCATCTGGCCAAATCACACAACTCTTCCCAAAGTGACCCCCAAAGCAAAACCTCATCTCATACATCTCATATGTATATGTATATACATATATACATAGATAAGACATATTCTCCAGGGTCAGAGAACATCACAACCCTCTTGACCCACTTGAGTACAAAGTAACAAAAGTTGTTCCTTCCTGAAAAACAAGCCTCCCACAGCTTTTCCTGTGGGCTCTACTCTGCCCTGCCCTTCAACAAACTCTCCCCACCACAGGATTCATTTGACCACATACTGCCTATTAGAGGGCAGAGTTTATTTTCAAATCAGGAAAGGTCTTCAAATTCACCTAGGCTTTTTAAAAGGCATGGAACATCTTCAAATTCCTATTACCATTACAGTGGGATATAGAAAGGTGTTTAGATTTATGGGAATGGGAGGATAATGGTGGGTTCCTTAGATGCTGTGTAGGTTAAATAATAGGAGAGCAAGGTATCATGTCGAAATAAAGGAGAGAATTCAGGAGGGATGGGAAATAAGAGATATGCACAAACATATAAACAAAGATTAGTATTAGGATTTGTTAGGTAAAGTGTATATGTATGTATCTGTGTATGTATATATATATATATGTATGTATCTATGCACACATCTATACCTATATATCCATGCTTAATTGTAGCCTTCTTGGCAGATTGAAGGGGAGTAGGGAGGGGTCAGGGGAAAAAGAATAAAGTAAAAAGTGCACAGCAGAGAACAAAAGAAAACTTACAAGGAAGCAAAGAAAAGATAGCTCTCAACACAACATGTAGTATTTATTACATAGGCTTTCTTCACATGGAAATTTATTGTTATACATTTTCAAATCCTCTCTCACATTTTGCTGCACATGTGACATTTGTTTTTCTTTTTTTTTTGTATTTCGGTTTTAGTATTTCAGTTTACAATGTTTCTTTTTTTTCTTATTGTGTATTTAAGTTTTAGTATTTAATTCTAAAATAAAAACAAAATATTTTTTAAAAATAAATGGGAATTTTTCAGAAGTTTTGTGGAAGCTGCAGATTTCATGTGAAGACAGGCAGACAACAAAGAAAAATTTTAGAAACTCAGAAACGTGGAAAATATGTTTATGTAGCGGCAAGCACCCCAATATCCCCAGGGTGACTGCCAACACAGGTTCTTAGATCTGCTTTTCAAAAGGAAAGCAACTCAAAATGGGTTAACAAGCTTACTTTAATCAAACAAACACACATTACCTAGTTCAGGGGAAAAAGGTCAGCACCCCAAACTTCAGTTACAGAACTTGCAAATCAGACAGGCTTCCAAACTGTCCCAACATTACATGCATCAATACCAAATCACAGTTACCAGAGAGGGAAGCATCAACATCTGGGTTTTCAAAGCCGGGGGGCTCTCAACAACGGCTTCCCAGAGTCTCATCTGGTCAAATCACACAACACTTCTCAAAGTGAGCCCCAAAGCAAAGCCTCTCCTCAGGGCTTATATAGCCTTTTCTTGGCTCAGAGAATGTAACAACCTCCTTGACCCACTGCCCAATCACAAAGTATCAAGGTGTGGGCTTTCCTGAAAAACAAGCCTCCCACCACAGGCTCCAGGTGCACTTAAGCTAGGGGCAGGGAAGATCTTTAAATTTACATTTCCATTACAGTGTACAGTATTATATAATATCAACATATTTTATCTTTTAATACCATAATAATTCAGACTTCTGTGGTAGAATAGGAGGGCCAAAATTTTTTTCAAGAATTTTCCAGGGGGCAACTAGGTGGTGCAGTGAATAGAGCATTGGCCCTGCAGTCAGGAGGACTGGAGTTCAGATCCAGCTTCAAACGTTCAACACTTATTAGCTTTGTGACCTTGGGTGGTTAACTTAACCCCAATTGCTCTGCCTTCCCCCTCCAAAAAAAAAAAAAAAAAGAAAGAATTTTCCAGATTACAGGGGCACTGTTCTCCTAACCCTGGTGATGTAGAAGGAATAACTGTAGATAGCATGGTGCCCTAAGAACTATGATCACATCTTCAACATCTTAAATCAGAGCCAACAGTTATTAAATTAAATGGAGTAGCCAACTGGAATTTATATTCAAATTATAATCCTGAGTTACTATAAGATTATTAACTATCAAAGAAAGATTAAAATATTTTCTGTACATTTGACTACATTATATATAACAAGGCAGGAAAGTAAGATAGTATATTTTCAAAAGATTTTCAAAATGCCTATTTTTTCTCTTATCCATCATGCCACATTCCTTTATATAGCTGAATACCTCCTTCTTCTTAGAGTTCTTCAAAAACAGTCATAATGTATTCAAGAACTATTGACCGATTACGGATAAAAGAAGGTAACAAGCATTAATTAAGTGCCTATGTACCAGGCATGTTGCTAAGTACATTATAAATAATGTCCCATGACAACTCTGGGAGGTTGGTGCTATTGTTATTATTATTATTCCCAATTTATGTTTTCCCCATTTATTTTATTCCCATTTTATGACTGAGACAGACAGAGGTTAAGTGACTTACCCAGAGTGACTTAACCACTAAGTGTCTGAGGGAGGTCAGACTCAGCTCTTGCTATGTCTAGTCTGAAACCTCTAACTATTATACCACTTACATAACTCTGAAATACAAAAAGCTATATCATGAGATGACTGATTCTCTCTGATGTTATGGATCCTCTGATCAGAGAAATGAAACTGGAAAAGAGTCCAGAAGCATGTGATTTTAAATTACCTTCTAATTTTACAGATAAAGAAAATGAGGTCCAGGGATGTTAATTAACTTGCCTAAGGTCTTCTGATGTAATTCATTTATCACTATGAGTGATGAATTTGCACAATGTGTCATCCAATTCTATACATTTATGTTTGTCCCCAAATCAAGAAGCCTGGAAACCAGGGTACAAACTACCTATTGCATACTTTGGGAAATGCATTAGTCTAAAGAAGAAAGACATTTAATTTAGAATGAAAGAGAGAATGCATCAGGTTTCTGTTGTTTCTAAGGCTACATTTCAGTTTTCACCCCAAAGAAAATTAGTTTATGCAATCATGGTGAAATGGAATTTTTAAACATTTAATGGAAAAATCCAGTCTCAGTTTTAGTTCCTTGTATTCTAAATGTCACCTCATCAGTGATATGATATTATAATGCCACTTACATAAATCTCTATTTAGAATGTGTTTCTCATCCCTTGCTTTTAAACAAGGACACATTTAGTTGATGAATACCTATTCTAGACATGTCTTACATTAGCATTTGCTTAGTTGTCTGATGGAAATGAATAATGCTAAACAGACTCTCCTTGCCTATGTCAGCTCTCTATCCAACTCAAGTTAAATCAAATCTAAAGCTACTCTACAATATCATGTTCACCCTGCAACCAACTTTTTCCTATGATAGTATTTTGCTCTATTGAAATAACCTTAAATAGTCATTCTTTTATCAACAACCCTCCCTACTACTGAACATGACAAAATCTGAACTCTTTAGGCAGGAATTGAAATTCCTTTGACTACAACATAATTTTTCAGTTCAATTCAACAAATATTTGTTTTCTGCTGTAGATAAGCCTTAGGGGAGATGTGAGGTATATCTTACCCTCAAGAATTTTACTGTTTAAATGGGGAATATAATATATAAATATCCATAATGTGTAAAGTATGGCCAAAGACACAAAAGAAGAAAAGCACATTTTAGAATTATTTTGCTGTATTAGAAACCTTTTTCTTAGGTTCCTCCAATAGAATCCCCTCAGCTGGCCAGAGTGGTCATTTCACATTAACTCCACTATATTTCTTACAAGTTCCATGGTTTGTTTCTTGCTATCTATTCTTCAGTAATCTATTTAAATCTTATCACTTTCAGGAAGTCTTTCCCTAATCATTCTAGTCTACAATCATCTTTCCCCTTTTGAAAATATTATTCTATTTACATTCTGGGCCACTCTGTTGGGAAATTTATTCCACAAATTGGATTACATGTAAATACATAAAAGAGATGTAATTTTGTCAGGATGGAAAAGTCCTGATGTGGGAACTCTCTACCAATACAGATCACAAAATGTTTGTGAGTTGGTAGATAAATACTATGTACTTTCCTCATGGAAATATGTTAAATCAACTGCCCTGGGCCACACAATTTGTAAGTGTGAGAGATAGAATCTAAAGTGAGCTTTTTTCTTGCTTCCCAAGTCCAGCACTCCATCTATTAAAGCAAGCTAGCCCATGTTGTCATTGAAATTCCTCATTTTATACATCTCATCTTCACTAAGTTATGAATATTCAGTTATAATGTCATTCTTTGCTATCCTAAATAGTTGCTATCTCTAGATAGTTTCATGTAAATGATTGACACTCTATAAATATTCTTGAATGAATGGAAGAATTTTTGTCTAATTAAAAACTCAGAGACAGCATACAGACTACTTTGAAAGCATTTTGATAAGTTCTTGAGTGACTTTTCAATTGTGTTTAGATGATAGTAGACACAATTTTTGTCATAATAACTAATAATGACTATCATTTACATTGTACTTTAAGGTTTGCAAAGTTCTTCACAAATACGATCTTATTTTTTCCTTACAGTAACCCTGGGAGGTAGGTGCATGCCTTGAAAATGATTGCAAGCTCCTTGAGGGCAGAAATTTTCTTTCACCTTTCTTTATAAGCCTAGGCATTAATGCAGTGCCTGGCAAGTGGTAGGCCCACAATAAATATTTATGTACTGATTGACTGAATGAATGGGCATGTAGTTGAGAGCAAAGCATTTTTCTTTGGAAACCAATCTTTTTTTTTTCTTCTGTTTTAGCCTGCCTAAGACCTACAGAGCTAAATAACTTTCTGTAGAATCATCACCTTAGTATTCTGCCCTGTGAATAATGCAAGAACGCTGAAAATACATTGCTCTACTGAAATGGGAAATTAAACATAAATAAATAAACCAATGAAAACAATGGCAAAGGCAAGTGGAGTGTTTCAGGATGGTAGCCATCACTGAATTGTGCTATTGAGGGAGATTGAGATTAAAAGGGAATAAGCAGGAGGAGAGCACTTATAGTCCTACTGGAAGCTATGATTTAGTGAAATGAGGTTCCTGGAATTTAAAGATAAGATAAAAATAGAAACTGCTTTTCAGCTCCTTTCAACCAAAATGCTAATCTGGAATGATGGGCCCAAATCTAGAAGGGATGTTTCATTCCTGTAGGAATTTCTGCAACCTGCTGCACAGAAATAGGTAATTTTTTATAAGCTACAGTTAAAAATAAACACATCTGTTTATTCATGCATTCACACAAAACCAGCCCTTTCTCTAAGAATCACATCATTTAAATAGATATGCACTGAGTACTTACTATATCAAAGGCATTAGGTTAGGGATTTGGAAGAGAAAGATCAAGAAATAGCCTAGTTGTTGCCTTTGGGGCCTTGAACTCTAAAGAAAGTAAACCTTTTTCTTTTCTTTTGGTAGTGTCTTTGTTTTCAGCTAAAGTTATTCACATAATTGCTTTAGAGATTGAAACTAGCCAGGTGTCTCATGTATATGTATGCATTCATCTGCATATATGTTTTATTTGTGTATATATCAATGTATATACATATACTTGCACATATATCTACAATAAACACACAAACACCTTCCTTTATTGACAATTGATGATAGAGAGATGTGTATGCATATAATATATTGTGTAAGTATGTACATATGTGTATTTATATAAACGTGTAGATATGTATACATATAGGGAGAGAGAGAGGGAATATTATAAAATCCTTGAATGTAGATCTCTCTCTTACATGCACACACACAACATATGCATATATGTGAACTCTCCCTTATATTTTTGTATACGTATATACTTGCACATATGGATAATAAAATATAATATATGTATATATCTTGTGAAATACTAATATATGATAGATCTATGTATATATATGAATATATATGCATACAAACATATATGAAGTGTGTGTATATTTATACACATAAATATATGTATATGGAGAGAAGTAGAAAGGGGGTTATGTAAGTGTAAATCTCTTTAAAATATGTGTGTATATATACATATACACAAAATTGGTCATAATATGTTCTTTTTTCTAGAGAGTTTTTTTTTAATGGGGGATAGTTTTGGAAGGGCTCTTTTCCAGTTTTTCCAAGTGTACCTTACAATCATGGGTACATGGAAAATGGAAAAGACCTTGAAAGATCATTAATTATTAATAATTCCCCACTTTATAGAAGTGTAACTTTGCAAAGTTCTTTTAGGGTTTAAGTTTTTAGTGTGTTTGTTTTGTCTTGTTTTTTCTTCTCAATAACAAGGTGTACCAGATTAAAAGTCACATTCTGCTCTACGAGCTATGAAACTATTATTTTGGTTTCTTTCTACAAGATTAAAAAGTTAGATTTACAGATACTAACTTTAAATAGTATGATCTTTGTATTTTTATTTATTCACTGATTAAATGAAATGCTATCTAGTTTAGTGGTTTCATCAGTGCAGAGAATTCCCAGTGTGAAAAATCCCTCCAATGGCTTATTCAAATCTGTAATTAAAATTTTGCAATGGTCACTTTAGTTGTACAGTGGTTTGTTTTTGTTTTTTTAATCTATTTATTTGTGTTACTGTAAATGCTATTGATATAATTTCTTCTTTCTGGGTGCTTCAGTCTATCAGTTCATCTCTGTTTCTCTGTATTCAGCATATTCTTCATTTTATAATACAATATTATTCAATACCACAATTTGCTTACTCATTCTATAATCTATAACCATCTACTTTGTTTCTAGTCCTTCGATAATATAAAAAAGTTTTGCTATAAATATTTTCGAGGATATGGGCGACCCAGATTGACTTTGAGGCAAAATATAGAGTGTGCTAAAAAAGCTAACCTGTTGATATACATTATTCTATATAATCACAATCATATACATGATTCTTTGTCTCAGAATCAAAATCTTTCTTTCCCAATCATACAATCTCACAATCAAAACATTAGATTCCTTTGGCAGTTATTTCCTTTGGTTCATTTAAAATGTAAATATCTGATCATATAAATATCATTGGAAGATAAATATAAAGTGTAATGACCACTAACATCATATTCTGCATCTTAATTACATTATGTCATGTGATATAATTTTAATTATCAAAAGAAGTAATCAAGTAAATAGATTTATTTTTCCTTTTCATTGCATATTCCTTTAATTAGTGATTAATGCTTCAAAATTATCATTACTCTTCCAAACACCTAATTAACAGATGTGTTTATTTTAAGTAAAATGATAATCAGCCACATAGTTTGAGAATTAACCTAACAGAATTTTCAGACTGCCTAATAACAGAATGTAGATTTTCTTACAAAAGTGAGAGAGAAAAAATTATTTCCTTACCTATTTTTTGTTGTCTTCCCCTGTCAAAAGAAACACAGAAGAAATAACAGAATCATAGGATTATAGAACAAGGAACAAGGACAACTAACTGGGACAGAGAAAGGTAGAGGGATCTGCTTGAGTTAAATGCTACAGCTGAGATTTGAACTACTGCCCTCTGACTTCTAAGTCAGTGTCCTTCCTATTATACCAAAATCACAGAATTATGGAAAATGAGATCAGAGGATGATCTTAAAAGTCATCTAATCCAAATTTATCCCATAAAAAATGTCTCTTTTCTAAGCATTCAGTCTTTCAATACAGTCCAACAAACATTGAACATATAGTTAGGCACACTGCTATTTGCTGACAAAGAAGAGCTAAAATAAGATATAGTATTGGCCCTCAATAAGTTTACAATCTTATGAAAGAGGAGAACATGGAAATTAGATATATACGATTGCATACTATTAAGTATATGCTACAGTACTGGGAAGAATTTGCGAAATAAAAATGAGAAGTCAAAAAAAAGTACTATGAAATATCTGAAGAAAAGAAAGGCCAAGTCCAGCTGCATGCAACAGGGATGGAGGAGGCAAGCAGCCAAGTTCAAGCCAGTGTTCTTTCCACTTTCTACTTCATTGAGCTGGAAGCATTGGAAATAATTTCAAATGCATAGAGCAAACCTATTCATTTATTAAACATTTATTAATCATTTGTTGCATGCAAGAAATTGAGAGGCAGAATAATTTAGTTGAAACTGGCCTTGGATTTAGGAAGACTAGGTCTTTTCTAACATATATAATTCCAATGTAATATATTCCATACAGAGTATAGGACAATAATCTCCATTGTTACAGACTGTATTCTTCTAAAGCTCCAGCCTAAGATTAATATTCTCTCAAACATCCTAACCTCCTATTTCCTCAGTTTATTCAACCCCATCCATCTCTGCTCCATACAGAGATATATCCTTGATCTTACTGCCACCTCAAAAAACACAACTTCCGTGTTTACATGTCCCAAACAATTCATTATCTTTTCCTTAAAATACTCAATCTAACTTCCTTATAGTAATTATAGGGCCAATGCAATATTTACAGCACCCATATTCATTATAAATGTACTGACTATGGCTATAAATATTCCTGCATGGTGCTCAATCACAAAATATAACAAACTCTCCATATAAAAGACAGAAGCAAAATATTTATTCAGACACCAGAAAACCAAATCCCAATGGCAGGGAACTGAATCCATCATAGCAACATAGAAATTAATTCACCACAAAGTAGCAGAGAGCTATGCCATCCTTTAGCCTTCCCATAAAATAATATAAGATCAATATTTACTCATAAATCTATCTCCTTGCCTGAATGTCCTCTCTCTCCCACTATCTCTCTGGCACTGACTCCCAGATTCCTGTGGTCTCTGCTTCATCCTTCAGCAATCTCCTCCCACCACAGGTTCCATGTGACTACATTCAGCCTATTAGGGGGCAGTTTATTTTCAAAGCAGGGAAAATCTTCAAATTCATCTACGGTTATTAAGGGGCAGAGAAGATACTCAAATTCCCATTACCATTACGGTAATCTATCTATCTACCTGTCTGTCTGTCTGTCTATCTATACATACACAGATATATTATGTGTGGGTGTGGGTGTGTGTAAGATAGCAATAAATACTATATAGTACTGTATAGTAATAAGGATTGTTGAGGCTAACATCATCCTCCTTCTCATAGTCTGCTGTGGGCTGCTCAGTGTCCAGCACTTAGCATGATCCGGAGATGTGAATAAGAAATGACCTGGCCATGTGGGTAGTTCAAGGAAGAACAATGAACTCCATTTATTGATTCTTAGGACAAGGTTTTTATAGAGCAAGGAGACAAAGGAAGGGAAGGAAGGGATCTCAAGTATTCATATCATTATCTTAGTCTGTCATATCCTGGAAGTAGCAGGGCAGTAAGGCCTTTTGTTCTCTAGGTGCCAGAAAGTCTTAGGAAAAGTCAGTTACCTCCTTTCATATGCAGTCACATCACAAAGGATGCTCTTGAGAGCTGGCTTCAAGGCCTGATGCCAAAGCCACATCATCAAGTACATCTGCATAGGAACTGACCACCTAAGAATTCAAATATTTAGGTTTTGAACAACTAAAGTTTTGGGGCAGAGCCTTAGATCTAGGCCTCAGGTACCTCTTAATGCAGCCGCAATCATAAATGGATACAATTGAGAGCAGACTTCAAAGCTGAAGCGCAATCCTCAAAAGACATCACATTTAGAGCTGGCCACCCAAAGATACCTGAGTGCAGAATCAGATATAAGTCCTGGCTCAGGCCTCTTTGGCTCATAACAGTAGTCTAGGTGACATCTTCAGCTCTTCATTTTCTCTTGTATCCCATATCAAGTCTTTAGCCAAGACCTATTGCTTTTATCTTCATAATAGCGTTCTTCCTTCTCTCCTCTGACACTACCCCACCTTGATGTATACACTCTTCACTTCATACAACAGCCGGCTGGTTCGGTCTCTCTGCTTCAAGTTTCTTCCCACAACATCATCTAATCAGTTGTGAAACTGATCTTCCTAAAGTGAATCTGACCTTGTCACTTCACTATTCAGTAAGTTCTAGTGGCTTCCTATCATCTACAACATCTAACATGAAATCTTCATTTTGTCATTCAATGTCCCTTATAATGTGGCACCCATCTGCTTTTCTGACATTCTTACACCTTATTCTTTTCAACATATTCTATGATTCAGTGATATTGGTCTCATTATTTATTTGCTTTTTTTTCACAAGACAGGTCATCTTTCTGTGTATTTTTACTGTTTTCCCTCATACCTAGTGTTTTTTCCATCTTCATCTCCATCTCCTATCTTATCTGAATTCCTTTTAAGCACTATTTATAATTCTACATTCTATAAGAAATCTTTTCTAATACCTATTAAAGCTAGTACCTTTTCTCTGTTGATAGCTTGTAGTCAATTAATAAGTCCTTCCTTTTTCCCCTCTTTCTTTACTTTATCCTTTCCTTTCCCTCCCTTCCTTCCTTCCTTCCTTCCTTCCTTCCTTCCTTCCTTCCTTCCTTCCCTCCTTGCTTCCTCATTTCCTTCCTTCCTTCCTTCTTTCTTTCCTTCCTTTCTTTTTTTCCTTCTGTTTCTTTCTCCTTCCCTCCCTCACAGAATTGTCATGATGAACTAATGTGATAATATTTATAAAGTAAGTTCTATAAAAATGTTGTTGTTGCTATCATTATTATTTTTTTAAAGCAATTGGGGTTAAGTAACTTGCTCAAGGTTACACAGCTAGTCATTATTTATGTGTGGGTGCTCATTTTCTGAGGCCGGATTTGATCTCGGGTCATCCCAACTCCGAGGCCGGCGCTCTTACTCACTACACCACCTAGCCACCCCTTTAGGGCAATTGGGGTTAATTAACTTGCCCAAGGTCACACAGCTAGGTTTTTGTTTGTGTGGATTAAGTGTCTGAGGCTGGCTCCGAACTCAGGTACTTCTGACTCCAGGGCCGGCGCTCTATTCACTGCGCCACCTAGCCGCCCCTGCTATCATTATTATACACTACATCATAATAACTCTTTAGAATACTTTTCATTTCATAGATACTTAATAAAATAAGTAAATATATGAATGGATTAATTTTATTACATTGCCTTGCACATTGTAGCTGCTTTATAAATACGTGCTTGCACTTACTCTGTACTCTCCAAATATTTTTAACAGACCTTTCTTATGTGTTTTATCATCTATGCAAGCAAAAATGAATTTGTTAATGAGTTCAGTCAATATAGAGACAATTTGGCTCAAAAATTCAGTGTTGAAGATCCTCTAGATTTAGTAGCAAGGTTTAGGGATGATTTTATTTTGCATGAATCACTCTGAGACGGATTTTCCTTGTCCTCACTTGCCCTGGGTTGTGATAACAGTTCCATCATGAATGATCAAATATTTGCTTTGTTGTGGCTTCAAATCTAAGAAAATGATTTATAGTTTTCTTTGAATATTTAAGCTAAAACAATACTTTCTCTAAAATTTAAATAGGTAAATATATGAATGGATTAAAATTTAAAATTTTTCTTTCTCTAAAATCTCATCTCCAGCCACTGAGACATATATTACATAGAAAACTTTAGGAATAAGAAAACATGTTATGCACAGAAATATAAAGTGAGCTATTTACAAACTGACTGTGCCTGACACACTAACTATACATCTAATTTCTACTACAATGGTAACCTTGAAACAATGCATCTTTGGATAGTAAATTGGACAGTGAATTAGATAGAGAAGTTGTAGAGGATCAAAGAAAAACAACAACTATGTATTTGTAGTACATAGTCTTATTACATAGTACCTATGCAACACAAAATTTTAAAACACAAAAATTTTATAACCTCTTATAGCATGGCTTGCTATACCACTACCATTCTGCAATTTTAAAAATACAAATCTGACCATTATACTACTCCCTCCCACTAATCGCCAATGACTCCATATTGCTTCTTACATCAAATATAAAATTTTCAGTCAAGAATTGAAAACACTCTACAGCTAGGTTCTCATTTATTTCTTTAATACCTTGTTACCAATTGCCTATTGCCATTTGAGACAGTTCTATTTACATAAAGATAACCATATTCTTTATGGTTTCTATGTTTTTCCTTTTGCAACATATCCAAAACAGGGCTCATTTCCCAACTCTATCCTTCATTGAATTTCCCTTTTTCTTCTGTGACCACCATTCTTCAATCCTTCAAGGTATAAAATATCTTTATCATATTTGATTTTAATGATTTTCAGTATATCATGAGTAATGGTTATAGGTATACTTCATAGGTATGTAATGTTTCCTTGTATTCACCCCAGTGCTGTATGCTATGACAACTGCAGGTATATATTACAAGTATTATGTAAGACCAGAATTATGACAGGGCACAATTGGCAACTTGCTTTAGGGGTGGGAATCAAAAGCAAGCTCAAGTGACATAATTATGGTAAACAGGGGCTTATCATAGCTCCATCATTACTTGCTCCTCATACTGGTGTGAACTCAATAATATCAATACCAAAATCACAATCATTATCATAGCCATCAACTTCATCATGTCTAGTCACATTTTTTTTTCACTTTTTGGAAGGCAGTTGGGGTTAAGTAACTTGCCCAAGGTCACACGGCTAGGTTTTTGTTTGTGTGTTAAGTGTCTGAGGCCAGATCCAAACTCAGGTCCTTCTGACTCCAGGGCTGGCACTCTACTCACTGCGCCACCTAGCCGCCCCTCTAGTCACATTTTTATAGCAGCATAAAGTTTGCTGCTATAAAAAAATGTACATGATCTTATTTGACTACCCCCACCACATGATAACCCTATAAGGGATTACAGATAAATTTTCAATGTACAAACCACAAACAAGGAGATATACTAATATCTAAGGTAAATTTTGATTACTAGATCCTAGATGATTACTAGATTGCTAGACAATTAGTAGGAAGGAGTGATTAATAATTAATTGCTTATTGAATTAAATTAAGTCTTTGAATACAATCTGACTCAATGTCTAGCACTTTATCATCTATTTCATACAAACTCTCATGGCCTGGATCAACACAAATACCCAGTAACACAACTATTCCCCATATAGACTTATATACACACCATGAAAACATAACAGGTTGGGACCAAAGATCAGTACTACTATATAATCTTATCCTTCCTCTTCCAGTTTTCACTGCTTCATCAACTGACATGCTCTCTCATCACCAAGAAAAATTTCCATCTACTAGTAAATATGATTGTTCCCAAACCATTAAATACGTTCACAAAAATGCTAGCATAATTAATTTATCCTTATGGTAATCTAATATTATACTAGCAAAAGCATGGAAAGAAATTTCTCTAACACAGCATGCAGAAGTTTTCTTGTTTATTCTCTGTTTCTTAGCTCATTGACCCATAACCATCTGAAAGAAAGTACAGTTTCTTCCACTTTACAGGCAGTAAGATGAAGACACAGGGAAATTACGTAGCTCTCTCTATCAAATAGCTAGTAACTGACAGAGCCAGGAATCTTCCCCAGGTGTCAAGTCCCACAGTGGTTTTTTTTTTCTTTTTTTCAGTTTTGTCATGCAGCCTATGAATTGGATTATGTATATAGAATCTCTTTTGCTTGAATTATATGAATGAAAGCTGTTTGTTGTAATGGCATTAATGGTCATCTCCCTGGATTCCACTTGGGCACAAATTGCTGAATATCAATTTTCAGATACATGCTAGAAGATAATCAGGAAAGACTTTATCATGCTGTTTCAATATTTTTCTGATAATATGTTAAAACTCTAATCTAGGCCTGAGGTGGGTAACACAGACACCTGAGAGAGTTAGAATTCATTTCTCTCCTAGAGAAGCTTAAGATCTTCTAGCAGGGGATAGGGAAGATTGATATGAAAACAGCTACAATCCAAATTAGGAAGCTGATAAGTGCATTGAAGAAATAAAGGGAATGACATTAGAAATCAAAGAGGGAAGAATCACTTTTAGATGGGGAGATCAGGAAAGATACCTTAGAGAAATTGATACTTTAGCTGGTCTTCAGATAAGAAGAAGGCAACCACCAGATATTGAGGGATATGTCAGGAATGTGATGTGCCTATGCCTAGGGTTATGAAAATGTAAGATAACATTAGGAAACATTAAATTATACATTTTGCCAAAAATGTAAAATGCATAAAGGATACATAAAGTGAAACTAGAAAATCAGAAATTTAATTAATGAGAAATGCCAAGTTAAAGAGTTTATGTTTTAATTGAGAGCCAGTAGAGATGAAACTTTTGAAAAAGGTTTTTAAAGTGATCAATCCTAAGCATCTTTCTTCTATGGATTTGTAATCTCACAGATAGAGGTATTCACTCCAAAAGCACAGAAGACATATCATTTATACCTTTTCAAGCAATGTGAATTTCATTCATAATCTCCTTAAATTCTCCAGAAAGCATTCATTCAACTTGTTGGAACTGTCTTCTTGGAAGGAGAAGTGGTATAAAGTATATTATCAGAGAGAAGAATGTGTAAAAAAAAGAAGCATTCCATAAACTTTGAGTCACTCAAAATAGTCTTTACTGGCTGGAAGCTGGACTTTTCAAGGGTCATATCATAAATTACAAGGATTTGCACCCACACCAGTTAGCTCTCCATTTTTCCTAGATCATTAGATGTGCTATGTACAGGAATGTTTTGCTCTTCATCTGCCCAAGTCTAATCAAGTATAGGCTGGTTTCTGCTGCTAGTGGACTGAACAATTTCTGCAGTTGAGGCTGCAGGTATGAGAAGAGGCACTCTTCATTTCTGTCATCTGTCTCTCTACCATCAAAATTTAAGCCTAGAAGCATCCTTAAGAGGTGTGTAAGAAATAACTTTTAGGACTCATAGACTGCAAAGCCTTCTGGGAAATGTAGTTTATGATCCACATATTTCAAAGGCTTCTGACAGAGTCCATGAAACAAAGCAAGTCCTACCACAAGGCTGCCACATATGAGATACCATTGTATCCCATGGGCCAAATAGGATAACCCTTCCCCTTTCCTGCATAGCTTACTTCATTTTAATATCTTTCTGAAGAAAAACTGCTTCTTTTCTTCTGTACAAGTCTTTATTATTACTATGTTTCTGTCTATTATAATTTCCTCTTGTGTTCTTCTGGTTTCATTTATACTGAAATCATTCATTTCTTCTAGTGGTCCCCTCTCATTGGTTATCAGACAAGGATATCATAGATATAATGTAAAGAACTAAGTTAATTTTATAGAGAGACTAAAAATGGTATGATAGCACTCTCCCTCCTCATTTCAGACAGGGCCAGATTTGTCCCTGTCACTGAAGAAGTAGAGGGCAGGCCATACAGGATTAAGGCTCTTTGTTTCATGGGTTGTCACCACCTAGGAATTCATCATGAAATAACCAGTGTATTACTCTGTACTGAGTAGGTTGATATTACTCTGGATCTCTTTGTACTGTATCTGTACTTATCATACATCATATCATAGTTATCCTAGATAAAGCTTTACTGAGTTATCACTATGTGCCAGCTACTATTCTAAGTGCTTGGGACACAAATAAAGGCAAAGCTGGTTCTCCAGAAGTGAACATTGTCTGTTACTACAACCTTAACTTTAGCCTTTCTAGCATGGTATAATTTGCCATCATATTCCAAGATCCCAGAGTTACCTCTGCACCATGGTCAAGAATTACATGGAGATTCCCATAGATTCTTAGTATAACAGGATTCAGATTCATATTGTCGTTCAGACCTGATTTTATGACAACAGGTATTGTTTTCTTAAAATCAGATACTACTTGTCAGGAGTTCTTTTGATTTAAAGTTTTTAAAGATTGTAAAGCCAAGCATGAGCAGCTTTCCAGAGGACTACTGCTGTGAACAGCTTTAAGGTTCTGATTACATAGTATAGTGAACTATCTATTTATTCAGCAGTAAATTAAGGCAAAACATTCACAGAAATCAAAGTACCGCATTCACAATGTTATGACATAACAACTTATCACTAAAATGACCACATTGTTTTAAACAAAGTACATTCATTTAGTTACTCAGTCATTTAGTAACTCAATCAGTTAGTAAGTCCTTAATTTAATCATCCTAAAGGTGGCTAGTCTCATTAATGGACATAAAGTACAAAGGTCAATGTTCTTCAACCCTAGGTCACATTGTCTTAATCTCTTCAGTCAAAAAGTCTTCTTTCTTCTGAATTGGAGAAGCCCTTAACTCAGTCATCTAAATGTAAAGGTCAAAGTTGTCCACCCCTAGGCCACAGTAAATCATGATCTTCTCAATTTGCATTAAATACCCAAGGAGAGATCTTTTCATCTTGACTTGAGGCAGGTTCTCAGCTTCCATGGTTCCTCTTCCATGGTAACACCTCCTGCCCAATTCTATCCAACTGTCATCTGAGTTCAGAGGAAGACAATTTTCAGTTTCTTGTCCAGCTCCTTGTGCAGTTCCTGTTCCATATTGAAACTCAGAGTGTCTAGTTCACCTCAAGTCCTTCATAGTTTCTGTTCCTGGGAAGACAAAGCTTAACAAAACCGCAATAACATTCATACACATTGCCGGTATCCTCATCAATTCACTTTCTGCCTATGAAATCAATATAGACCCAACAACAATGTCTGAGGAATCAACCCAAATCATCAGTGTAGTCCCAGGATCTCTGAAAATGTCAATAAGACCCTCCTGTAGGATTTCTGTAAGCATACAACAAGAAAATCTTCTTTCAGAGCTTCTGAATCAGCATTAAGGTTCCAGGGCTTCTGTAACAACAGCAACATCATCTATCAGCAGAGAAATCTGAAAAAGTAACATCAAAATAGACAAAGTACCAGCACCACAGCCGTGCTTCCTCCCAATTCTCTTCTCTTCTCATTTCTCATTTTTTCTCAATTCTCTTCTCATTTTTTCTCTCTTCTCAGTTCTCAGTTCAGTTCTCAGTTCTTAGTTCCCTGTTCTGCCATCACAAGTTCTGTTCTCAGTTCATAGCAGTTCTCAGAAGTTCTCAGAATCCTAGAAGTTTTCTCTCTCTCTCTCTCTCTCTCTCTCTCTCTCTCTCTCTCTCTCTCTCTCTCTCAGCAATTCTGGCTCTCAAACTTGGGCTTTTCCTTATATATGGTTTTATCTCCTCCCTGTTCTTCCCTTTCCTGTTACATCAGCAACTTCCTCCCACTGTGGGATTCACAAGTTCTGGATCTTAATTCTTGATAAAATCATGA
Organism: Gymnobelideus leadbeateri; assembly: GCA_011680675.1. Classification (NCBI taxonomy): domain Eukaryota; kingdom Metazoa; phylum Chordata; class Mammalia; order Diprotodontia; family Petauridae; genus Gymnobelideus; species Gymnobelideus leadbeateri. The sequence goes on along the minus strand of WOXC01008917.1, from coordinate 101,076 downwards.
ACTTGAAGGAAGGTGCTAAGTACCTGCTTGATTGCTAATACAAGAAGATCTTCAAATCCCCATTTCCATTACAGAGAATTATGTTTTCATGTCACCCTTAAAAGTCTATGGCATTATTACATGACTGTCAGGGGTTTATCATGCTGTTTCAATATTTCTTGTGATACTCATAAAACTCTAATCTAGTCCTGAGGTGGGTAAAACAGATACCTGATGCAGTTAGAATTCAGTTTAATGTCTATATAAGGCATTATAAAGTCTGATTTTCCCTAAAGTACTGCCAAGAATAATATCTAGAAAGACATTCAAGTAATTGTCTATACTGTAACTTAACTGGAGTATTTTGACTTTTCCAATTTGTTTCAATAGAAATCAATAGTTTCACTCTTAAGGAGATTCTTTTAAAATATACCTATACTTGTTAAATATTAGCTGCTTTTATGAGTCATGAATGACTACTCTTAGTCAAATATTTTTATAAAAGTAGCTACTCAACTGAATTAGGCAGATCACACTTGAAAAGCAAAGAACATTTAACATGATGTGTCATGATGTAGTGAAAAAGTCAGTGGACATTGAGTCAAGAAAGATATAAGTTTGAGTGTAAGCATTGATGTTGAAATCATTTAATGTCATCGAGCCTCAGTGGATATAGCTGAACTGAACAAATCTGAACTCAAATCTGAGTTCAAATCTAGCCTCAAACACTTACTGGTTTTTTGACCTTGGGTACTTCACTTAACTCTGTTTGCCATGGCTTCTTCATCTGTAAAATGAGGTAAAAAGGAAGTGGCAAATCACTCCAGTTTCTTTGCCAAGAAAACCCCAAATGGGGTCACAAAGACTCTGATTTGACTAAAAATGATTCAATAAGAACAAATTTCTTCTTTAAAAAATGGGAATAATGATAGCTTCTACCTAATGTTGTTGTGAAGCTCAAATGAAATAACACACACACACATATGTACATATATATATGTACATATATATATATATATATGAAGCAAGCATTTATATAGGAAGAAAGGAAGGAAGCATTTATATAGCTTATATACTACATGACAAGATTGTGTGAAGAATTTTACAAATGTTATCTCCTTTGATCTTCATAAAAACCCTGCAAGGTAGATATTATTATTACCATGTTATAGTTGAGGAAATCAAGACAAATAGAGGTGAAGTAACTAGCCCAGGATCACACAACTAATAAGTGTCCGAGGACAGATTTGAATTCATGATTTCCTGCCTCCAGACCCAGCTCTCTGTGTACTATGGTACCACATAGCTGCCTCCAGAGATGGAAGACATTATTTTTTGTAAGTTTGTAATTTATGATGTTGGAAAGCAGTTATATATGTGGGCAGCCAGCCATGGACTTTTCTGTCTATAAATGGAGTGGACAATTGGAAGTTTTTTTTCTATTCTTTCATCTGCTGAGCTTTGAAAACAGTACTGATTGAAGAGCAAATGTCTACTTCAAAAGGAAAAGTTCCTTTTTATCCCTGTGCTCTGTAGTATTTCATTAAAGTGAATTCTCTGAGAGCAGGGTAATACAATGGGAGAAAATTTGGCTGCTTAATTTGAATAGAATAGATTGACTGAAAGCCTTTTCAGAAGATTAACACAAAACACAAAAACCTTAGTTTAAGTGCTATTTCAGCTTTCAACTGAGGAAGTCAATACATATCCCAGAAACTTTTGTTTTTCAATTCTTATTTAGTGGCACAATGAATAGAGAATTGGACTTGAAGTCATGAAGAAATGAGTTCAAATCCTCCTTCAAATCCTTACCAGCTATGTAACAGGTGTAACCCTAAGGTCTAGTTACTTAACTTCTGTGAGCCTCAATTTCCCATTCTATAAAATGGGAAAAAACAGTGACAATCTCTTGGTTCTTGCAATGGTCAAATGAGATATCATATATAAAATTTAGTGCTTTACAAACTTAAAATCCTATATAAACTCTACCCAGCTATTATCATAAGCCTTCCAAGTAAGCATTTTATCTGCATTATGGAAAAATGAAACAATTATTTCTTGTGAAAAGTGTATTATTACCTAGCAGATTCATGTTTCTCCTGAGAACCCTTTTTTTTTGTATTTTGTTTGTTTGGTTTTTTTTTTTTTTTGCAATGTGGCTTGCAGTCATAGTGGAAATTTATGTGATAGAATCTTAACAAACAATTCACTACACAGAATGGCTCAGGTACTTGGAGTAAATTATGACTTGAATTTTTATAGAGGATGATCAACTTCCCATGGCATCCAGCATACCATTTTTGTGATCAGCACTATAGGTCCATAGTTGGACATTTGCATCTAAATCTTTAATTAATTTCCTCAATAAAGAAAGATACTTACTTTAAACTCATTTTTGTATTGGTGTTATGGATTAGTTTAAGAACTGAATTTATTTGTAACAAGAGGGGAGCAGGTATTTTTTGAGAAGATAAAATGGAAAAGCTAATTCAATTTTGTTTACTGGAGAGTGTGCTGGACCTGGACTTAGGAAATCTGGATTTGAATCCTGTTTCATACATTGTTATGTGATAATAGATTAGTCATTCAAACTCTTAAAGTCTCGCTTTCTTCCTCTGTAAAATGGGCACAATAAAATATGTGATATAATTCACAAGACTTTTTCACAGGAAGAAGTTACCGAAACAAAAAACATTATACAGAAGTAAACATTTATCAGTGAGATTCTGGTTTCTTCCAAGTTAGTGATTTTTTGTTGTTTGTTTTGAATTTTAGGTATGGCTTCATTTTTGTGGAGAAGTACGTGAACACTTTCCTTGTTTTTTTTTGTTTGTTTGTTTTTGTTTTTGTTTTTGTTTTTTTTTAAATCACAAGGGCCTGGTAAAATAGGTACTTTAATTTATGCTTGTGAAAATGAATTAAATCATGAAGCCAATTATTTCCTTAAGACATACTTTAAAAAATTTTCCTTTAGTTGGTATTATATGCACCATTAATAATATGTTCAAATTTTTAAACTTTTTTTCAGGTTCCCAAAATTTATTAATCAACAACTGTGTGTAAATTTATGTTGCATACTTTGGGATATAAGAAATGAAGATAAGTCAAGAGTCCTTGCTAAATGAAATTTCCTTAGTGGGAAATACAGTATGCCAACAAAATAATTTGTGTTCATTGTTACAAACAGTGTGAGAGTTACAAATAGTAGGGGATTAAAAACAAGAAGGGTTATGGAGAAAAGGAAAGCCTTCTTGAATGACCATTGAAGTCATGGGACAGATGATTGATGTGTCTAGTTAGGAATGGTTGTGTTAATTTGATTCCTATTCTTAAAGCTGGAGTTTAAAAAAAGGATATTCATAGAGAGTCACAGGCATGGCATACAGATGTTATGGCAGTGGTATGGTGGGTCTGAGATTAGGTGGATAAAGCCCATGCAGTAATGAGAGACCAGCATTGTAGGAGTGGGAGCATGAATGTGACATGAAGGTAAAGCCTACAGAATACATTGTGAGGCATGAAAAGTGCCATGAAGTGGCATGGTGAATGCCAAAGATAGAAATGAGTTATTTAATAATTTGGTATATTCACTCTTATAGCAAAGACAAAAGGCCAGTGTGACTAGTTCTGGAGACTTGAACATTTTCTATGAAGATAGCTGCTGTTTCTCCATATATAGAAGAAATTTTGCAACTGTACAATAAGTGGCAACTCATTGTCATTGTCCTACTTGTCTTGGTGTCTGATATCTCTTAGGTCATGGTTGCTTTCCAGAAAGAATGCTCGCAATGTGTAATGGTTGAATTTTCTTTATTTGGACTAACCTTTTTCTTTCCATTAGTATAGAGAATTTCTAGTGAGGAACCACCCTGTGCCAACGCAAACTGACATTTGCTTATGAACTTTTTGTCTCTGGGTGTTGCCTTGAGCACTGAGAGTATAAGTGATTTGCTTATATAAAAAATGCATCAGATATGGGCCTTGAAAACAGATCTTCTCAGTTCTCTATCCAATACTTCCTCTAACAGTGTAATAATCTATATTCTATACATTTTCAGAATGGAGAAGAGGAAGTCAAGGATGAAATAGTGATCATATATATATATATATATATATATGTATATATATATATATATATATATACGTATATATATATATTTGCAGTCATCTATTTCATAGAAAACAGAGACCATTTTGCATAAAGCCATAGAAATTCTCTATATTTTGCAAAATGAAAATCATCATCAAATATCATCTTCATCATCATCATCACCACCATTATCTTAAAAGCTTTGACCAAAGAGTTATGTGTAATCCTTAGAGTAAACAGATAAATAACTTCTGATTTCTAGTCCTATCTCTTATAATAGCTGCATAACCTTGAGTAAGTCACTTCTCCTTTCTAGGCCTGTTTCTTCATCTAAAATATGAGAGAGATAAACTAGTTAATCTCTAAGGTCCTATTCAGCTCCAATCATAGTTAAAAATTTAGAAGGGAGGTCAGAAGCAATCTAGTCCATTTCTCTAATTTTTCTAATTCTCTAATTCTTCTGATGAAGAATCTGAGACACATGGATGGTAAATAATTTAAGCAAGGTCAGCCAGCTAGTTAGAGTTGGAAAGTTAAAACCAGTGCTCTTTCCCCTGTACTAAGATGTCTTCTGTGATTCCAGTGAAATAATGTTCGCATCCTTTGTACCTTCTGGCAGCCCCAGAAACTTCTTTTGAATGTTTCAACTTTATGAAATTATCATTAGATCCCTTTGGGTATGTGTTTATATGAATAAATGGGCAAAAAAACCCAAATGGACTTTGCACTAATTTTGATATACATAGGTATTCATTATATATATACACACATACAGCCATATATATATATATATATATATATATATATATAAACATATATATATTTATATATATAAACATAGATATGTATTTGTGTGTACATATACACATATTCCCATATATGTATACATATATGATATTTGTTTATACATATAAAATAGCTTTAACTCATGTGTGGATTGTATGTACATACACACAGAGTGAGATAGAGAGATGACAGAGACAGAGAGGATACGGAGACAAACACAGAAAGAGAAAAGTCCAGAAATTGTTTCAGAGTTATAGGGAACATGGATAGAGTAATGAAAGGACTTTGATCATATCCATGTTCAGTGACTAATTTGGTCGGTAAGACTAAAGTGTTAATGAGGCCAAGGTCATAGTGTTCATTCCCAAGGGTCCAGTTAGCCTTACAATCTTTGTTCAGTACTACAGATGGTTTTCCCCAAGTCCCAGTTATAATTCTTAGAAATTCATGCCATTAGTTACAAGGCAGAGAGAATATGGAGCAGGGCTAATCGATGGCAGCTGTCAGCTAAAACACTAAAAACATGTGCCTTGCAGATAATGGATCACTGGTATTATTTTTGTATATAAAATGAATCACATTATACTTATTATTCCCATGTCTATGAGGCTATTGATTGACACTATGAAAACAATTCCTCAGATACTGTGTTCAATTAGCATACTAGGCAATTAAATAACAAAAGAAAGTTATATCTGTGTGATGTATTTTATAGCTGTCCATCATTACTTTAGCCATGTGTTTTAGGAAGTAATTTTGGAAACATCATTTGGTACCATTACTGAATTTTCTGATTTTTGTTTGTCAGATTGGAAGCATCTGTTAAAACTACATATGAATAGGGTAGCAAATTGCCTAAATGGATTTAATAATATTGAAATATTTCAAATTTTAAAAAATAAAAATTTTAGAGTGAATATCACCATTATAGAAGCATCTCTCTAAACTCTCTTGTTTTGTAACAGATTTGCAGGGTGTTATACTTTGACCTGAAATGTAGGTCATTTGTTATCTCTAGTGACCTCTTTTTTTAAAGACACGTTTTTTGTCCTTGTGCCTGGATGATTTCCCCTTTTCAGGAATGTTCATTGTATTAAAAAAGTACAGTGCAGCAAGTCAGCTGTAAAGTAACAATTTAAGTTAGAAAGTCCATAGCAGAGTACTTTTATAAAAGGATTATTAATATCCTTAAGCATAGAAATTTATCTCTTCCTAAATATGTATATTATATTAATGTATAGCAGTTTATAAAAGAATAATTGTGCTCTGTATACAATATAAACAAAGTGACTATAAAAAGTGTTAAATGATAGAATTGGGTTTGGCTTTTGGCAAAAAGGATGGGAAAAAGACATTTGTTTTTGATCATTTGGACAAGGAGAAAACAATTCTTTGTGCCATATTTTCAGATCAACATTGAAAATAAAGTTCTTCAAAAATTCCAAGAGGGAGTAGATCCTGGGAAGATGGCAGAGTAATTCAGAAAATTTCTAGCTTTCTGGATTTTCCCTACAAACCAGAAAAAATAGTTCCTCAGGGAGACCATAATGTGGTAGAAATAAACAGGATTTGGGGCAGAATAGGAGTCTTCTCTGACAGCTGGCAAAGAATGGAACAAGAATCCCAAGATTCAGATTTGTTTCCTGTGAAGTCTAGACACCTCTATGCTAGTTCTTTTGGAACAGCAAGTGGTGCACCCTGGCACTAGCTGGGTTGGGAGATAGGCTCTGGCCCAGGCACAGGAATTTTCACCTCTGTACAGTGTGGGGAAATGGATTTCTCATCAGGGAAGATTGAGAGAACCTCTGTTGATAAGGGACACCAGGCCCAGCTGTTCTTCTGTAATGTGTCCCTGAGCAAGAAGGAACCAGCTCACTCCCAGTGAGTGCAGAAGCAGTAGTATGGGGACAATGCTGGTTATGGACACTTATAGGAGAGTAGTATTCTTGGTTTCAGTTCCAGACCAGAGAGGAGAACTAAAGGAGGATCTGAGGTTAGAGGTATTGTTCCCCATACCCCAGATCTGGAAATGATTATAACAAATCACTATAAATTTTTAAAAAATCAGATAAAAGAGGATAAAACAGAACCAAAGAAAGTTATTATGGGAATATGTATCTTCATAAAAGTCAAATTGATAAAAGCAGCTACAAAACAACTGATTCTATATGTGTGGTGTCTCTTGCATGGTGCCTTACCATGTAATACTACTAATGGGGGATGAGTCACCCACATTCTCAGGCCTGACTCACTTATTTCACCATGTCCTCACATTGGCAGGTGTGGATTCTCAGAAAAAAATGACCACCAGTATGTGATTAATACAAGCCCTCTCAAAGGTCTGGTATAGGAATTCATCTCTAAAACTTTCAAGCCTCTACCTGTGTAATTGCCATCTATACAAAGCCAGATACTCACAATTGATAGCACTAAACATAACTATTTTCCTTATGAAAAGTCAAGAAAAACAATAGCAATCATAATGCAGTTACTCAATTTAAATCAAGTAAATGAATAATTAATATGTCATACTCCAGAGGCAAATTTGGATACCATACGCCCATCAATCCATTCAGGATCTGAGGAGAGTGGGCACACATTTATAACTAGAAGAGAGTCACATCAGTAGGAAAATCACTGTGCTAAAGTTAACTTGCAGTTCTGTACTGTAGACCTCAAATCATTCATGAACATGTGTATCACAAGAAGTTATTTCTCATCTAACTTTTTCCTTTTAGAACTTGTTGCTCTCCCGCTTGAGGTGGCGGGGTGGGGGGGGGGGATGAAGCATTGACAAGCCCTTTTAATTCACAATTACCCTTGAAAAGACTTGATACAGTGTTGCACTATTGTATTGGATATCAGTTAATTTGATAGCAATTCTCTTTAATTTAAACAACGACAAGTGTCAGCAACCTATCCTTTTCTTGGCAAATCTATCCTTGCACTCAGCAGCCTTCTATGTGGTCCAACAACATATTAGAGGCAAAGACGGTCCCTTTCTGCTTTTCCTTCTTACACCAGAGAGGACAGCAGAGAGCAACAATGAATTCTGATCAATTTCCCCTCACACTGCAGATGGTAACCCAGGAAAATTAAGCTATTTTCATTTATCTTCCAGTGGATTTCAACCCTTATTCAGCAAATTTAGATGTAGCAACTGAAAGCTTCTTTTTGGAATCGATTCTCCTCCCACAGGTTCCCCACCCCCCAAAAAAAGCATCCCCAGAGCTGGCTTTTTAACCACCTGATGAGTCCTTTCTCTTCTCCCTGGGTCTTTACTACTGTCTCTGTTCTTCCGTACTTGATAGGAGCCACATTATTAAATTAGTAGCAATTAGAGCCTCCTGGTTCTCAGTGACTCACCTTTCCCTTATGAGATAAAAAGCTGATAAATTTCCCTTTTCTGTAAGTTATAAAACCACCTTTCCTTATTTAATCATCTCATTATCTCTGAATAGTTACTGTATTTATCATTTTGTGAGTGTTAACCTCGTTAGCCTAAAAGCAGTTACATGCAAATGAGCTAAGGGAACATAAAGCTTCACAGCTTCAGCTATTCTATAGTCTTCAAACTTTCTTAAAATTGTCTCTTTAAAAACTTTTTTTTTGCTTTTTGGAGGGGAGAATGCAGGGCAATTGGGTTTAAGTACTTGCCCAAGGTCATACAGCTAGTTTTCTGTTTAGTGTTGGAGGTCACATTTGAACTCAGATCCTCCTAACTTGAGGGTGGGTGTTGTATTCATGGCACCACCTAGCCTCCCAGTAAAAACTGTTTCTTTACACTTGCATTTTAAACCCCCCCCCCCAACACACACACACACACACACACACATTTATCCTTTCCGCCATCAGATGGTTCACCTAAAAAGTAATATTATCCTTTTCAATGTGATATAAACCTTTTTATTTAGAAAGAAGTCTATATTTTTGTTCCTTTTTTGCAACCAAATTACTCACATCTTATCTGAAGACCATGTTTTTTTGCACATAGATTTTCAGCATTTTATTAAACCAAAGTTCTGTTTTGACTTCTTCAACCACTATTTATTTATGAAAGGGGAATAGCACTGTATTCGTTCAGAGTTGTTTTTTGTTTGTGAAAAAAATCCTGCCCTTTTTAGCACCAAACTTTTAAAAGGGCAATAGTGTGTGTGTGCACACACACATATTTTCAAATAAGCTATCAACTTCAACAATTAGGAAATAGCACCATTAGAGAGAAATTGAGTTGATATAAAACAGTAAGAACAAACACCTCAGAATCTAACCTCAAAAGAGGTTAAATGATACATCAAAGGCTACAGTGGTAATAGGCAACAGATGTGGTATTTGAATTGTACATCTCTCACTCCAGAACCAAATACTAACTTGCTTACTAACATAAGGGTTCTTTCCTTCTCCTTCACTTTACAAAAGACATTTCACAGACTCTACATTTGTCTTTCACTTCTAGGATCATGGATTTAGATATAAATTAGATTGGAGGTGATTTAATTCAACCCCTTGACATTACAGTTGAGGAAAGTGAGACCTAGAAAGATATAATGATTTACCTGAAAGTTACAGTATCTGAACTGGGGTCCTAAATGTCTAACCTCAGAGTCCTCTTCCCATGTACCTTGAGATGTTGACTTCTTGGTGCCACAATAAGGAAAAGGAGCTTCCTCAATCTCCTCTTCAAGTGTTGGTTGAAGTGGTTGAATCATGGCAGCCAATGAACAGAGCTAGTTTACCCATTTTTAAGGCATCAGAGAAAGATGACAGAAGACTTTGCACAGATACGTATAACAGCAAGAGCAAATCAAAATGAAAAGTTGAAAGGCAAATGAGCCTGTAGAGAAAATGGTGTGAGATTTCACTAAGAAATATCATCTCCAAATATTTATGGATAGATCAGAAGACAGAAGACTCAAAACTTGACAGTTCTCCATGCTTGTGTTTTTATAGTGATGCATTTCTTTTTGTGCCAGCCGTGTAATCACCATATCTGGACTCTACATGAGGAAATGTCACTAGCATTAAAGAACAAGTGGTGAAGAGTAGCAGGCTTTGACCAAATAAGAAATCTATGTTGTAGGTGAGAAGTGTAAAAAAGTCCAAATGCCTTCAACATTCTTGAGTGTGGCTAGAGCCAGATAAAAATAAAATTGGGAAATATTTAACAAGATAAATAAAATATACAATAAAACTTAGATAATATTACATTTGAAATCTAAGTCAATGTTTTTGCCCATAGGATGCTTAGGTAAGGTTTAATGGTCCTTGTTTGTATTTGAATTTGACACCTCTCCTGTAGGTGATAATGTTTTTAGAGACACTCAGTAATTTGCTTTGAGCAATATCTTAAAGGCGAGAGGAATCCAAAAGATCACAGACAGAAATTTGAACAAGTTACCAAAAAGCAAGTTAAAACTACTGACTGATATTCTTGGTTTCTCTTTTTTATACAAGCATTATTGAGAATGGTTTTTACTTATTGAGTATATCTTTAATGGGCACATCAGAAGAGAAGAAACCAGCTTTAGCAAAAACATTTTTTACTTATAGAAAGCCATACCTTTATGGTGATACAAGGGTTTGAGAAGTTGGAGAATATGAAATCCAGCTGGTTTTTCCACTTATTGATTTTTTATAAAGCATTTAATTCAGTGAATTAAAACATACCCTGGAACATTCTCATGAAACCCTGAATCTTCTGCTTATGCATGAAAATTTTATGAGACTGTCCAGTGTTACTGGGGGTATAACTTTATTTACTGATCTTTTTTAGATTTTGACATCAAGCATTAGTGTATAGAGACCATGGGCCAGGTATCCCTGGATACATGGGCATAGTGCATTTTTATGAGCTTTTCCCCCTCAACAGAGGGCAAGGCCTGATAGTAATGCTATCTCCAAATTGTATTTACATGTCCCACACTCTTTCCTATGAACAGCCATAACATTGTTAATGGATTATTAAATGAAACAAGTATTTATCAATATATTACCAAAGTAGAAAATGCTATGGCATTAGAAGATAAACAAAAATAGTAATAGCTTACATTTATGTGGTGTTTTAAGGGTTACCAAGCTCTTTACTTATTTTCACAACTATGAAGTTATGACTCTATCATTTTCTTTATTAATCTTTTTTCCATATTATCATTTTTATATTAAACAAATGCTTTACTAACTTCTGGTTTACATCATTCATTTCCACCAGATTTTGCGTTACAATTTTTCCCTACCCACTGCCCCAGAATAGCAGTCCCACTAGATATCCCCTCATCTAATCTGCTCTCTCCCATATCTTCTCGCATACCCCCTTCGACTTTGCCATTAGGGCAAGGTGAATCTCTGAGCCCCAATGCCTGGACATCTTATAAAACATTTAATTTTAAAACTTCGATTTTCAGATCCATTCCCTTTCTCCCTTGTCACCCACTCCCTCTGAGAAGATAAGCAATTCAGTATGTGTTGTACATGTATAGCTATGCAAAACATTACTATAGTAGATATATTTGTAAAAGACTGCTTATATTTCCCTCCCACTCATCTCACCTCCCACCTGGTCCATTCCCTACTTTGATCCTGTCCCTCTTTGATGGTGGGTACTTCCAACCTCCCCTCCGCCCAGAATGCCCTCCCCTCCATCATCCCCCCTCTTATTCCCCTTTCCCCTATTCTCCTGCAGGGTGAGATATCCCATTTAGTATGTATGTGATTCTCTCCTTGAACCAACTTCAATGAGAATATGGTTTTGCCTTTTTGCCTTCCTGTTCTTCCCCTCTCCTGCAACTACTTCCCCATTGCCTCTTCTACATGAGATAGTTTACCCTACCCTGTCTCTCCCCATCTCCTCTTGCCACTTTCCTCTCTCACCTCTTAACTTAACCCCTTAAGAATCATCCCTTCCCATCAAATTCAGCCTGTGCCTTCTATCCATGTATACGTGTAAACATATGCCCATATTTTCATAATGAGAAGTGCTTCATCAGACACAATTATTGTTTTTCCATGTAGGAATGCAAATAGTTCAACATTGATAAGTTCCTTTTGATTTCTTTTACTTGATTACCTTCTCAAGTATCGCTTGCTTATTGTGTCTGAATGTCAAATTTTCTATTCAACTCTGGTTTTTTCCTGAAGAGTGCTTGAAAGTCCTCTATTCCACTGAATGACCATATTTTCCCCTGAAATAAGATACTCAGTTTTGCTGGCTAGGTTTTTTGTTTGTGTGGGTTAGGCGTCTGAGGCCAGATCCGAACTCAAGTCCTTCTGACTCCAGGGCCAGTGCTCTACTCACTGTGCCACCTAGCTACCCCCTGTGAACAGCTTTAAGGTTCTGATTACATAGTATAATGAACTTTCTATTTATTCAGCAGTAAATTAAGGCAAAACATTCACAGAAATCAAAGTACAGCATTCGCAATGTTATGACATGACAATTTATCTCTAAAATGGCCATATAGTTTTCACCAAAGTGGCCACATAGTTTTAAACAAAGTACATTCATTTAGTTACTCAGTCATTTAGTAACTCAATCATTTAGTAAGTCCTTAATTCAATCATCCTTAAGGAGGTTGGTCTCCTTAATGGACATAAAGTGCAGTGGTCAAAGTTCTTCACCCCTAGGTCACATTGTCTTAATCTCTTCAATCAAAAAGTCTTCTTTCTTCTTAATTGGAGAAGTCCTTAACTCAGTCATCTAAATGTAAAGGTCAAAGTTCTCCACTCCTAGGCCTCAGTAAATCATGATCTTCTCAGTTTGCTTTAAATACCCAAGGAGAGATCTTTTCATCTTGACTTGAGGCAGGTTCTCAGCTTCCATGGTTCCTATTTCATAGTCCCAGCTCCTGCCCAAATCTATCCAACCGTCACCTGAGTTCAAAGTCAGAGAGCATTTAGTTCCTTGTTCCAGCTAACTGCAGAGACAGGGTCTCAACTGGGATCCTGTATGTCTAAACTCAGAGTTCTTTTCTCATAGACCATGAGATGCTGACTTGTTGGTGTCACTATAAGCTAACATTTTGCAACTCTTAACTTCATAACATAGTCTGTAAATAATATACGTAATTTGAAGTATTTAGAACCATAGATCATAATCAGTTGAGGTCTTTCATTTTTAAATATGGGAAAATAGAGGCCTAGGAAAGTTAAATGAACTTTCTGAAATGACACAAGTAATAGGTAGTAGGCCATATAACTCCAAGTAAAATGAACTTTTTTCCCACTATACTTTGCAACATCTCTAACTTATGGTCTGAGACACTGAAACTTTTGGAGAAAGTAAAATGTGCTTTAGCCTTGAATGAGAAGTCATAGGGTTAATTGTTCCTATGTTAAGATGTGAAAGAAAGCTAATTCTTTGGTGGTTGCTGGGCAACTAACAAGGAGGTATGTCAAACTGAGACACAGGTTTAAATGAAAAAAATGCATGAATGAATAGAATCATTGTCAACTTTAGCCTCATTTTTTCCTTTTTATAGGAATAAGATTGGACCAAATCCAAATTAAATTGAACAATTCTTTTAAAAGTCTTTTGTGTCTTTTAGTGAATTGCTGAGAATGTTTGCCCATTAAACTGTATTCCTTATAAATTATTTATTATTAATACAGAACAGAAAGAAGCAGTTTTCTGAGATAAAGTTAAATTATAATTATTTTCTAAATGGATTTGCCTAAGGACATCAAAAGAAAAAGCCTTTTAAATCACATATCTGTACTAATTCATCATGGCTAACCTTTGAAATCATATCTCATTTAAGATGCTGAGAAATATATACCCATTGATAATTTCTGATCTTTTATATATCCTATATGTAGTTCTTTTTGATGATGTTTTAAAAAGAAAAGCGAAGTAACTTTTTCCAAGGTGCCCCTTCTGATTTCAAATCTAGCACTCTTAATACTACCTCTTGATGCCTGCCCTCTTCCTGAGTAGGTTTCTTTTAAAAAATTGTATTTCTGTATCATAGACAATGGGATCACAGTTTCACAAATTCAGATGCAAAAGGATGCTTAGAAATTTTTTCAGTCAATCCCCATCAATTTTCAGATTAGGTCACTTAAGCTCAATATTTTTCTGTTTCAGGGCTTGTTAAAAAAATTCTGCTAATTAAAAAATCATTTGCAGACTTTGACACATTTCTATGTTTTATTCCAGCAGGAAAAAAGTCAAGAAAGTTCAAGAAGCAAGGGTAAGGACTGAATGACTTTTTTTTTCCTTTTTCTTCCTTTGGAGGGGGGAGGTCAGGGCAGTTGGGGTTAAGTGACTTGCCAAAGGTCACATGGCTATTAAGTGTTAAGTGTCTGAGGTCAGATTTGAACTCAGGTCCTTCTGACTCCAGGGCCAGTGCTCTATTCACTGTGCCACCTAGCCATACCATGAATGACTTTAAAAAAATTGTTACATCTTATGTTGAATAAATGAAGAATGCTTAATGTTTGATGGCTAGGTCCCAAAATGTGGTTTTTTAACGAAAATTTCAAAATAGTGGAGTATCCAAAATTATTTATATCTTTGTTTCCTCTAGAGTTTTCCAATAAAATTCACTATAGTTAATTTGTAGAGGTGGGATGAAGGAGGGGACTTGTGAATTGCTGTACAGGAGAAAGTTTTTTGAGAGCTTTTTTGAGAAAGCTTTTTCTGAGAGCCTCTTTAACTGTACGGATGATTTTTATTACTATAAGTAGAATTTACTATAAGTAGAATTTCAGCAAAATATTTTTGTTCAATTACTGGGTTTCTCTGAGAAAATATAGTAGTAGCAGCTGCCTTACAAAGAAACTTTTACTAGTAGCAATAGTGATGAAGTCACTTTACCAGGGTTGTTGTGAGACTTCTTACAGAACTACCATTATAGAGAATTCTTCAGACTTTAACATAGTCATCCTGAGATCCTGTCTGAGAACAACTCTGGATAATTTCCAGTTAGCTTTCCAGAAGTAGTGATAACATCTAGTGGAACTTTGAGAGCTATAACAGCTCCAATAAGACACTGCAAGGATCAAAGTGTTCAGAGAGATGAGATTTACAGATACCACTTTTGGCCCCAGAGAGAGGAACAATCAAGAGAAATGATTTCATGGCATTATAGGATTTAGAGATAAAAGGGATCTTAAGCATTGTTTAATCCAGTGATATAATATTGGAGACCTCCTTGCCCCATGGGACCAGGAAAATGCCTGATTGGGGCCTGAATCAGGTTAAAGTGTAATTGGGCAATGTTTAATAAAATACAATAAAACACATATACTGTTAATTTGTGGTTTTCTAAGTCAATATACAGTATAAGTGTCTATGTCTATTTGAATTTGACTTAACTGATAAACAAATTATTAGTTTACAGAGAAGAACACTGAGAATTAGAGGAGTCAGTTGACTTGGCCACAGTGTCATGGGTAGTAATCAGGAAATTAAAAAAAAATAATTAAAAAATTTAAATCAGCATTTTTACCTATATTATCTCACTTTAAATTAAACCTTCTATCTACAAAATTCTAATGGGGATCTTCAGACATACATGCCTGCTTTAGATACATAGACCTGTATTAACTGTTGACGTCAATAGGTAGCTTAAGATGGCAAAGAACAAAACTTTGAGAGAAATACCTATTTATAAGTTCCAGTTTGCACATGATGACATTTTAAAATCCTCAGAAGGATTTGTATCAATTCTATTTAGGTAATTAGAAATAGCAATTTAAAAGGATTGCCATAGTTCTCATTAGTTATCTGCATTTAAATATGTGTGTGTCTATGTAGAAAACAGAATATATTCTTTAAAAGTGTATTAGTTTTAAGAGTTTTGTTTATGGTTCTGCAGAAATATGTTTCTCCTTTTTAGAATTGCAGAGGTATTTGTGTTTTCAGAATACATAAGCATAACTTGATTACACATGTGAAGTTATTAAGCTTATTTATAGTCAAAGCACCCATCTGAACCTTCAGTTTTATGGCTACATTGCTGCATAAGAGAATTTCAATCCCAAGATAGGCTATGTGATGTGCATTTAAATGATGTATGCATTTTAGGTATACCAAATGTATACCTTGTTATGAAAAACCCCAATGTGCTGTTAGTCTTCAATCATATTGGTAATAATGTTATAATAGAAGTTAGATTTATGTTGTTTTTTCCGTGATGCTTCATTGCCATGGGCAATATAAATTACAACATCTAGAGCAACAAAATGAAGGTTTTCAAATTAATGTTTAGGTGAGTCTTTTTTTGTCATCTTTTGCAAAGAAATAAAAGATACAAGATAAATACCCTTTGCCTTTCTTAACATTCTGTCAATGCATTACTAGGAACATTTACTTTCCTTATGCCTTATAGGCCACTGAGTCATAAACAAACTAGATATGTGGATACTTCTGGACATATGACTGGATGCTTCCCCACAGAACTCCAGATTACCCATGGCTCATTATATCAGTGCATGTGGACATGCAATTTCTTGACTATAAAGTTGACTTTTTCCTACAACTTTGCTCTTTCATTCATCATCTTAGAGAGTAAGTTGAGTCAAGAATGTAATCTGCCTATTTGGTGAATATTGTGTCAGACACATATGCCTTTAACTGATTAAACATATCAAATAAATTAGCAATGAACTTGAAAGATGTTAGCTTATTTACTGGATACTAGCAACTACTTACCAGTTGGTAAAATTTTGAACTTTGTTAAATTGATAATCTGCCTTGCAAGTGGTATTTGGTGGAGGATGGGTGTCAGAATCTTTTATCCGTTGATTTTCCTTTTTTGCTTAAGTCAGCAGTTTTATATTGAAGATGTTGAATACCTGTAAATAAAGTTTTTAAAAAACAAGGAACTCTTTAGAAAATGTATTGTTTTTCTTTTTCCCATGAACATAGCAGTAATAATTTAAGATAATATTCCCTCAATTGTCTCTTAAATTAATTCATATTTTGGACTGGACTTATTGGTCTTATTCCTGAGATGTTATTGAAAAAAATCCCATA
Organism: Gymnobelideus leadbeateri; assembly: GCA_011680675.1. Lineage (NCBI taxonomy): Eukaryota > Metazoa > Chordata > Mammalia > Diprotodontia > Petauridae > Gymnobelideus > Gymnobelideus leadbeateri. The sequence goes on along the minus strand of WOXC01008917.1, from coordinate 84,247 downwards.
AAGTAAAGAATGCTTATAGACTTTCCAAACTTGGTTAGAGCTTGACTGATTTCATTCTAGTTTAGTCTGAATCATTGTTATGACCCTGGGCTGCCAGGTTTTTTTGTTTTATGCACTAGAGCTTTGTTAAACAAAGGAGGACCTCATCTTTTGGCAGTATACTGATGTTTATGTTATTTTAATTAATATCATGGGTTTTGAAAATAGGATTGTGTTAATATTCATTTGTTTGCTTTATGTTTCATGGGTCTGATGGCAAGAGATGAGGAATTTTATACATTACCTTTAAAGGATCTAAAAGAATGTTATCTTGTTCAGTTTAAATGAAGTATATGGTTTTCAGGTGCACTTGGGATCATGGGTTTAGAGTTCAAAGGGTCCTTAAAATCCTTCATTTATAGGTAAGATGTTGGGGCCTATTACGGTTAATTAATCTGACCAAAGTTGCACAGGTAGAATTGTGGTGGAATTAGAGATTGGTAGAATAAGATTTTGAAACCATGTCCCTTGGTTCCAAATTAGCACATGGGCCCATCCACAATGCTACTAAATTAGCACTCTAGACCATCTGACCTACAAACTCTTTTGTCTTTCAGAAAATTTCCACATACACAGTAATATTAATGCCCAAAGAAATATTTTTTTGCAGAATTTATTTATTTTTGTTTTTTTCCACAAGATTTTCAGATACAAATTTTCTCCCCATCTATTCCCTACCCTCTACCCCAAGATGGCGAACATACTGATTACCCCTTCACCCAGACTGCCCTTTCTTAAATCCTTTTTCCCCTTTCCCCTTGACTTTCTTGTAGAGCAAGAGTAATTTCTATACCCCATTGCCTATTTTTCTTATCAGTGCATGTAACAAGAATTTTTTTTTAATATTTGTTTTTTAAAACTTTGAGTTCCAGATTCTCTCCCTTATTGTCTCCTCACCCACCCCCACTGGGAAGACAAGTCATTCAATATAGGTTATGCATGGGTGGTTATGCAAAACATTGCCATAATAGTCATACTGTGAAAAACTAACCATATTTCTCTCCATCCTATCCCACCCTCCATTTATTCTGTGTTCTCCTCTGACCCTGTCCCTTTTCAAAAGTGTTTGCTTCTCCAATTTGCCCTCCCTTCTATCATCCCCCACTCTTATCCCCTTTACTTTATTTTCCTGTAGACTAAGATACCCGATTGAGTGTGTATGGTATTCCCTCCTTAAGTCAAATCCAATGAGAATAAGGTTGACTCATTCCCTTTCACCTCCCTGCTCTTCCCCTCCATTGTAATAGTTTTCTCTTGCTTCTTTTATGTGAAGCAATTTACCCTATTCTATCTCTCCCATTCTTCTTCCAATATATTAGTCTCTCACCTCTTAATTTTATTGTTTAGATATCATCCCTTCATATTCAACTCACCCTGTACCCTTTGTCAATGTATACACATACACACACACGCAAGTATACACACATACACACACACGCAAGTATACACACATACACTCACCTATGCATACATATATATGTGTGTGTGTATTACACATACATATATGTGTGTATACATATGCGTATATAGATATAGACATTGGTATAGATATATACACATATTCCCTTCAACTATCCTTACAGTGAGAAACATTTCATGAATTACAAATTTTCCATGTAGGAATGTAAATAGTTCAACTTTAGTAAGTTTCTTATGATTTCTTTTTCCTGTTTACTTTTTCATGCTTATCTTGATTCTTTAATTTGAAAGTCAAATTTTCTGTTTAGCTCAAGTCTTTTCATCAAGAATGCTTGAAAGTCCTCTATTTCATTGAATGTCCATATTTTCCACTGAATTACTATACTCAGTTTTGCTGGGTAGGTGATTCTTGCTTTTAATCCTAGCTCCTTTGACCTACGGAATATCATATTCCAAGCCCTGTGATCCCTTAATTTAGAACCTGCTAGGTCTTGTGTTGTCCTGATTAAGTTTCCACAATAATCAAATTGTTTCTTCCTGACTGCTTGTAATGTTTTCTCCTTGACCTGGGAACTCTGGAATTTGGCTACAATATTCCTAGGAGTTTTCTTCTGGGAATCTTTTTCAAAAGGTGATTGGTGATTGGTGAATTCTTCACCAAAAGTAGCTTTTATAAAATTTAGTTCTTATAATTGTATTTTATTTTGCTTTTTTGGGGTAGGGCAATTGTGGTTAGGTGACTTGCCCAAGGTCAACATGCTAGTTTGTGTGGTACATGTCTGAAGCAAGATTTGAATTCAGGTCCTCCTGCCTCCAGGGACGGTGCTCTATTCACTGCATCACCTAGCTGTCCCTGATTCTTATAATTTTAAAGTCAGGTTTAAGTGGCTTCAAGAAGACTGTCAATTGGGGTAGAAGTTAAAATGGCACTTTGATAGCATCCGTAAGATGCTTTAAGCAGAAATCACAGCAGAATTTCATGTTGTGATCCATCCTCCCCAACTCAATCCCACTCCAAGTAATTTGCGATAGAAGACTCTGAAGTGGCCCAGTGCATAGAGAACTGGGCATAGATTCACAAAGATCTGGTTTCAAATATGGCCTCAAATATTTACTGAATCTTTAATTATGGACAGCTCTTTAACCTCTGTCTGTCTCAGTTTCCTAAATTATAAAATGGGGATAATAACTACACCTGCTTCTCACCTACTTGTAACGATTATATCAGATACTATTTGCAAAGGGCTTAGTGCAATGACTGGCAAAAAGTTGGCACTTAATAAATGCTTGATTTCTCCCTTCCTTCCATACAAGGGTAAGGGTAGAAGGAAACTGATAAGATTCCTAGATTTCCATCCTAAAGTATTGTGGAAAGCTTAATATTCCCAGTACCTGAGAGGAGGACTTGAGAATGGTATGCACGGCAGGGAACTATACAGTAGAAAAGAATAATAGATTTTACACTTTTATTATTTTGCAGAGGTAAATTTTTATTTGTTTATTATTATTGTTGTTGTTATCATTATTATTATTATTTTATTCTTGGGCTCTGAGCTATTGAACAAGAATTGTTGATTCATTTTTCTAATTTCCCAGAACAGGGAGAGAATATGTGTTCTGGCACCTGTCTCTTGGCAAACGATAAGGCAGCAGTTTGACCTGGGTAGGAATTGTGATGAGAGTGCAGATTCCACTTTCCTTCTCATTGTTCCCATAGTTTGGTTTGAGAAGAAAAAGCCCTATTATATGGGAGAAACTGAGAGAGAGGGCCAACCTAGACCAAGTTAAATTAGAAGCTCCAGAAAGGAATTAAAAGTATCTACTATAAAATATTGTACCCACAAAGCCTATATTCTCAGCTATGATGTCTTTGGTATGTGCTTATACTCTACAAGAATCACTAATACAGTGGTTTTACTCTGAGCTTTTCATTAAAATATTCTTTTTTGGAATTTAGTTACTAAAAGTAAGTGATAGAATGACTCATAATAACATGGTAACCCTGTAATTAAGGTGAGCAATGTTTCCTTAGTTTTCTTTCCTTCCCTTATCTTTTTTCCACTTTCTTTACTTTTACTTTCTTTACTTTTACTTTACTTTTTTCTTCTTTCTTACTGTGCCTTCCTTTATTATTTTTCTTCCTGACTTTTTCTTCCTATTTTTCTCTCCTTCACTACTTTTCTTTTTTTTCCTTCTAATCTTCCATTTTCTTAATTTGAATACTACAAAAGGTTTCCAATTGTTCCCCAAGAGTTTTCACATGGGATAACTTAGAATCCCTAAATACCCCACCCTCACTACTTATTCAACAAGAGGTGGACAAAAGGGAGATCCTGTACTTTTTCCTTTCACTTCAATGTCAAACAGTACCTTTGGAGCTTGGGCAATAGATGTATGTTTTGTCCCTTACTTACATGAACTCCTTGCCATATGATTACTTGGAAGAGGAAGCTATTTATGTAGCTGAAAGAAACAATGCTACACATTCACACACAAGGTTATTCGGTGATCGAAGTGCTTAGATGTCTACTTAATTGAAGCTTCATGCTGTCAAAATAAAAAAAATTATACATAAAACTGAAACAGGGCACATAAGAGAGTCCATGAAAAGATTGCTGCAAAGGCTGGAAATACTGAAAGCCAATTAATCAACATTAGCAACAGTTGCATAAAAATCATCTTTTCAAGTATAGGATAAGTGCCAGACAGCAGCTTCTGTGAAAAAGATATAATGTGTGATTTACTCAGTTGCAAGGTCCACGGAAGTTAATGTAACATGTCAGGGGTAAAAAAAAGAAGAATGCTATTCAGCCTGAATTAAAAGAGGTATGATAGTAAGAGGGCAGAGTAGAAACAGGACTTCCACAGAGCTCTGGCTTCCACCTCCTCCAATTCATGTGAAAAATAAGTCTAGAAAAACTTTGGAAATACAGAATGCACAAAATGACAGAGAGAAGCTAACCTCCCACTGAAGATAGTCCAGCATGCCTGCAGGAAGAGGCCAGTGCAGCCTCTGGGAGCCCAGCCCAGCTCTATGGAAGCCCGAGGTTTTAGCCTCAGGGTGGCCACAACCAGCCACTAGCTGGAGGGCAATTATCAATGACAGTAGACAAAATAATAGTAAAAATCCCTAACAGATAAACATTGAGCAAGAGTACAATGAATGAAAATAATACTCCCATACAGAGGAGTCGTACATAGACAGGTATATCCATAAGTACATTTGAGAAGGAGAATAGAAGATACAGCTGCAATTAGTCCTATGAGTAAAAGTCCAGAAATCACTTGTGCAGGTTCCCAGAAGTCTGAAACCAAAAGAGGGTGGTTCTACAAACAATATGACATCACAACCACTAATATATTGTTTAAGAGTACAGGTAAAGCAGGGTATATTCCAATAAAATATAGTATGGACTTATATCATCAGATGATATGAGACCCCAACAAGAGTCAACAACATGATTGAAGAAATTAACACCTTAAAAAATAGACTAACTCAAATGGCAAAAGAAGCTCAAAAAGACAATGAAGAGAATGCCTTAAAAAGCCAAATTTGCTAGATGGAAAAAGAATCTCAAAAGCTCACTGAAGAGAATCATTCCTTCAGAGTTAGACTGGAGCAAATGGAGGCTAATGACTTTATGATAAATCAAGATAGTATTAAACAGATCCACACAAATGAAAAAAAAATAGAAGGCAATGTGAAAAATCTCATTAGGAAAACCACTGACCTGAAAAATAGATCCAGGAGAGATAATTTAAAAATTATTGGACTACCTGAAAGTCATGATCCAAAAAATAACCTAGAAATCATCCTTCAAGAAATTCTCAAGGAAAATTGACCAGATATTTAGAACCAGAGGGCAAAATAGTGGTTGAAAGAATCCACTGATCATCTCCTGAAAAAGATCCTAAAAAGAAAACTCCTAGGAATATTATAGCCAGATTCCAAAATTTCCAGATCAAGGAGAGATTACAAGCAGCAAGGAAGAAACAATTTGAAGATTGTGGAAACACAATCAGGATAACACAGGATCTCACCGCTTCTACACTGAGGGATTGAATGGCTTGGAATATGATATTCTGGAGGTCAAGAGGCTGGGATTAAAACCAAGAATCACCTACCCAGCAAAACTGAGTATCAGGTTTCAGGGGAAAATATGGTCATTCAGTGGAAAAGAGGACGTTCAAGCGTTCTTTTTTTTTTAAGCAATTGGGGTTAAGTAACTTGCTCAAGGTTACACGGCTAGTCATTATTTATGTGTGGGTAATCATTTTCTGAGGCTAGATTCGATCTCGGGTCATCCCAAATCCGAGGCCTGCACTCTTACTCACTGCACCACCTAGCCTCCCCATGTTCAAGCATTCTTGATGAAAAAAAAACAGAGTTGAATAAAAATTTTGACATTCAGATACAAGAATCAAGAGAAGCTTGAGAATGTAAACAAGGAAATCATAAGGAACTTATCAAAGTTGAACTATTTACATCCCTTCATGGAAAAATGATAATTGTAACTGATGAAACTTTTCTCAGCATGACAATAGGTGAAGGGAATAGAAATGTGCGTGTGTGTGTGTGTGTGTGTGTGTGTGTGTGTGTGTATAGGAGGGTATATGGGTGTACATAGAAAATTTAAATTCTATGTATTCAAATCTGAATACTACATTTTAGAAAGACCAAGATGGATCTTGTCTAGAGTAAGTTGAGGAAGAAAGTAAAGTAAAAACTATATCATATAAAGAGCTATAGAAGGAAAACTATCTGTTTGACATGAAAAAAAATTATTATTCAGAGGGGAACATAGTAGTTGTCTTCAAGTTTTTTGAGTGTTGTCAGAGGAGAACAGGACTTATTCGATCAGAAGGAACAGAGATTTGTGGTAATTACAAATGTATATATTTCTGCTTGATTCAAGGTTGGAAAAATACTTTCTCAATATGTGTATACTAGAGTGCCTGGGTATAGTAGTGCACTTTTCCTAGAGGTTTTCAAGTCCATCTGGACTGAAAATTCCACAGCTTCTCTGAGAAAGCTTCAGTCAATAAGAAAAAGTTGAAATGTGTTTGTTATAATGAAAGAGATAGCATAGGACAGTGTTAACCACAGAGAAGATTTTTAAAGTACTTGATTAATTGAGTTGATCTTAAGTATATACTAGACATATAATAATAAGGTTCTCATACATATTTATGTAATTTATTTCTCTTAAAGGGACTCAAATATCAATCATATCTATCGTTTAGTCAAATGGTCAGGGAATGGCAGGTTCTATACAGGAGAAGTTATTAAGCATTCTTGGAATTATGAATCCACTTGATAGTTTGGTAAAACTTATGGACTGATCCTCAGAAAAATATTTTAAATACATGAAATATAAAATACATATGATTTCAAAAGAAATAAATTATATTGAAACACAATGTGTATACATACATACATACATATATACATATATATAATGTTACGCACACATACACAGACACACACACACATGTGAACAAATACATAGTTCCCAAATCTCAGGTTAAAGATGCTTTCTATAATGGATTTTCAGAGTGAGTGCCTTAGCCTTTCTGGGCCCATATACTATCTGTCTGAGGGAATTGGTTGAAATGATCCCAAAAGGTGATATGAGGTTTTTTAATTACCTACTCTGTATGCCCTGGGGTATTAAAAAGAAATAGCTTAATTTCAAGAATCTAATGACTCTACACAGATAAAACTGCCAGGTAACAACACAAGTAAGTAAATACAACATATCTGAATTATGTGACCTAGTGAAGTCCCCCTCTTCTGTCAAGGCCTGACTCAGGGTCTTCCTCCTCTAAGAAACCTTCCTTCACTTGCCTGTCCCATACACATCCTAATCGAGGTGAAAGTGGCTTCCTCCTCAAATTTCTCATAGTACTGTATACTTAATCCTCCCTCATATCATTATTATTTTTGCACATGGGTTTCCAGTCAAGCCACATATAATAGTTGTAAGATTTTTTATATAAGTATCTATATTCCATGGACAGAGTATTGGAGTTAGAGCCAGAGAACAAGATATCTGATATTGGTTCTTCCATCTAACTATGTGACAAGGAGCAAGTAATTTAATTTCTCTGGGCTTCTATTTCCTCAATTATCAAATGAAAACATTGTTTTAGCTGACTTCAGAGGACCTTGGAATTACAAAAGCTACATCTGTAGTTTTTATCTGTTATATCTTCAGTGTATTACCTAAAGCCTTGGACATAGTGGATTCTTAATAAATGTGAATTGAGTAAACGAATGTAGTGTAGATCAGAGGTTCTTCACCTCTATGTGTGTGTGTATGAATGCTTGGTGAAGCCTATGGACCCTATCTCAGAATAATACTTTGAAAGGCATTAAAAAATACTTGGGATTCAAAGGAAACCAAAGGTTTGTAAAAATAAAGATACATTTTTTCCTTCCTTCTAAGTTTACAGACTCCAAGTTAAGAATCCGTGTCCTAAACAATAAAGGCCATAGGAAACATTATTTGATATCTCATGCCATATGCAATATATATATATATATACATACATATATAATAGATTATCTTCTACTATTATTTTTGACATTCAGGCATGAGGATAGAATGGGAAAACAACAACAACAAAAAAAACTGAGTAAAACCCTTCACAAGATCATGTTTCAGTTTGGTAGGAGAGCAGAAAGTGAGGCTTGCCTCTATTTATTGACTCCTAAAATATAATGTTTCTTCCAATAGAATAAACAAATAGAGTCTCTGAGTTTAGCTCAGCTTTTTTTTTCTTTTCAAGGTTTTAGCATAAGGGTACAGAAGAGCTGGGTAACTCAGATTTCCCAAAGCGGCTCAGTTGAACACTTCGCATGAACAAATAAAAATATCCCATAAACCTCAAGGATGGTAACTCATGTATATGAGCCCTTCATGAGTCTTCTTGTCTAATTGTTCAGTGTCTTTATGTTTATGAAATACAATACAGTCATCCCATAAGTAATCTTGGAAATAGTGGTTGTTGTCTTTAGTACAGTCTATTTTTTTAATGTATTACAATGTGGCATGTTATTAATAGCAGTTTTGTTTGTTTCCAGTTATTATGAATGGCAGTTGGGACAAATATGTAATCAGAGGATTTATGGTAACTCTGTTCCCTTCTGGCAGCCTGGTCATATTTGTAGTCTGTGGCTAAAAAGAGTAACTGAAATGAGTAGAATTCCCTGTTGTTTCTTACAGTTTTCAGTGAGAAAAACAGTGCAACCAGCAGTAGCAGTCCATCTTGTAGACTGCTGTTAATCCTTGGCTTAGGGAAAATAACTGGAAAAAAGGCCAATGAAACAGAATAGAAGAAAATGAAAACATGTAGAACATCCTTTTTTCAAAGCTTTTGCAGTCAATAAAAATTTTGTTGGATTTGAACTGTGTTTATGTGTTGGGCCTATCTATACCTACTATTGAAAGAGTATATAAGAAATCAAATTACTTATCATGAACTGCTATTGATTTAGTAGGAACATGATACCATTATCATTTGAGGGCTACCTGAATACAAGTATTTGACAAACATCCCCTTAAGGATAGTCTAAGCCTATCAAATCATTATGGTTTATTTCATTTAATACTTAACCAAAAATCTGGATGTGAAATGATTGTTTTACAGATCAACCTCAAAAACATAATTCCCTATTATTATGAACATTTTGGCAGCCCTTTCTGAATACATTGCTGAGCATCTATTCCATTTATAATATTTTACTATAAAAATATCAGAGGCTGCCATATGAAAGGGAGTTTTATTTAGTAGTTTGGAAAGATAGCTGATAACACCTATTGCAGGTCATTCCTACATTGGATACCTACTTAAAGCTCTTGTGATGGATTCAATAAAGAGGTGGTTAGCTGAGATCTATCAATTAGTAAGAAAAAATAATTAAACGATGAATCTGTAAATGGTAAACATTTGTATTTACTGATAATTGGCAATGAAAACAATACCTTTCTTAAAATTACTTCAAAGTCTATAGTTTTTATAGTATATTATATCAAAACAGTTTTTTTTTAAGAATCAAAAACATTACATGGGAACATTCAAGCATTCCTTTTATTGTTTTATATTTAGTGTATTTTATAAAATATTATTATCAAATTACACATTTTCTAATAGTTTATTATTGGAGGCCAATTTACTTATTTATAGGATCTGTATACTTTGTCAAATACTATCGATTTCCAAGATGCCAGAGTAAAAGCAGGAACTTGGCTGAGCCCCCACTCCAACTACCTCCAATACCTGTAAAATATGACTCTAAACAAATTTTAGAGTCACAGAACCCACAAAGTGACAGAGAGAAACAAATATCCCACCAAAGGCAGCCTAGCAGGTCGACAAGAAGGGTCTATCACACCAAACTGGGAGCCAAGTGCAGTCCCACATGAGCCACAAGTAGAACCAGAACCAGGGTGGCCCTGACCAGCTGCACAGACCAGGCAGAGCAGACTTCAGGATAGTGAATCACTAGCAGCTATGGCGGTTTCCAGACTTAACCCATAAAAACCAAAGAGAAAGTAAAAGGTCAGTAGAGAGCTCTGTTGGAACTGGATAGAGGAGAGTGCATTCTGGCCCCTGCCTCCAGGACAGCAGGTGGTGGAGGTATGGTGGCTGCAACTGCTGTGGAATGGCTGCCTCCAGAACTCCTGGCCTACAGATCATAGGGGGACAAAGTAACCATTCAAAAGGTAATTGATCTTTCTCTGACCTGCTTGCATCAGGTTCGCAGTCCTGGGTGGTGGTCCTGGGGTCTGGGGTGCCAGAGCTTATGGTGGCTTTAGAGAGAGCACTGTCCTCAGACCTCTGACAACTGCAAAAATCCCAGCAATTTGGGACACAGCTCTCTCCACTCTGGAAACAGTGTTCTATTGTGGCAAAGAGCTCAAAACTCAACTAATTGGCTGGTAATATGAGCAATCAGAGAAAGTGCAATCAGACCAAAGAATCCTTTTGATGGACAAAAGGGATCAATACATGGAATCAGAAGACATCAAAATTCCTGCATCAAAAACTTCCAAGAAAAATATGAATTGGTTACAGGCCATGGAGGAGCTCAAGAAGGATTTTGAAAATTAAGTAAGAAAAGTAGAGGAAAAATTGGGAAAAGAGAATGATGCAAGAAAATAATGTAAAGCAAGTCAATAGCCTGTTAAAGGAAACCCAAAAATACACTGAAAAAAATAACACCTTAAAAATAGACTAACTCAAATGGCAAAAGAGGTCCAAAAAGCCTATGAAGGGAAAAAGCCTTAAAAAGCTGAATTTGCCACATGGAAAAAGGAATTTCAAAGGGTTACTGGAAAAATAATACTTTCAAAATTAGATTAGAGTAAATGGAAGCTAATGACTTTGTGAGAAATCATGATACTATAAAACAGATCCAAACAAATGAAAAAATAGAAGGCAATGTGAAATAGCTCATTGGAAAAGCCACTGACCTGGAAAATAGATCCAGGAGAGACAATTACAATAAATTATTGGACTACCTGAAAGCCATTATAAAAAAAGAATCTAGAAATCATCCTTCAAGAAATTCTCAAGGAAAATTGTACTAATGTTCTAGAACCATAGAGCAAAAGAGAAACTGATAGAATTCACCAATTACCTCTTTAAAAAGATCCCCAAACTTCCAGGAAAATTATACCCATGTTTTAGAATTCCCAGGTCAAGGAGAAACAATTTGAGTATTGTGGAAACACAATAAGGATAACACAAGTTCTAGCAGCTTCAACATTAAGGGATCAAAAGGCTTGGAATATGATATTCCGGAGGTGAAAGGAGCTAGGATTAAAACCAAGAATGACCTACCCAGCAAAACTGAATATAATGCTTTCAGGGAAAATATGGTCATTCAGTTAAACAGAGGACTTTCAAGTATTCTTGTTGAAAAAGTCAGAACTGAACTGACAATTTGACTTTCAATTACAAGAAGCAAGAGAAGCATGAGAACATAAAGAGGAAAAATAAATCATAAGGAACTTATTAGAGTTGAACTATTTACAATCCTCCATGGAAAAAATGATAATTGTAACTCAGACTTTTCTCAGTATGAGGAGACTTGAAGGGAATATATATGTATACATAATATATGTATGTATAGGAGGGTGTATGTGTGTATAAATACATATGTGAATGTGTGTATATGTGTGTACATGTATACATAGACAGAGGGCACAGGATCAGTTGAATAAGAAGGGATGATATCTAAAAAATATAATTAAGAGGTAAGAGAGAAATATAATGAGGGAAGGAGAAAGGGAGAGATAGAATAGGGTAAATTATCTCATATAAAACAGGCAAGAGAAAACTGTTACAACGGAGGGGAAGAGCAAGAAGGTGAAAGGGTATGGGTCAACCTTACTGCCGTTGACATAGCCTTAAGAAAGGAATAACATACACACTTAAGAGGGTATCTTACCCTACAGGAAAGAAGGGGGAAGGGGGAAAGGGGGCATGATAGAAGGGAGGGCAGCTTGGGTTAGAAGCAAACACTTTTGAAAAGGAACAAAATAAAAAATAGAATAAGTGGGGGGCAGGATATGATAGAGGGAAATGCAGTTATTCTTTCACAATATAACTACTATGGAAATGTTCTGCGTAACTATATGTGTACAACCTATATTGAATTGTTTGTCTTCCCAGTGGGTGTGGGTGAGGAGGGAAGATGGGAAAGAATCTGGAAATCAAAGTTTAAAAACAAATGAGAGAGAGCATTCATTGTACAGCCAGTGGAAATTCATGGAATTGGGAGATACAGTGTCTTGGTGAGGAACTACAAAGATGCTTATGTCACTAGCCTGTAAAAATATGAAAAGGTGCAAGGTGTAAGAAGACTTAGAAAGGTAGAAATAGTTCAAATTACAAAAGACTTAAAAAAACAGATCAAGGAGGATCTGTAACAGAGAGCAACTCTGGAGAAAAGTATGGAGAAAGGAGATCAAAGGTTCAGTCTATTGAATAGCTACAATGCTACTTTTGCTCTCAAAAGTGAAGCAATTTTTTTTCCAATTCACATTTACCTCACTATATTTATGTAGGTTACTTGGTCAATGATATACAAAGTCTACAACTACTCCAAAACATTTTTTCAATCTCAATAAGTAAATAAAAATTCCATTGTTGGGAATATGCCCTGAAATTATTACCAATTAAAAAAATAAAAAACATAAATTGCTTCCTTTTTTATCTTTTGCAATTAGAAATAGTTGTGTTATGAAAATCTTTGAACTAAGTTTTTTATTTTTTTAAGCTTCATAAATTATTTCCACGTTTTTGATATTTCTAATATTTGTCTGTCTATATTGCTTCAAAGTTTTCCATTACATTTATCTATCATAATATCTTTGTACTGTCTCATTGACCAAGTAACCTACATAAATGTAGTAGGCAACTTTGAAGTAAATGTGAATTGGAAAAAAATTGCTTCTCTTTTGAGAGCAAAATTAGCATAGTAGATATTCCCTAGACTGAACCTTCAATTTCCTTTCTCTATACTTTTCCCCAGAAATGTGCAGAATGTATTCCTCTTTAATTCTGCTTGTGAGAATGCCTAATTTCTCAAATCAAGTGCTATTTCTTTGATGAAGAGGAGATACTGTCTCATTTTTTCCCTTTTTTTCCCATAGTAGGCACTTATCAAATATTTATTGAATTAAGTAGGCATTTTCAATTTGTGCAAGAGCATTCATATTTGAAATCTCATTTAAATTCTTTATTAGGCTATGTCTACAACTAAATAAAATGACATAGTCTAAAAACTTCTTGGGTCAGGGTTTAAATAGTTTTTTTAAATTTTTTTCTCCTAAATGCTTTGCATTACTGCACATGTTATGCTATATCAAGTTGTTTGTCTTACCAAGGAGTAGGGTAGAGGAGGCAGGGAGGATCATAATATAAAACTCATTTTTTGAAAAGAATATTAAAAATGTTTTTACTTGCAATTGAGAGAAATGAAATTAAAAATAAATTCTCCTATAATGAGTCATCTGTAATAAATATTTTCATTAAGTGACATAGTGCCAAATTCTATTTTAAACTATTGTTTCTTTAGTTCTTATAACAATTAGAAAGATGACTTTCCAATTTTCCATCAGATCCTGAATGCTTTCCCTAAAGTGAGATTCTGAGCTAATAATACAAGTTTTAAAAAGTTTAACTGTATGATCCAACCCAGAATGTTAACCTTGGAAGTAGTTCTCTGTCCACAAAGAAATGCATTGAGTTGAAATCTCTCTTGACTCAACCTACAAATATTTCTACAACTAAGCATGATGAGCTAATTTATTTTAAGCAGGCCCAAACTATTTCTAGTTACTTCCTTTCTTGCATTATGAGCTCCCTAGTAATAGAATTTGAGTAGGGGGATCAGAGAAAGATCTTTTTTATGTGATGCACACTTTATCCGCCTACAATCTTTTCATGCTTTTGATTCTAAGCTCTCCCACTCACTGCAATTTCTAATATGTCTGTGTGTTAGCCCAAATACAGACAATAGTGCTAGCTAAAAAGCAAAAGAACAAGTTTCTGAGCAGGTACAGTTAATTTTGTGTATCAAAAGTGGTTGAGCAGGGTAGAGGAGGGAGAGAGACCCTAAGAGAGGGTCGAGAGACCCTAAGGCCTGGGTTGAAGTCCTGCCTCTGAAATATACTGACTCTATTCCTTTGAGAAATTCACTTAACTTCTCAGAACCTATGGGTCACTTGTTAAAAGTATAACTTTCAGAAGATTTGTAGATCTCTGCTGGTAGGGGTTTCTTCACCTTGATGATCCCTATACCAATGAAATCACAGGACATGAAAAACAATATAAAGCAATATAAAAGGTGCAATTGAAATAAGGACTATAGATCATAAGATCATTCTAACCTTCATCCTTGTGACAATATGTGAGCAACTTATTGAATTGCCAAGGAAAGAGCTGGATGGGCAAAAGAGACAACAATTAGACAAATATCCTGCAGACAGGGTCAGAGAGTCCCAGTGGACACTGTGATTTTTCCCTAAAAAATCTATTTCCCCCAATGTGGATAAGAATATGATATTTTACATTGCGCACAAGATCTAAAAATATCTAAATGATTCGGGCATGTATGTGTTTTAGGAATCCCAATAACCAGAGTCCCTTGGTGGGCAGTCTGGAATGAATTCACAGGCTTAAGCATTCTGACTCAAGTTGGTAAAAGTTTATTGTTAAGCTTTACAGCGGGCAAGAGTTCTTAGAAAACCTGCAACCTTTTCAGGGGTAGAGTTAAAGTTTTTATAGGATAATCTTTACTAAAACCTGTCCCAAATCTGCTAACTAGGTGAGTAAGGGTGGGATTAGGGAGGAGTTAAGTAGTGGTCAGCCCTTAAAGGAACATGTACTTTTAATATCTACTGCAAAGGCTTATTGCCCATAATGAAATAGCCCATGAGGGAGGATGGGGATGGGGAGGGGGTGTATGGAGGTGTGGTTTTAGGCTTGAAACATCACTAAGTCAACTAGTCAGGGCTGACCAAGCTGTCACCCATCAATATCATGTTTGACAAGATGGATGTTAGAAATATAACTATGAACCAAGCTAATGAGGGATCCAGGATGTGTACAATGAGCTAGGGAGTTACTTATAGACAGTTCTAGTGAAGGATTCATAGTCCTTATCTTGTCCTGTGGTTGAATTCTGAGCTCCTGGGTTCTTCCTCCTCCTGCAGGAGGCAGCTGTTCCTGGCTTCTGCTTCGGTTCCAATACAGGCAGCTCACTGTTCCTGCTCTCACCTCATTGAAGTTGACACACTGGCAGTTCTCTCCTCCTATTCCATGGCTTCACAGAGTCACAGCTACCACAACTGGGAAACAAAGAATTATCCCAGCCCCCCTACTTTCCTTTTACTTTGCAGATCCTGCTCAACTATGGCATTTGTAGCAGCAAAGATCCTAGCATACACAGGATGGCTGCTAGCACAGGTTCTTAGATCTGCTTTTCTAAATCCAGAATAAGACATACATGTTGAGACATAACCATATAGAAATCTATTTTGGTGGATATTTATTCTGAGGACTTTCTTTTTCTTTATTTCTTAATTGTTCAACTTCAGGGGCAATAGAGAGAAATAATATGTAAAAATAACAATATAAGTTATTTTTTAAAGAAAACTAAAAACAAATTTGCTGCTATTTCCTTCAACATTACCTATCCTTGTAAATTATTTATTTTAGTAGGGATTTGCTCTACATGCTCTGGCTAATTATATTCGTTGTCCTTTTCAGATGCTGTCTCTTATCCCTAACATTTTCCCCCTTCAGGTTATTCTTCTATTTATTGTTCAGTTTGATTTCCTTTGCAACTGGTTGTTTATAATACTCTTAATTTTCTTTTGTAAACTCTTATATCACCTTGAATGTTTGGAGGGAAGAGCACTATGAAAATATTGAGAAAGAAATGAATGCATATACCCACCCATACACTCATACTTACATGCCACCTTGTGAAAAAAACTATAAATCTATATAGTCTGTATAAATGCAGAGAAGCAAATTTCATTGTGATTCTCAATATTATGCCAAATAAAGTTTTGTACATTAATGTCATTATTAATTCATTACAATTTTTATTTTAAATATGACTTTAAAAGGAAAAAAAGTGCAATCACTGGGGGTAGAGTCAAGATGGCAGAGTAAAAGCAAGGACTTGCTTGAGCTCCCCCACAAACATTTTCAAATTTCTGTAAAAAATTACACTAAACAAATTTTAGAGCTATGGAAACCACAAAATGACAGAATGAAACCCATCTCTAGCCCAAGACAGGCTAGAAGGCTAACAAGATGTGTCTATCGCCCTACACTGGGAAAAGAGAACAGTCCAGTGTGACCCATGCCGGCAGGCCGGAGCAGGCCTCAGGGGACTGAATCACTGGTAACTGTGGCAGTTTCAGACTACTCTCAAACCAAAAACACCAAATACAAAATTGAAGGTCACAGGGGAAACTGTTGGACCCAGGTGAGAGAAGAGTATGAGTCCAGCAACAGCCCTAAGGTGATAAAGGTTGTGGTGGTGGTAGCAGCAGCTGCAGAAGTGGTACCAGTGGCTACTTCCAGAGATTCAGGGCCACAGAAAGTGGGAGAATCAAGCAGCTGATTTAAGGGGGATTCTGGGAATCTCTTCAGGTACTGAGGCAGGATTTTCTTGCTTTGCCCAGCTTCGATTTTTGTCACAGTCTTGGGTGGTGGAATTGGGGTGAAAAGGAGTGCTGGTGTGGCAGAACTAGTGGTGGCTGTGCAGAGGGAGTACTTCTCACAGTTCCAAGGCAGAGAAGATCAGAGCACAGAGCAGGAAAGGAGTAAACATCACTCCTTTTATCATACTACCTTAGAAGAACTGAAACTTTACAGGTGCCTATAAGTAACTCTGACAACCCCTGGGAAAAACTCCTGAAAATTGGGACAGAGGACTCTCCCCTCTGAAAGCAGAGTTCTACCTAGACAAAGAGCTCAAAAGTCAAGTAATCAGGTGTGAATATGAACAAATAGAATAAAAGACATCAGAGTATAGAATCTTACTTTGGTGACAAAGAAGATCAAAACATACAACCAGAAGAAGACAACAGTCAAAGCTCCTACATCCCAAGCCTCCAAGAAAAATATGAATTGGGGGCAGGCCATTCAGGAGCTCAAAAATGATTTGGAAAATCAAGTAAGAGAAGTAGGGGAAAAATTGGGAAGAGAAATGAGAATGATGCAAGAAAATAATGAAAAACATGTCAACATCTTGCTAAAGGAGACCCCGCAAAATACTGAGGAAAATAACATCTTAAAAAATAGACTAATCCAAATGGCAAAAGAGGTCCAAAAATCCAATGAGGAGAAGATTGCTTTAAAAAGCAAAATAGACAAAATGGAAAAAGACGTCCAAAAGTTCACTGAAGAAAATAATTCCTTCATGTTTAGAATTGAGCAAATGGAAACTAATGACTTTATGAGAAATCAAGAGATTATAAAACAGAACCAAAAGAATGAAAAAAATAGGAGACAACATGAAATATCTCATTGGAAAAATATGACATGGAAAATATACTCAGGAGAAATATTTTTTAAGTTATAGGACTATTTGAAAGCCATGTTAAAAAAAAAAAGAGTTTAGACATCATCTTTCAAGAAACTATCATAGAAAACTGCCCTGATATTCTACAACCAGGGGGCAAAACAGAAATTGAAATAACCCATTGATCACTTATTGAAAAAGATCCCCCAAACAAAACTACTAGGGGTATTGTAGCCAAATTCCAGAGTTTCTAGGTCAAGGAGAAGATTTTGCAAACAACCAGAAAGGAACAATTTGAGTACTGTGGAAACACAATCAGGATAACTCAAGATCTAGAAGCTTCTACATTAAGGAATCAGAGGACTTGGAATATGATATTCTGGAGGTCAAATTGGCTAGGATTAAAATCAAGAGTCACCTACCCAGGGGCGGCTAGGTGGCGCAGTGAGTAGAGCATCAGCCCTGGAGTCAGAAAGACCTGAGTTCGGATCCGGCCTCAGACACTTAACACACACACAAAAAAAAACAAAAAAACCTAGCCGTGTGACCTTGGGCAAGTTACTTAACCCCAATTGCCCTCCAAAAAAAAAAAAAAAAAAGAGTCACCTACCCAGCAAAACTGAGCATAATAATAAGGGGAAAAATAACATCAGAAGAGGACTTTCAAGCATTCTTGATGAAAAGACCAGAATTAAATAGAAAATTTGCCTTTCAAATGCAAGAATCAAGAGCAGCATGAAAAGGTAAACAGGAAAAAGAAATCATAATGGACTTATTAAAGTTGAGCTTTTTACATTTCTTCATGGAAAGATATTATGTGTAATTGATGAGACTTTTCTCATTATTAGGGTAGCTGAAGGGAATGTGTGTGTGTGTGTGTGTGTGTGTGTGTGTGTGTGTGTGTGTGTAGACAGAGTGTACAGGGTGAGTTGAATAAGAAGGAAAGATATCTAAAAAATAAAATTAAGGGATGAGAGCAGAATATATTGGAGAAAAGGAATGATAGAATAGTCTAAATTGTCTCACGTGAAAGAGGCAAGTACTAACTGTTACAATGGAGGGGAAGAAGGGGGAGGTGAACGGGAATGTGTCAACTTAACTTACACTGCATTTGGCTTTAGGAGGGAATAACATACACACTGAACTGGGTATCTTACCCTACAGTAATGTGAGGGGAGGGGATGCAGGGGGATTGATAGAAGGGAGGTCATATTAGGGGTTAGAGTAGTCAGGAAAAAAAACACTTTTGAATAGGGACAGGGTCAAAGGAAAAAAAAATAGAATTAGTGGGGGTTGGGATAGGATGAAGGCAAATATAGTTAGTCTTTTACAGTATGACTATTATGGAAATGTTTGCATTACGACAAATGTTTTGCTTATATTGAATTGCTTATCTTCTCAATGGGAGTGTGTGGGGAGGATAAAGGGAAAGAATATGGAACTCAATTTTTTTAAAAACAAATGTCAAAAAATTGTTTTTACAAGCAACCAAGAAATAAGATGTACAGGCAATGGGGTATAGAAACCCATCTTGCCTAAAAAAAGTAAGGGGGAAGGCGATATAAAGGAGGGGGGTTATAGGAGAGAGGAGCAAACTGGGGTAGGGGGTAAGGGTGAGATAAGGAAAGAAATTGGAACTCAAAATCTTGTAGAAATGAATGATGAAAACTAAAAATAAATAAATATTCAATCAAAAAGGAAAAAAAGAGTTCTTTGGCTTACATTAAGAGGACTTGTCTTATGTAGTAGTATTATATGATCTGCTTTCTTGTGAAGCATCCTGCTACTATTAGTATAACTACTATTACCACTATTCCTACTACTGCTGCAGCTGCTACTACTACTACTACTACTACTACTACTCCTACCATCACTACCACCATCACCACCAAGAAAAACAACAATATTAATGACTGGTATGTCCTTATTTCTGAAAGGAATACTTTCTGTTCTTCTCTTTGGGTAGTTGTGTGTGTGAATAGAGATAGATATAGATACATGCACATACATATGATAATGCAGTCTTCATACTATACATGTATACATATACATGTATGTATATACACACACATGTGCACAAAACAGAGTCATTCTCTGTCACACAGTCTATGTGTATGTGTGTGTTTGCATGTGTGTGGGGTCAGCAAGAATAGAGAACTGACTGGGCCAGAAATAAAGGGGATTGGGAATGGACCATCCAGTGTTGAGAGAGGCATTGAACATAGTGTCCTATAGAATTTAACATCAGTATTGTTTGATTATATTTGACATTTTTTTCTAAATAATCAGGAAGTAATAATGAATTGAATTCAAGACACTGATTAAATACCTGCTATATGCAAAGCTATGCTAGGGAAGATGCAAAATAAATGTTAATCATAGGCCATGCCCTCATGAAACTTAAAATCTAATACTAAGTACCAAGGGCTGAAGGTACAAATATGAAAAAGAAAGACTGTAACTGACCTTGAGGAGTTTATAATCTAATGGGGGAGAACAACACACAAAAAGAAACTGAAAAACAATAACAAAAAAACCAGGGAATAAGAAAAGAAAGAAGGACCGCGGTATAATTTTCAGTGCAGATGGATACCAAGCAGGGTCTATTGATAGAAAGTGGAGTTAACTAGAAGTGTTAGATCTCGGCCCTCTATGAAGAAAGTGTTTGGTAAGAGTTTAGTGTTCTGCTCACCAGCTCTCTAATTAGATGGGAGCAGTGACTGAGAATGTATTGAGTATCAAAAATTGTGTCAGTCCTCGTGGGGTATGAAAGTGGCTCATTATCCAACTTAGACAAATTTTCATGGATGTAGTAGCATTTAACTTTTGAGTTAGGCTTTTAAGAATGGTTTTGCCATTCAACAAATTAAAAAGAAAAGGGAGAGCATTCATTTACACACACACACAAAGTCACACTTATGTGTTTGTATAGTTTAAGACAGTATTATCATATACATGTGTATCTATCTATATTTACCTATACATGTGTAACCCCCCCATATACACACAGAAGAACAAAATATATTCTTTTCTTGAAAGGACTACAGACATATCAGTATGGTCCTATATGAAAAGATATCTCCCTAACATAAGCCTTTGGAGAAAAGATTACAAAATAATGTATTTTCCTTTTAACAACTATCTTTCCTCAAAAAGAAATCCTTTTAAATTCAAAATCCAGACTTATATTTAGTAAAAAATACTTGATGAATATGTTCAGTAGTATGAAGTATGAGTAGAGACAAGAGAATATAATAGAGTTCATTTGGGTTACACAAGTTGACCTTCAAAGTCCTTTTCAATTGTGGGTTTCTAAGAAAAGTGCAATGGATTCCCTAACTTGCTACTTGCCACTTAACCCTTCTTCTGGATTAACATCATTGGAAAATCTCAGTAATGTAAGGGGTCAGGAAAAATGATACAGCTGCTTCAGTAGGCTACTCTTATAAGACACAGTGCAAAATTCTGGGGGGAAAGAGTCCAAATTTCTATAGTTTTTATTTTGAGTTCTGAGATATTAGTAAATAACCAGGAAAGTGATTTGCAAATTATTGCCTATCTAATGTGATCCCCTTAACTAAAAAATGAAAGGAGAGAGAGAGAGAGAGGGAGAGGGAGAGAGAGAGAGAGAGAGATCTTAAGAAAGCAGTTTTGGAAACCAAGGGGGAGAGAGAAAGGGTTGGAGGAGGAGGAGGAAGAGGAGGGAGGAAGGAAGGAAGGAATAAAAAAAGGAAGGGAGGAAGGAAGGGAGAGGGAGGGAGGATGAGAGGATGGAAGGAAGGAAGCAAAAATGACAGAGCTAGATAGGCAATTAGAAACAGAGTAGAAAATTAATTTTAACCACAGTTTTAATCTGGAACATTTCATACATTTTTGTATATTGCTTCTTAAAGATATAATAGGGTCAGAAAAAGTCCAGGAAAGTATAACTACAATGAATAGGAGATGAAGGATTTTAATATGAAAATGAACAAAAATAAGCCCACTTATGCCTATGTAGATGAAGATGACAGAATAAGATTAATGTTTATAAAAATGTTGAGCATGGACTTGATTTTCCAAGTTCTAAATATTGGACTTAATGGTTTTGAATCTTACTTTCTTCTCTAAACTTCTTGCCCATTTCTCATGATTCTACCATTCTATTTGAATACAATCCATATTTCTTTAATAACCTAGACCCTGATATTTCTTCCACCTTCATCATTCAAATATTGTGATGCACTGTTTCCTCAACATCATAGTCTCCTTAAAAGAAAAACAAAAACTCAAACCCATGATATTATAAACATATATGCATATGTATTATATATGGATATTTATCCCCATATATTATATCACTGTTAAAGGTTTATTTATGAATGTAATTTTTGTGGAGTGAAGGGATTCTGACCTACAAGTATAGGAAACTTCCAATGTGAAAACTGCTTCCATCAATACAAATCAGCAACTTATAGGTAAATTATTATCTTGAGTTGACTGATAAGTATTTAGAGTTTCCCCTGATTTCAAAGTTGTCCTTCTGGCCACAGTGCTTTTCTAATATAACTGTAAGATTCTATAAGTCATCCTGTTAATTGCCAAAATGGAGGCATTCCTGGGAGATCTTAAAAGGTTGAACTGAGCAGTTACCAAAATACCAGAATGGAAATGAAATTCAGTAGCTTTAGGACTTTTTTCCTTTTAATTAAAAGTTCACTACATTTTTTCTTAATTGAAGGAATAAATGTATTTCTTTGGGTTAGGTTTGAGGTGAAAGTTGGGTTATGGTCTTTTTTCAGATATAGCTGTTTCCTTCTGATAATTGAAGTTTTTCCTGGAAGGGTTGACTTATGCTACTCAAATATTTTAGCATGCATCCAATCAGTCAAAATCCACTGCTCAGAGTTAAACCAGTTTGAATATAGCTTGTAAGCTATTAAAATTATAACTGCTAGTAAGCAATTTGAAAGAGGAAGGATTTATCCTAATTTAAAAAAATGCTGTTTCCTCTGATTAGCATATAGCTTAAAACCTATGTCCCTGTTTATGGGTCCTAAGCTTCTACTTCTAGGCAAGACTCTTCTGAAGTCTAGTTGCCTCTAGTGAATTCTAAGACATCCATTACCTTAAACTTGGTGAATAATGTGTTCCATTACCAGCTGATTATTACTAGTCAAATATTACTAGCCATTATTACTAGTTAAATATCTTTCTATGGAACATAGAGGATAATATAAGTCTGTTGGAACTCAGATCCCTGTTTTCTGGTATTAAATTCTCTGTAAGAAATAGATGAAGGGATCCATTAATAGAGAGGGTGTAATTTGGCAACTTGGACCTTTAGTCTTAGCTCCTTGAGAGTAGGAAATGTTTCATTTTTGTCTCTTTATACCCAGGGCTTATATCAGTGCCTTTAGTTGCTTACAAATGCTTTCTTATTAATGTTGCCTAAGTATAGGAGATAATAGGAACATTTTATCAAAAGACTTAGAGCTTGGAAAGAACTTGGAGATTTTCTAGTTCTCCCCCTCAATTCTTTTTCATTTAAAAAAATTATCTATTTATTTTTAGTTTTCAACATTCACTTCCAAAACATTTTGAGTTGCAAATGTGTTATCCATACCTCCCCTACCCAATCTTAAGATGGTGTGCAATCTGATATAGGTTCTACATATACATTCATATTGAACCTATTTTCAGATTAGTTACCTTGTAAAGAAGAATTAGACCTAATGGGAGAAACTGCAAGAAAGAAGAGAGAGAGAGAGAGAGAGAGAGAGAGAGAGAGAGAGAGAGAGAGAGAGAGAGAGAAAGAGAGAGAGAGAGATCAAATAATATGCTTCTATCTGAAGTTAGACTCCATAGTTGTTATTTTCTGTATGTGGATAGCATTTTCCATCATGAGTCTTTTGGAATTGTCTTAGATCCATGCATTGCTAAGAAGAAATCAGCCTATCAGAATCAATCATTACACAATGTTGCTGTTTTTGTGCACAGTGGTTCTGCTCATTTCATTCACCACCAGTTCATGTAAGACTTTCCAAGTTTTTCTGAAGTCTGCCTGCAAATAATTTCTTACAGAGTAATAGTATCCCATTACGTTCCTATACCATACCTTATTCAGCCATCCACCAGTTGATGGACATTCCCTCAATTGCCAATTCTTGACCACTATGAAAAACTACGACAAATATTTTTGTACATGTGTGTTTTTTAACCATTCTTAAGATCTCTTTGCGATACAGACCTAGAAGAGATATGGCTGAGTCAAAGGGTATGGACATATTTATAGTACTTTGGGCAAAGTTTCAAATTGCTCTCCAGAATGGCTGAATCAGTTTACAACCATAAAAATGCATTGGTGTTCCAATTTTCCCACATTTTCTTCATCAGTTATTATTTTCCTGTTTTATCATTTGAACCAATCTGATGGTTGTGATGTAGTACCTAAGAGTTGTTATGATTTGCGTTTCTCTAATTAATAGTGATATAGAGCAATTTTTCATATGACTATACATATCTTTAATTTCTTCCTCTGTAAACTTTCTGTTCATATCATTTGACCATTTATCAGCTGGGGAATGAATGACATGTATTCTTATAAATTTGCCTCGGTTCTTTGTATATTTGATAAATGAGATCTTAATCAGAGACACTACTTATAAAAATTATTTCCCAATTTTCTGTTTCCCTCCTAATCTTGTTTGCATTAGATTTCTGCAAAAGACTTTTCAAAATTTAATGGCATCAAAATTATCCATTTGACTTTCAGAATAGTCTCCATTTTTTAAAATGCTTTATTAAATTCTGGTTTACATCATTCATTTCCACCAGACTTTGAGTTACAAATCCCCCCCCCTTTTTTTTCCTTACCCACAGCCCCAAAATAGCGGTCACACAGGCTATTCCCTCCTCCAATTTGCTCTCTCCCATATCTTCTTTGACTTTTCTAGTAGGGCATGATGGATCTCTATGCCTCAGTGCCTGCATGTCTTATTTTCCAATTACATGTAAAATAGTATTAATAGTAATATGCACGCATATACATATATTTTAAATATTTGATTTTAAAACTTTTAATTCCAGATTCATTCCCTTCCTCCCTTCTCACCAACCCTTACTGGGAAGATAAGCAATTCGATAGAGGTTGTACATGTGTAGCTATGCAAAACATTACCATAGTAGATATATTGTAATACTGACTATATATCCCTCCCACCCATCCCACCTCCCACTTGCTCTATTCTCTACTTTGATCCTTTTCCTTTTCAAAAATGGGTGCTTTCAACATCCCTCTCGCCCAGCCTGCCCTCCTTTCCATCACCCCCCCTTTCCTCTCCTTCCCCCCTACTCTCCTATAGGGTGACATACCCTAATTAGTGGGTATGTCATTCCCTCCCTGAACCAAATTCAATGAGAATAAGGTTTTGCTTTTTTGCCTTCCTGTTCTTCCCTGTCATTGTAACCATGTTCCCTTGCCTCTTCTATATGACATAGTTTACCCCCATTCTGTCTTTCCCCATTTCCTCTCGTTATATTCCTCTCACCTCTTAATTTCACCTTTTAAGTATCATCCCTTCCTATTAGATTGGTCCTGTGCCTTTTATCTATGTATACATGTAAACATATATACATACATTCACATATGTATTCATATGCCCATGTACCCTCCTATATAGACACACACACACACACACACACACACACACACACACACACATTTCTGTTCCCTTCAACTCTCCTCATACTGAGAAAAGTTTCATCAGTTACAATTATCGTTTTTCCAAGTAGCAATGTAAATAGTTCAACTTGAATAAGTTCCTTATGATTTCTTTTCCCTGTTTACCTTTTCATGCTTCTCTTGTTTCTTGTATCTGAATAGCAAATTTTCTATTCAGCTCTGTTTTTTCATCAAGAATACTTGAAATTTCTTTATTCCATTGAATGACCATATTTTCCCCTGAAACACAATGCTCAGTTTCGCTGGGTAGGTGACCCTTGGGTTCATTCCCAGCTCTTTTGCCCTCCGGAATATCATATTCCAAGCCCTTCAATCCCTCACTGTAGAAGCTGCCAGATCCTGTGTTATCCTGATTGTGTTTCCACAATATTCAAATTGTTTCTTCCTAGATGCTTGTAATTATCTCTCCTTGATCTGGGAATTCTGGAACCTAGCTATAATATTCCTAGGAGTTTTCTTTTGGGGATCTTTTTCAGGAGGTGATCAGTGAATTCTTTCAACCTCTGTTTTGCCCTCTGCTTCTAAAATATCAGGATACTTTTCCTTAAGAAGTTCTTGGGGGGCGGAGCCAAGATGGCGGAGTAGAAACAGCATTTCCAATGTCCTCTGCCCCACACAAATTTCAAACAATGTGAAAGGGAGCTCCGAAAAACTTCTTGAGCCACAGCACCCACAGAACGGCACAGAGAAGCTAACCTCCTGCTGAGGACAGCCCAGCAGCCCTGCAGGGAGCTGCTAGCGCAGCGCTCTGAGAGCAGGCAGCACAGTGCACTGGGAACTGACAGTGCAGGTCCATGGTTTTAGCCCCAGGGCGGCCGGGCCTTCAGCCAGCTGGTGGAACCCCAGAACACCAGCAATTGTGGTGATTCCAGAATTATCAGCACAGATATGCCTAGGACAAAGTGAGAGGTTAGTGCCCTATGGACTTTGGGACCAGTATTTGGGGAACACGTGGTTCCCCTGGGGGCAAAAAGCTGCTGAAGAAACAGCTGCACAGAAGCCATTTTGCAGTTTCAGTAGTGGCTCTAGCTCCTGGTCTGCGAACTGTAGGAAGATCCAGCAATCAGTCTGGGGGTTAATCGCTTTTGCTTTAAACTGCCTGGATCTGGATTGTGGTCTGGGGGGGGAAGTTTGGGGTGGGTATCCAACTTGCCAGAGTGAGTGGAGGCTTTACAGAGGCCACCCAACTGGCGGAAGTTGTGAAGACCCCACGTTTGGGTGGAAGTGCCCCTGTCTGGTGGCAGTGTCCTATTGTGGCAAAAAGCCCAAAAATCAAGTAATTAAGTGGCAATATGCCTAGGCAAACGAAACAAAATAAACAGAAAAGTTCAACATTGGACTCCTATTTTAGGGGCAAAGAGGCTCAAAGCATGGAGGAGGACTGTGAGGTCAGAACTCCTGCACCAAAAGCCCCCAATGAAAATACAAGCTGGCTACAGGCTATAGAGGACCTTAAGAAGCAGATAAGAGAAGTGGGGAATATTTGGGAAGAGAAATGAAAAAGATGCAAGAAAAGTATGAAATGACAGTCAACAGCCTGACTGAGGAAAATAACACCTTAAAAAATAGACTAACTCAAATGGCCAAAGAGGCTCAGAAAGGCAATGAGGAGAAGAATGCCTTAAAAAGTCGAATTTGCCAGATGGAAAAAGAATCTAAAAAGCTCACTGAGGAGATTCATTCCTTCAGAGTTAGACTGGAGCAAATGGAAGCTAGTGACTTTATGAGAAATCAAGATGCTGTTAAACAGATCCAAAACAAATGAAAGAATAGAAGGCAATGTGAAATATCTCATGGGAAAAACCACTGACCTGGAAAATAGATCCAGGAGAGACAATTTAAAAATTATTGGACTACCTGAAAGCCATGATCAAAGAAAGAACCTAGAAATCATCCTTAAAGAAATTCTCAAGGAAAATTGCCCTGATGTTTTAGACCCAGAGGGCAAAAGAGAGGTTGAAAGAATGCACAGATCACCTCCTGAAAAAGATCCCCAAAAGAAAACTCCCAGGAATATTATAGCCAGATTCCAGAATTCCCAGATCAAGGAGAAAATACTACAAGCAGCCAGGAAGAAACAATTTCAATATTGTGGAAACACAGTCAGATTAGCACAGGACCTTGCAGCTTCTACATTGAGGGATAGAAGGGCATGGAATATGATATTCCAGAGGGCAAAAGAACTGGGAATGAACCCAAGGGTCGCCTACCCAGCAAAACTGAGTATCTTGTTTCAAGGGAAAATATGGTCATTCAGTGGAATAGAGGAATTTCAAGCATTCTTGATGAAAAAACCAGAGTTGAATAGAAAATTTGACATTCAGACACAAGAAGCAAGAGATGCTTGAGAAGGTAATAAAGGAAAAGAAATCAAAAGGAACTTATCAAAGTTGTACTATTTACAGTCCTACATGGAAAAACAATAACTGTGTTTGATGAAACCTTTCTCATTATGAAAATAATTGAAGAAGGGTACATGGCATATGTTCACAGGTATACATGGATAGTGGACACAGGTTGAATTTGATGGGAAGGGATGATTATTATTTTTTTTTTGTTTTGGAGGGCAATTAGGGTTGGGTGACTTGCCCAGGTTCATGTGGCTGGGTTTTTGTTTGTGTGTTGGGTGTCTGGGCCCGGATCCGAGCTTGGGTCCTTCTGGCTCAAGGGCTGGCTCTCTGCTCGCTGTGCCACCTAGTCGCCCCAAGGAAGGGAGGATTCTTAAGGGGTGAAGTCAAGAGGTGAGAGAGGAAAGTAGCAAGAGGAGATGGAGAGAGACAGGGTAGGGCAAACTATCTCATGTAGAAGAGGCAAGGGGAAGTAGTTGCAGGGGAGGGGAAGAACAGGAAGGCAAAAAGGCAAAAGCATATTCTCATTGAAGTTGGCTCAAGGAGAGAATCACATACATACTAAACTGTATATCTTACCCTCACTCACTCTCCTGAGTAGGGGAAAGGGGGATGAGAGGGGGGTGATGGAGGGGAGGGCATTCTGGGGAGAGGGGAGGTTAGAAGTACCCACTGTCAAAGAGGGACAGGATCAAAGTAGGGAATGGCCCGGGGGGAGGTGAGACAGGTGGGAGGGAAATATAAGCAGTCTCTTACAATATATCTACTATGGTAATGTTTTGCATAGATATACATGTACAACACATACTGAATTGCTTATCCTCTCAGAGGGAGTGGGTGACAAGGGAGAAAGGGAATGAATCTGAAAATCAAAGTTTTAAAATTAAATGTTTCATAAGATGTCCAGGCAGTGGGGCTCAGAGATTCACGTTGCCCTAATGGCAAAGTCGAAGGGGGTATGGGAGAAGATATGGGAGAGAGCAGATTGGATGAGGGGATATCTAGTGGGACTGCTCTTCTGGGGTGGTGGGTAGGGAAAAATGGGGGGGAAATGTAACTCATAATCTGGTGGAAATGAATGATGTAAACCAGCAGATAATAAAACATTTGCTTAATTAAAAAAATAAAAAAAAGAATTTCTTGGAGGATGATTTCTAGGTTCATTCTTTGATCATGGCTTTCAGGTAGTCCAATAATTTTTAAATTATCTCTCTTGTATATATTTTCCAGGTCAGTGGTTTTTCCAATGAGATATTTCACATTCCCTTCTATTCTTTCATTTGTTTGGATCTGTTTAACAGCATCTTGGTTTCTCATAAAGTCACTAACTTCCCCTTGCTCCAATCTAATTCTGAAGGAATGATTCTACTCAGTGAGCTTTTGAGATTCTTTTTCCATCTGGCAAATTCAGCTTTTTAAGGCATTATTCTCCTCATTGCCTTTTTGTGCCTCTTTTGCCATTTGAGTTAGTCTATTTTTAAGGTGTTATTTTCCTCAGTCAGGCTGTATACTCTCATTTCATAATTTTCTTGCATTGTTCTCATTTCTTTTCCCATTTTTTCCTCCATTTCTCTTAATTGCTTCTTAAGGTCCTCTATGGCCTGTAACCAGCTTGTATTTTTCTTTGAAGCTTTTGGTGCAGGAGTTCTGATTTCACTGTCTTCCTCCTATTCCACGCTTTGATCCTTTTTGTCGCCAAAATAGGAGTGTATGGGTTGCTGTTTATTTTGCTTCCTTTGCATTCTCATGGAGCCACTCAATCATTTGACCCCTGGGCTTTTTGCCAAAGCAGCATTCTGCCACCAGACAGTGGAGCTTCCATCCCAAATGCTGGGGTTTTCTCATCTGCTGAAGGTATTAGTTGGGTTCCCTCTCTGAAGTCTCCACACGCTCTGGCAAGCTGGTTGCAAAACCCAGGACCTTCACCCTAGACCACAATACAGAGCCAAGGAGGTTAAAGCAAGAGCAATTACCCTTCAGACTGGTTGCTTGGACCCCTACACTCTGCAGGCCAGAAGCTGAAGCAGCCACATGGGGGCGGCTGCAGAGCTGCAGCACCTCAGCTGCTTCTTGACCCAGGGGCAAAGGCAGACTGTATTCCCATTTACTGAATCCCAAAGTCCACACTGCACTGACCTCTCACTTTGTCCTTCACATCTCTGTGTTGACAATTCTGGAAACCACCACAGCTGCTAGCAATCTGAAGTCCCTCCAGCTGGTGGTTGGTCAGGCCTACCCTAGGGCTAAAACCTCAGGCTCAGGCAGGGCTGGGGTCGGCTTCCAGAGTGCTGTAGATTTCTGCCTGCCTGCAGGTCTGTCCTCAGTAGGATGTTAGATTCTCTGTGTCATTTTGTGGGTTCTGTATCTCCAAAGTTTGTTCAGAGTCCCCTTTTACATGAATTGGGGGAGGTAGAAGCTGGAGCCCTGCAGGAAGTCCTGTTTCTACCCTGCCCTCTATTTCGTATTTGGTCATAAATTCTTCCATTTTCCATAGATCTGACAGGTATACTATTCCTTGCTCTCTTAGTTTGTTTATAGTATCAACTTTTATATGTAAATTATGTAACCATTTTGACTTTATCTTGGTATATGTTGTAAGATGTTGGCTTATGCCTAGTTTCTGCCATACTATTTTTCAGTTTTCCCAGCAGTTTTTGTCAAGTAGTGACTTTTTAACCCGGAACTGGAGTCTGTTGTTTTTTCAAACAGTACACTATAGTCATTGACTACTGTGGCTTGTGTACTTAACCTATTCCACTGATCCCCCACTCTATTTCTTAGCCAGTATTGAGTAACTTTAATGATTGTTGTTTTATAATATAATTTTATTTTATTTTATTTTATTTTATTTTATTTTGCACGGCAGTTGGGATTAAGTAACTTGCCCAAGGTCACACTGCTAGGTTTTTGTTTGTGTGTGTTAAGTGTCTGAGGCCGGATCCAAATTCAAGTCCTTCTGACTCCTGGGCTGGAACTCTACTCACTGTGCCACCTAGCTGCCCCATAATATAATTTTAGATCAGTGGGAGATTTGGCTGCTAGAGGATTCCTGCTCCACTGGCAATGCCAAGTTGTGTGAAGGTTTCCTGGTGTTTGTGCTTGCCTGCTTCTCCACTGTGGAGCTCAGGATATCCTGCTGCTTTGTTGAGGTGGGGCTTGCTGCTGCCTTGCTGGATGCCTCCTGTCCTGTACTGCTCCCCTTCCACCTTAGCTAAAGGGACCTTTCATGTGAATCCCCTGTTCCATGCATGCTAAAAGACTGCTGTGCCCAATCTTTCTGCTGGCTCCTCTATTCCATGGTTTTTCCTGGGGAGATATTTTCTGTGTTTTTTTAAGACCAATAAGGGAGGGTAAGGGCAATTTACTGCTTACTCTGCCATCTTGGCTCCTAGAAGTCTCCTTTCCCTCATTTTTTAAAGAAAGAAATTGAGACTAGAAAGGTTAACTGACTTGTCCAGGGTCACAGAGGTGGTAACTAAGAAAACTGCAATTTAACTCAAGTCCTCTGAATTGAAGTATTGGACTTACTTCACTATACCACAACTGGCACAACATAGGGCCATAATTCATCTCTCATAATGCCATTGCTAGGTAGCTAGGTGTTAGAATGGATGGAGCACTAGGCCTTTAGTCAGGAAGATTGAGCTCACATCAAGCCTCAGATACTTAACAAGTTGTATGACTCTGGGCACATCACTTAACCTCTATTTCCAAAGTTCCTTCAACTATAAAATGGAGATAACAATAGCACTTACATTACAGGGTTGTTTTCAGAATAAAATGAGATAATAGGTGTAAAGTGCTTAGCTCGGTGTCTGGAGTGTAGCATGTTCTTAATTTTAAAATTCCCTTTTTCTTTCCTCCCTCCCTCCCTCCTTCCCTTCCTTTTTCTCTTCCTCCCTTCCATTTTCTGCCTTTACCTTAACTTGTCTGTCAGTGTTTTATTTTCCATTAACCATCTCAATTTTTTTTTAAAAAAATGGATATATAAGGGGAATTAGAAGAGTTCACACATGCTGTTAATTTATCCTGATTCTAGTCCTGTGGATTGGATCAATATTCCCCATGGGATGCTATACCAGTAATACATAAAGATCTTGTAGATGTCGATCAGTGCATGTTGACTTGTCCCTTTGTACATGCTTATTCACATGATCTAGATCCTTTATTTTCCTGAACATTAATTTATATCCTCCCACTTTATAGAATAAATTATTTCAAAAGCATCCTGGAATTACAGAGTCAAAAGAGGTTTAAAAAAATTGGCCTAATCCATTCCTGGATCTATTTTTTTTCTAAGTTCTATAAAACATCCATAAAAACCACCCAACCTTCTCTAGAAGACCTATGGTGAAGGGTACAACTGCCTTCATAAAATCTTTAGGATAGCATGAAGTTGAAGACTTTTTCCTTATGTTAAACTAAAATACTTCTCTATATAACACTACATTGGTCCTCATTTTTACATCTGAAGACAAGCAGAATAAGTCTAATCTCTGTCCCAAGTTGTACTAAAACTGTTCATCATCCAAGTGCCCTATTGATTCCTTAGTTACTTTTTTCATTAATCCTATGATGTTATTTTCTCATGTCTATTGACCATTGTGTACACAAATATATATCATGACATATGCACACTGTGTATACCATTTAAACATTTTTCACTGGATATTATGAATTATCTTTTCTTGCAGGTTTTGTTTTCTTTTTGCTCTTCAGAAAGTTACCCTGTTGTTCTCTCGTAAATTTAGAATATTTTAGGTCTGTCAAGGGGTGAAAGAATTAAGAATCTGGGATGTCTTGTTCCAAACTGCAGTCAGTGTTTCTTTCAAACTGATGCATCTTTTATGTACCAAAGTTCAGAGCATGTATGTCTCATAAAAGTCACTTATTGTAAGTCTTGACATGAAAGAATCCATGATCAAAAAAGGGAGCACAGGCAAACCATCAAACATACCTTTAAAAGCCACTTACAGTGGTATCTCAGCTCTTATAGGCCTATGGGAGTAACTCCATTAATATAACAGTGGCTGTACTTCCATTTTTGGAAACTTTGGTAAAAAATTACTTTTCTACTTGGAAAAAAGTTTTTCTGAAGTGACCACATGTGAAAGCATCTATAGCACCCAAAATTAAAAAAAATAAAGGCAAATGTTGGCATCTTTACATATGGATATTTGTGTACAGAAGCACATATGGAGAAGAAATAAAACCCTCTAGATTTGATTCCTGTAGGCAATAGTTTTCTTTTTTTCCCTTTTTTCTTTTTCCTTTTATGGCACCTATTACTTTCCATTATTATAATAATGCTTTTAGGTGCCATTAATTATATATTAAGAATGATTTTCTCTTAAATCTCTGTAATTTCAAATGCAATCAGAGATTATGTAACCTTGAAATATGAGTCTAATGAGTACTTTTGGGGGGTATTATGATTGCTAATTATAGAACTTTAGAAAATGTGGGTGTCTGTTGAAACAATGCATGCATCAAATGAATGCTTTGGTCTTCTTGTAGGATTCATGCATCACATCACCTATTGAATTTAGGCTCTGGTTTCTTCTAAGAACTTTCCTTTGCTGACACTCTAGACACTAAAATGCTACTTAGCATGCCATATACTGTTAGAGTTTACATTATAACCGAGAGCAGATATTAAACTGAAGAGCAAATTAAAGTCACTAAAAATGCCTGCCACCAACAATTATAGAAGGGACTGTCCTAAATGTTTCATTCATTTCTATGGGTCATATTAACAAGGCTACATGTCACATTATCATAAAAGGTGAACCTTGCTGTCTCTTTCAATTATGCTTAAAAAACAAGTTTCTAATGAGCCTTTGCTAAGAATGCATGCATCTATTCTTTTTTTTAAACAAATGCTTTATTAATTTCTGTTTTACATCATTCATTTCCACCAGATTTTGAGTTACAATTTTTCCCCTGTTTTTCCCCTACCCGACCTCCCAGAATAGCAGTCCCACAAGATATCCCTTCCTCCAATCTGCTCTCTCCCATATCTTCTCCCATACTCCCTTCGACTTTTCCATTAAAGGAAGGTGGATATCTGTGCCCAAATACCTGCACATCTTATCTCCCCATTACAAGCAAAAGAGTATTAATAATAGTATTTATATATATTTGAAACATTTAATTTTAAGACCTCAAATTTCAGATCCAGTCCCTTCCTCCCTTGTCACCCATTCCCTCTGGGAAGATAAGTAATTCAGTATATGTTGTACATGCCTAGCTATGCAAAACTTTACCATAGTAGATATATTGTACAAGGCTGCTTATAATTCCCTCCCACCCATCCCACCCCCCACCTGGTCCATTCCCTACTTGATCTTGTCCCTCTTCTAGAGTGGGTACTTCCAAGCTCCCCTCCCCCCAAGGATGCCCTCCCATCCATCATACCCCTCTCATCACCCTTCCCCCTATTCTGCTGCAGGTTGAGATCCCATTTAGTATGTATGTCATTCTCTCCCAGAACCAAATTCAATGAGAATGTGGTTTTGCTTTTTTGTCTTCCTATTCTTCCCCTCCCATGCAGCCACTTCCCCTTGCTTCTTCTACATGAGATAGTTTACCCTGCCTTGTCTCTCCCCATCTCCTCTTGCCATTTTCCTCTCTCATCTCATAATTTCACCCCTTGAGTATCCTCCCTTCCCAACAAATTCAACCTATGCCCTCTATCCATATATAACTGTAAAAATAGGTACACACATTCACTTATGTATTCATATGGCCATACACCCTTCTTCCATTATTTTCATACTGAGGAAGGTTTTATCAGCCACAGTTATTGTTTTTCCACATAGGAATGTAAATAGCTCAACTTTGATAAATTCCTTTTGATTTCTTTTCCCTTATTACCTTCTCAGGCATCTCTTGCTTCTTGTGTCTGGATGTCAAATTTTCTATTCAACTCTGGTTTTTTCCTCAAGAATGCTTGAAAGTCCTCTGTTCCACTGAATGACCATATTTTCCCCTGAAACAAAATACTCAGTTTTGCTGGGTAGATGACCCTTGGGTTTATTCCCAGTTCTTTTGCCCTCTGGAATATCATATTCCATGCCCTTTGAACCCTTAGTGTAGAAGCTGCCAGGTCCTGTGCTATTCTGATTGTGTTTCCACAATATTGAAATTGTTTCTTCCTGGCTGCTTGGAGTATTTTCTCCTTGATCTGGGGATCCTGGCTATAATATTCCTGGGAGTTTTCTTTTTGGGATCTTTTTCAGGAGGTGATTGGTGGATTCTTTCAACCTCTATTTTGCCCTCTGGATCTAAAACATCAGGGCAATTTTCCTTGAGAATTTCTTGAAGGGTGATTTCTAGGTTCTTTCTTTGATCATGGCTTTCAGGTAGTCCAATAATTTTTACATTATCTCTCCTGGATCTATTTTCCAGGTCAGTGGTTTTTCCCATGAGATATTTCACATTGCCTTCTAATCTTTCATTTGTTTGGATCTGCTTAACAGCATCTTGATTTCTCATAAAGTCATTAGCTTCCATTTGCTCCAGTCTAACTCTGAAGGAATGAATCTCCTCAGTGAACTTTCGAGATTCTTTTTCCATCTGGCAAATTTGGCTTTTTAAGGCATTCTTCTCCTCATTGCCCTTTTGGGCCTCCTTTGCCATTTGAGTTAGTCTACTTTTTAAGGTGTTGTTTTCCTCAGTTAGACTGTTGACCCTCATTTCATATTTTTCCTGCATGCTTCTCATTTATCTTCCCAATTTTTCCTCCATTTCTCTTATTTGATTTTTACAGTCCTTCTTAAGGTCCTCTATGGCCTGTAACCCACTCTTATTTTCCTTCGGGGCTTTTGGAGCAGGACTTCTGACCTCACAGTCCTCTTCCCGCTCCATGCTTCTACCCTCCTTGCCCCCAAAGTAGGAGTCTAAGGTTGCATTTTCCTGTTTAATTTGTTTCCTTTGCCTTGGCATGTTGCCACTTAATTACTTGACTTTTGGGCTTTTTGCCACAGTATCGCTGGGCCACCAGACAGTTGAACTTTCGTCCCGAACGTGTCAGGGGAGAACTTCCATTTCTGGCAAGCTGGAAACCCACCCATGACCTCCACCCCAGATCACAATCCAGATCCAGGGAGGTTAAAGCAAGAGTGATTACCCCCCCCCAAGACTGATCGCTGGATCTCCCTACAGTTCGCAGGCCACGAGCTGGAGCTGACTCTGAAAACTACAAAATGGCATATCTCCTCAGCGGCTTCTAGTCCCCAGGGATGGAAGCCGATTCATTCCCCAAATACTGGTCCCAAAGTCCATAGGGCACTAACCTCTCACTTTGTCCTAGGCATGTCTGTGTTGATAATTTTGGAATCACCACAGTGGCTGGTGTTCTAGGGTCCCTCCAGCCAGCTGCTGGCCCAGCTGCCCTGGGGCTAAAACCAAGGCTCACCCGGGCTTGGGCTACCCTCCCAGAGCCTTGTGCTTT
Source organism: Gymnobelideus leadbeateri (assembly GCA_011680675.1). Classification (NCBI taxonomy): domain Eukaryota; kingdom Metazoa; phylum Chordata; class Mammalia; order Diprotodontia; family Petauridae; genus Gymnobelideus; species Gymnobelideus leadbeateri. The sequence goes on along the minus strand of WOXC01008917.1, from coordinate 48,206 downwards.
GCTGTGCTGGCTGCTCCCTGAAGGGCTGCTGGGTTCTCCTCAGTGGGAGGTTAGCTTCTCTGTATCATTCTGTGGGTGCTGGGCCTCCATAAGTTGTTCAGAGTCCCCTTTTACATAGTTTGGAGGTAATCTGTGGGGAGAGTGCCTTGGACACACTGTTTCTACTCTGCCATCTTGGCTCCACCTTGCATGCATCTATTCTTAATCAGGGGTTTAAATGCGACTAATTATTAACATCCTTTTAGAAAGCATCTAGAAGCTTATGTCAGTCAAAAGTCTTTTTTGTTTCTTTTTAATTCAGATCTACTATGAAGTTGAATCTTTTTTGCACGTTAAAAAAGGAAAAGAGATCTCCTGATGCTGATGCTCTATTTTTTTTCATTAGCACCATGACTAAAATGAAGTTCTTGAAACTGAAATTTTCACTCTGAAAATCATCACAATACGGGATGACCATCTAAATCACACTCTAGTTTATTCAAGATGCTGTTTTAAGAATTAAATGACCTAAATTGATTCATTACATGAGAATAATTTAGAATTTTGTATCTAATGTTTCCCCATTTGAAGTAATGGCCTCTAATATAGAAAAACATTCAATTAACATCAAATGTTTTTTATTTTCCAAATAATGTGAGCCAACAGCATAGTGATCCTGACAGTTTCCCATTAGTTATATCATTGAGAAGCATTTGGAAATTCATAGGATAGGGAGATCATACTCTAGCCTCACTTCTCTCAGTGGTCACTTTTGTGACCAGGGACAAATTACTGAGCCTTAATTTCTTCACTTTTAAAATGAAAGAAATGATGCTTTCATAATAAAGTTATTGTGAACATCAGATGTAATAATGTAATTATGGGAACATGTTTGAAAAATAGTTTCTGTATTAGAAATATGTCACCATCACCATCATATAATCACCATACGTACCTGTATATATAAATATACCTATTATGTGTGTATGTATGTATGTATACATGCATGCATTTATTTCATTTCATTGAATGTTTTGCAGACTATTACACAGGTTGGGTTCCCAGGCATGTGACTATTGCCTTGAGTTTTAGAGGTGATTCTGTGGGTAATTGCTTCTGACACTATATAGTTTATGGATTACCATTGATGCGTTTTCCATGAAAAATCAGTTAGTTTTCTCAGTGCTTAACAAAGGAATTCCTCAAATAGCATAATAAAAATAGTATTCACAGCATATCTTCAACCCAAATCTATGTGCCTTTTATACAACATATAAACAGAAAGTCAATGGTGGAAGATTAGGCATAAGCATAAATTATAATTGTAGTGAGGCCTACAGGTAAGGAATACATAGGCTGAATGTAGTGACATAGAACCTGTGGTGTGAGGAGTTTGCTGAAGGGTGGAGCAAAGCCCAACAGAAGCTTGCTTAGGGAAGGCTTGTTTTTCAGGAAGGCACAACTTTTGTTACGTTGTAATCAGGCAGTGGATCACGGAGGTCATAATTTTCTCTGACCCTAAAGAAGAGTATTTATACATGTGAGGTGAAGTTTTGCTATGGGGCTCTCTTTGGGAAGAGTTGTGTGATTTGGCCAGATGAGACTCTGGGCAGCCATTGAGCCCCCTGGTTTTGAAAACCCAGGTGATGGTGTTTCGTTCTCTGGTAATTAACTCTGTATGTATGAATGGTCAGATAGCTAGAAGCCCTGAAAATCTGCTGAATTGTGTTATTTTCTGTATTTGTAATTTTTTGTTTGCTTGTAATTTCTGTTTGTATTCTCTGAAGTTCAGGGTACTGACTTTTTCCCCTAAACTAGGTAAATGAGATATGTTTAAAGTAAGATTTCTAACCCTTATTGAGTTGTTTTCCTTTAGAAAAGCATATCAAAGAACCTGTGCTAGCAGGCATCTTGGATATTGTAGGGTGCTTTCTGCTACAGTGTGGTATCAAGGACCCACTCTACTCTTTAGCCATGTTTGTTCCTAATAGCACATGGTTTCTCTGATGGATGGATTGAATGTCTTTGCAGCTGCCTTGAGCAGGTCTCTCAGCTATTTCACTGGCTCTTCACTGAACACAGTTGCTACTAGACAGTTAGCAAGGCAACTCCTCTTAGTATAAGAAATGTAGGGTCACCATGTTCTTGTTTTCTATAGGGTATTCTAATGAAATATGTTGTCATTATGGGGGTCAGTGATGGAAGAATCACTTTGTTACCCTCCTTCTTAGCTGAGCTGGGCATATCATCTCAGATTGAAGGATAGATCAACTTGGTCAGCTTCCCACAATAATGATAGCTAACTGACATTTATAGTAATACTGACTATGTACTTTATTATAGTCTCACAAACACTCTGAGAGGAAGGTGCTTTTGGTTAAGTGACTTGTTCAGGTTTGTACAGCTAGTTAAGTATAAGCTGAGTTAAGTGTCAAGGATCTCCTGTATCACCTCAGCTTCTCACAAGAGGTATCACTATTAGATGGATCAATCTACTTCTAGGATGGACTGAGCCATTTGGTAGGCCACTAGGCAGTAGGTGCAGGGTTGGGCAAATCATGAATCTGTTAAGCGTTTTCATATGCTAGGAGTCTGCTCAGTGACTTGATCTATGAGAATCCCTCTCTTGCCTCTTTCATGATTAGCTACAATCTTTACAACCTCTAGACTCCAACTCAGCTGGATGTACTTTATTATACTTTTTCTCTTAGGGGTATTAACAAAGTTCCATATAGCTAGAGTGCTGCTGATCATTTCCATTAAGAGTTGAATCTCTTAGTATAGGATTGCCAGAAGCCTCTCCTTGCTCCATATTCTGAACTCTAAGGTTTGCCCAATAAGGAAGTAGGGAAGTTTTAGTTTCTCTTCTTTTCCAATTCCTTTGAGTTACATAAGTGAGAAACTGCACCCTTACATAGACTAGACAGTTATGTTTCCCATATTTTTGTAGTGGTTCCTATGTAGATGAGTGGCTAGGGACAAAGGTGTTAGAGCAAGTATACTTTCTTTGCTCATTTTTCATGTGCAGTTGAGATATTCAAAGCCTTAGACCACTTCCAAGGCATGCAATACTTTACCTCTGAAAGCACCTCATCTATCTATCACCTTACATATGCACATGCATTCACATATACATGCATACACATATCTATATCTATGTTTATTATTTTCTTCCCTTTTATTTAGGTTTATGCTCAAACATATAATGGAGGGCAGGAAGGAAGAAAAACAAGCTGTCAGCAGACATAAAAATTAGAGCAAACACTCAAATATTTATATTTAAGAACTTATAATGGATATTTAAATATAGATACATGCATGTGCATATGTATATATATGTATATGTGTGTGTGTGTGTGTGTGTGTGTGTATAAATGTGTATGCAGAAGTGGTGTGCTTGTATATTTTAAACTCTGAGCAAAGTGTGGATGGGTAAATTCTCTGCCATAGTGTTTAAATCATTTTACTGTCATCTAAACTGTTTCTCAAATTAATTGCTGGCATGAGGTGAAATAAGATGCCTAAAAGGACAAGATATATTTTATGAATAGTGAAAAGGTTAAAAAAAACCCTGTAAAGAATTTTTCCCTAAAACAAATACCTACTGGTAAATTGCAGTTATTCCTTTAAAAGGACTTTAATTCACCTAATTTCCATAGCAACCTTTATGTTATGTAATGCTTTTACTTTTAGAAATCTATGTGGCATTGTGATGCCACAAAGCACTTTGTCTTTCTGAAAAGAGAGAAAATTAAAATTAAACTTTATTAAAATTTACAGCAAACTTTGATTAGATTGTTGAAGATACTCTTCTTCTCCAAAGGAGAAGAAACATACAGATCAGATGCTGGCTTTGTACCTTGTGCTTTGCTGTTTGCATTCTGATTCTTATGCATCATACACCACTTCTAAAGAGACTTTTATTCTTCACCTGGCACTTTTCATTCAATGTGAAGGGTCACCCATTGTGATGGCATTTTTCTCTGGTCCCAAATATTTGTTTCTGAGCAGGTGTGCTCAGGGGAAATTTCAGAGAAATATGATTCTTTTTCTTGTTCCTAAAAGATTTCTCTCAGTGTGAGATCACTTTCTACTTCCCTTTCCAAGTACCTTTCAATCTTAGTAATTTTCACATCATTTATTTTAAAGAGAAGTGAAAAATGAACATGTTTAGGTAATTTTCTCAGTTACTGGGTGAATACAGAGAAATACAGGGTTTTTATAAATGCATTATCTTTGGAACAAGTAAATTTAAACACATTAAAATGTAGAATAAAAAAGATCCAAATGGTTTACCATTCTCTAAGGGTTAAGTAAGATGCCCATGGGGGCAGAGTTTTGGTTGTTTTTTTAAATGTTTTAAAATTATGAATCCAATAGTAGATATTAAGAGTATAGTGACCAAAGCATGGTCCAGAGAGTCAGTGGGAATTTTGTGAGTTTCTAGCTGTAACAATAATGAAGCCTCCATGTTTTAATAAGAATAAAAAAGAGACAGGAAAAACAAAATGTCTTTTTCCATCCATTTTCACATGTCTAATACTTCACAGTCTTTGTTCAAATGACTTACTGAAAGAAGAAAATGAGCATGTGTCTTTTATTACTCAAATAAAATCGTGATAAATATGGAAAGGATTGTTAAAAATGTTTCAGAGATGATGGATGAAATAATTCCATACCACTGCTTAAAATTATTTAGTTTTTCATGGGTATATGCCTTTCTTTTTCCTTTTCTTGGCCTCTCTTTCTCATTCTTCCTCTTCTCCATCTTTGTCTACTTTTGTCTCTCTATCCTTCCCTTTTGCTCCCTCCTCCCTTTTGTATGGTCTCTTTTATTATATCTCCCCTTTTTTCTTTCCCCTTTCTCCTTTTTTCTTTTCCTATCTCTGTCTCTTTTTTATCTGTGCTTTCATGCTCCTAATTTCTTTTACTTCCTCTCTCTCCCAGTTTTTATTTACCTTCCTCAGTGTCTTCTCACCCAACTTCTTTCTGCCTCCATCTATCTTTCTTCCCCTTTCTCTCTTCTTCCTTTCTCATTTCATTATCCTCTTCCTTTTCCTCCCTCCCATTTCTTTTTACCTGTTCTCTCTTTCCTTCCCTCTTCCTCTTCTTTTCTTTCCCTATACCTTCTTGCCTTTTTCTCTTCCTTTGTCCTTTCCCTTCCCCCCATCTCTTTTTGTCTGCCTGTATTTCATCTCTGTGATTCTATTTCTCTATTTCTGTCTCTTGCCCTCTGACCTCTCCTCTCCTTTTTCCTTCTCTCCTATTCCTCATTCTCTTCTCTTTTCCTTTCTTTATCTTCTTCCACTTTCGTTAGCTCTTTCCCCTTTCTCTTCCACTCTAGGACTTGTCTTAGATACCTTTCCTTATTGTTGTGTATGTCATTTGCCACACACACACACACACACACACACACACACACACACAGGGACACACATGCGCAGCTTGGACAATGGGGAATGGAACTATAAAACGAACTTTCTAGTAAATAACTTCCAGACATAGATATTGATGCTTGTGCAGTAAAACATTTAGTTTATGATAAACCAGTGTAATTACCATGAATCTCAGTCTTTGGAGAATCCTGAACTACTTAGGAAAAATGGTAGTTGAACTCTTATACTATTTCAACAGACTCTTATTATATCTTTCTAAATATTCTCCCTGACTCAGCTTTTTCTAGTTAGTTCCTTTCATATCTGCCAAGATAATCTTCCCAATGTATGGTTTTATAATAGCACCCCCTGTTTAAAACAAACACACAAAAACCCTTGCTTGCCTAATAAAATATGAACTCTTTATTCTGGCATGTAAGGCCCTCCATGATATGGTTATAACCAGCCTTCCCAGCCTCCCCATTTACTCTCCTTCACACATTGAGAATTCTAGCTAATTAGACTAATAGCCATTACCCAGCCTCAATCTGCTCATACTCAGCTCCATTCAATTTATGCCCTTCTCTACTCTATTCCCTCCTTATCATTATTTATTAAAATTCTTCTTTTTGGAGAAAGGCTCTGCTCAGACACTACTTTCTCTGTTCAGTCTTCCCTGATCTTGTTAGCTAAATATGTTCTCCCCTCTATTTTTCTGAGAGCAATTTTGCCTAGCTTGCTACTTTGCCTCGATATCATTCTATCTTGTAATGTGTGTATGCACACAAACACATATATAATGTGTATATATACATATATAATACATATACACATATAAGTATATTATACATACACACATATACACATGTATATCTATGACTATCTATATATACACACATATCTGTATTCAAACTTAAAACTTCCCCAATATTCATTAAAAACATTAACTTACATTGTTTTGGTCCCTATTAGTAATAACCATCATAGAATTCCTTTCTGAAGTCCAGGAAGCAAAACACTGTTGCTAAGGTTCCTATTAGTGTCAATTCTAGATCACCTTTCCCCACCTTCCCATGAGCATGGGGACAAACATTAGTCAAATAAAATTCCTCTTATAAATCACTCAGTGTCTAGTTTTCTGAGAATAAGAATTTCTAGTTGAAAAAAAAAAGTCTTTGCACTTCCTGGGCGGGTGGTTGTGGGGAAGAGTGGATTGGTTATTAAAGAGTTCCATATATCTTATTTTAAGAGTATTTTGTGGACCAAATTTTATGCTTAAATAAGTCAGTTTCTTGAAAGCAATTATTATTTCCTTCTTTGATAAATCAGAATTAATATAGGGAATCTCTTATAGGCAGAGTAAGTTTGTGTGTGTGTGTGTGTGTGTGTGTGTGTGTGTGTGTGTGTGTTGTGGCACAGACAAGTCCCCTTAAAGACTAAATATTCCAAATACAGAAAATTCTACTTGGAGAGCAGCATAAGGTAGTCATAGCAGATGAGGGGTTTGTGTTGGCTTTTCATGGAACTCATCAGACTAAAACGTTTTCCTGATGCTTGGGAAATTCTATTTTCTTCTAGACACCAAAACCTAGTCTTTTTATTTTCCTAAAAACCTATTCCATTGAAAAAAATACTGGATTAATATCTCCAAATTCGGATTTGCCTGATAAATCTTACAGTAAGATGTGAAAGCATGTGGGATCTGTGATTTTTGTCAATATAAGGAAATTCTGTTATGAAAACTTTATTCATTGACTCAATTCAAGACTTATTGGATGAGATCTAGGCAAATGCCTAAAGGATGCAGGTATTTGGTAATTTGCCTGGTTCACTTAGCCTGTTCATATGTAAAAATTTCCTCAAGGGCAAATCTGCAAAAATTAATTAGTGTTTCTCAAGTTTGAACAGTAGAAAGAATGAAGACTCTGGAATCAGAGGGTTTGAATTTCAATCCTAGTCTGAAACTTAATACCTGAGGGACCTTGAACAAGTCAAGAAACTTCCTGATGTTCTATTTCCTCATCTGTAAATGAATGGCTTCTGTGGTCCCTTCAAACTCCAAATCTGGGATTCTAAGATACTCACCTGCCCATCACCACTTCTTTATAATTCCTTGCTTGTAACATGTTGCCCACTCTTACCCATTCTGTGTCTCTCCATCAGTCTTTGGATACTACTCAGATTTATAGAATCATAAGATAAATTGGATCATGGATTTAGAGCTTGAAGGAATAATTGAGATCAAGTACACACCCTTCATTTAGCATATGAAAATTGAGTCCCAGAGTGTTATTGACTTGTACAAAGTTATGTAGGTAGTATAAGGTAGAATCAGGATTCAAACCCATGAACCCTAATTCTAGATCCAGTATAATTTCCCCTATAACACGGCACTTCCAAAAGTCAGTTTATTCAATTAATTTAGTTTAATTAATATTCTTTCATTGATGTTGTATGGAACACTGGTATCTGAATCAGTGTTCCATACAACATTACAACTGGAAAATTGTAATCATTAAAATAATTGCCATTTCCAAAAGGCATGTAGGTGGGAGTTTTAATCATGTACAATGTGTTTTTGTTTTTTATTTTAATTCTTTCTTCTGCTTTCGTATTCATTTTGATCTCTGCTCAACCAATTTAGGGGCTTTTTGTCCAAACACCTGACTCAGGAATGAGTCTCCACTCAATAATGAGCTTCTTTTATTCTTTAAATTTAAACCAATTTCACTTTTTAATGATGATATTCCATGCTTAGCATGTCCAGTACCTTTTCGTTCTTTTCATCTTTTCTCTTTCTTAGACCTTTTACATGCTTTATTCTGGAATGTTTCCCTAACATTTTCCTCCATTTGCCCATTTTCACTTTTGCAGTTAATGTGGCTAAATGTCAAAATATATGTTGTTTTAATTTGTAACATCTTAAGTTTTCCACAGAATTTCACAATCTCTTCATACTCTTCTTTTTGATATTCTATAACCATGTAGATTGTGAAATATTTTGTGTTGTGTATACACGTGATAAAACTAATTGCCAACTCCTTTATCTTCCTCTTCAAGGAGAATTTAGAGTCATCCTTTCATTTTAGCAATAACTTCCTTTGGACTTTACTTAAGCAATTCAGGTCCATCAGTAGCATTTCTACTCATTGTTTTTTGTTGTTGTTGTTGTTTGTTTGTTTTTGGAGGGCAATTGGGGTTAAGTAACTTGCCCAAGGTCACACGGCTAGGTTTTTGTTTGTGTGTGCATTAAGTGTCTGAGGCCTGATCCGAACTCAGGTCCTTCTGACTCCAGGGCCAGCACTCTACTCACTGTGCCACCTAGCCACCCCTACTCATTGGTTTTTGGATAAGAATTTATAGTATCATCAGTTACATGAATATTTAGAGATCTAATAACACTTAGCACTTACTTCTCTTATCACTGCACCAAGGGGCAGGAGGATCCCACAGGACTGAGAGTTGTTTTGTATTTTTCTTTTTCATGGCAAAGAATTGATCACCATGTACACAGAAAATTGTTGATGATCTTTTCCATCCTTAACTAGTTTTGTCCTCAGAAAATATATGTAGTCAGATGTAAGCACTATACTTGAAGCCTTTCCAGATGATAGAAGCTACTTGAGCTTGCTGGCATAGTTTTCAAGATAATCTGGGATTATTTCTGCACCAGACTGAGGTGTAGTGGTAGCACATACTTTGAAGCAGACTAATAGCATTGTTAGTTAACTATGAATTGGTCAAATCATCACTCTGGAAAATGATGTGAAATTATCTGCAAAAGAAACTAACCTGTAATTCTGACCCAGTGGTCCCACTACTAATTATACATACCAATAAAGTCAAAGACACAATAAATTCCTATATATACTAAAATATTTATAGCTGCACAACAAACTGAAAACAGAGTGGACATATAATGAAGAATTATTGAACAAAATTTTAGTTTTAGGATGAATATAATGTGTTTGCAGCATATGAAAAAGGAAATAAAAAGAATTTAAAGTAATATAGGAGATTTGTATGAACTCATGCTCGGTTTAAAAAAAAGAACCAGGAAAATATGAAATTATGATATAAATAGAACTTAAGAATAAAACAACACTTAAAAAGTCATTGAAGTGAGATTAAATACAATGATCCTATTCCCCAGCAACGGATAATGAAGCATATCTCCCCTTCTTGGTAGATGGGTAAAGGACCACTAGACACCAGTGCAATAAAGACTATTAGATATAGTCATCTTCGCTGCTCAGTTTTATTTAACTGTTTTGCTTTGTTATAAGGAAGAAATTAATTAGTTAATTGAGAATTAGGAAAGGACTGGATATATGAAAAGATTTAAATTAAAATCTTTATAACTTAATAATGTCAGTTATTATTGTTCTAACACCCCATATTTACTCATGTTTTCTAAACTGATGATTAGGTCATAGAAAAGTTCTGTTTAACCTTTCTATCATTATGAAAACTTGCTTTCCTTTGTTCTCTGTCAGCTACTTTCCTGAAGGATCAGTTCTAATTACATTGAATAGTGTGGAACAGAGAATCAGTTTGTAGTAATCATGAAAGAAAATTTTAACCAAAAGAAAATCAAATGCATAAAAAGACAGTATAGCCTATGAAGATGAAGGTGAAGTACATGCAGATCTTTTGTAGCAACACTATTTTACACAGTGCTCTAGACTCATATGTTATTTTCTTTATTTGCATGTCTAAAAGCACAAGTGCCAAATTTTAGCAATGACCTGAAAGATCCTAACATTTACCAAGTATCTTATATGTACCTACAATCTTCAGTTGTGAAAATAAATATATTTGTCCTTAGGATATCCTGTCAATGTTAGGAAATTACAGGAAATGTATTCTTAGAAAAGTCATTTATGATGATGACAGTGCTTCCCTTAAAGAGGGATAGCCCACTACTACTACCATAAACACAGTACTACAATGGGACAGTAGTATTGGGCTGTACAATTTACAAAGAAACTGACATTATGATCATATTTTATTCCCACAAGCATTATCATTTCCGTTTAGGTGCTTAAATTAAAATTGTTTAACCTCTCATAGCAATTGTGGACCTTAAACTCTCTGAGTCTCAGTTTTTTTCATTTGTAAATAAGAAAGAGCTGGACTAATTGACTTTTAAAGACCCTTGTAGCTTTATTCAAATCAACATTCCTAATAGCAAATCCAGTACCTTCCTTTACATAACTAGAATCCTCTCTTAAAAGTCTTTTTTTTTTTTGTTTTTGGTGAAGGTTATCTTTATTTATTTATTTTATTTTTTTATTAATTTATTTTTAGTTTTCGACATTCATTTCCACAAGATTTTGAGTTACAATTTTTTCTCTCCTTGTCTTTCCCCTACCCCCACCCCAAAATAGCAAACCTACACAACATCCCTTCCCCCATCTGTTCTGTCTAAAATCCTCCCCCTTCACCCACCTAAATTTCTAGTAGGGCAAGATGGGTTTCTATACCCCAGTACCTGTATATCTTATTTCCTAGCTGCATGTAAAAAAACCCAATTTTAAATGTTTATTTCCTAGCTGCATGTAAAAAAAAAAACAATTTTAAATGTTTATAAAAGTTAAAACTTTAAGTTCTGGGGGGGTGGTAGCTAGGTGGTACAGTGAATAGAGCACTGGCCCTGGAATTGGGAGGACCTGGGTTCAAGTCCAGGGTCATACACTTAACACAAAAACTAGCTGTGTGACCTTGGGGAAGTCACTTAAGCAAAGAAACTTTGAATTCTAGATTTTTTTCCCTTCTTCCCTCCTCACCCACCCCACCCTGGGAAGATAAGCAATTCAATATAGATTGTACATGTGTAGTTACCCAAATCATTTCCATAGTAGTTATATTGTGAAAGACATTCCTATATCCTATCCTGCCCCCCACTTATACTATTTTCTCCTTTGACCCTATCCCTTTTCAAAACTGTTTGCATCTAACTACCCCCTCCCCCAGTCTGCCCTTCCTTCTATCCTCCCCCTTCTTATCCTCTTCTCTCCTATTTTCCTGAAAGGTGATACTCAATTGAGTGTGTATGGTATTCCCTCCTTAGGCTAAATTCAATGAGAATAAGCTTGTCCCATTCCCCTTCACCTTCCTGCTCTTACCCTCCATTGTAACAGTTTTCTTGCTTCTTTTATATGAGATAATCTACCCTAATCTATCACTGCTTTCTTCTTCTCAAAATAAATTCTTCTGTCACCTCTTAATTTAATTTTTTAGATATCACATCTTCATATTCAACTCACCCTGTTCCCTCTTTATATGTATACATGAACTTACAAATACCCACACTCACATATATATTTATATACACATACATCCTCCTATACATAAATACATACATTTACCTTCAGCTATCCTCATACTGAGAAAAGTCTTATGATTTGCAATTATTGTTTTTCCATGTAGGAATGTAAATAGTTTAACTTTAATAAGTTCCTTATGATTTCTTTTTCTTGTTTACCTTCTCATGTTTCTCTTGCTTCTTGTATTTGAAAGTCAGATTTTCTGTTCAGCTCAGGATTTTTCATCAAGAATGCTTGAAAATCCTCTATTTCATTGAATTACCATATTTTCCCTAGTTTTGCTGGGTAGGTGATTCTTGGTTTTAGTCCTAGCTCCTTTGACCTCTGGAATATCATATCCCAAGCCCTTCAATCCCTTAAGGTAGATGCTGCTAGGTCTTAAGTGATCCTGATTATGTTTCCACAATATTCAAGTTGTTTCTTCCTGATTGCTTGCAGTATTTTCTCCTTGACCTGGGAATTCTGGAATTCTGCTATAATATTCCTAGGAGTTTTCTTTTTGGGATCTTTATCAAGAAGTAATTGGTGAATTCTTTAAATTTCTATTTTGCCCTCTGGCTCTAGAATATCAGGGCAATTTTTCTTGATAATTTCTTAAAAGATGGTATCTAGATTCTTTTTTTTATCATGGCTCTCAGGTAAACCAATAATTTTTAAATTATCTCTACTGGATCTATATTCCAGGTGAGTGGCTTTTCCAATGAGATATTTTATATTGCCTTCTGTTTTTTCATTTTTTTTCCTTTGATCTGGCTCCAATCTAATTTTGAATGAGTTTTTCTCTTCAGTAAGTTTTTGAAATTCCTTTTCCATCTGGAAAATTCAGCTTTTTAAAGCATTCCTCTCCTCTCTGGCTTTTTGGGCTTCTTTTGCCATTTGACTTCGTCTGTTTTTTTAAGATGTTATTTTCTTCAGTGTATTTTTTGGTCTCCTTTAGCAGGATATTTACTTGCTTTTCATTATTTTCTTGCATTATTCTCATTTCTCTTCCCAATTTTTCCACCACTTCTCTTACTTGATTTTTGTGATCCTTCTTGAGCTCCTTCATGGCCTTTAAGCAATTCATATTTTTCTTGGAGGCTTTTGATACAGAAGTTCTGACTTTGCAGTTTTCCTCCTGCTCCATGCTTTGATCCTTTTTGTCCTCAGAAAAGGATTCTATTGTCTTTTTGTTCTTCTGTTGCTTGCTTATATTGGCAGCCAGTTACTTGACTTTTGAGCTCTTTGCCACAGTAGAACTCTGCTTCCAGAATGGAGAGAGCTATGGCCTAAATCACTGGGGTTTTTGCAGCTGCTGGACCTATTAAATGGGTGCCCTCTCTACAGCACCCACAAGCTCTGGCTTACTAGTCACACACTCCAGGAGCACCACCTAAGATGACAATCCAGATCCAAGCAGGTCAAAACAAGAGTGGTAACCCTACAAATGGTCGCTTGGTCCCCCTACAATCTTCAGGCCAGGTGCTTTGGAATCAGCCATGTGGCAGCAGCTGCAGCCACTATGCCTCCAGCCGCTTCTTATCCAGGGGTGGGGTAGCAGGTGGACTGCATTCCCCCTGTTTGAAATAAGTTCCACACTGACCTTTTACTTTGTCTTTGTCATTTGTGGATTGAGAAATCTGGAAACTGCTACAGCTACTTGTGATTTACTCTCGTGAATTCTTCTCCAGTGGCCTCTGGTCGGAGCCAGCCTGGGGTTAGAACTATGGCTCATGGGGGACTTTGCTCAGCTCCCAGCTCACTGTGATGGACCCTTCCTGCTGGTCTGCTGGGCTTCCCTCAGTGGGAGATTTGTTTCTCTCATCACTTTGTGCGTTCTGTAGCTCTAAAGTTTGTTTAGAGTCATTTTTTACATGTAAGCTGGAGACAAGTGGAAGTGCTCTTTCTACTTCACCATCTTGGCTCTGCCCCCTGTAAAACAGTGTCTTTTCAAATCACAAACCACCAAATTACTGTTTGTTGTTTCATAAATTTTTAAAAGTTATAGTCATTAGGACAATTCCATCAAAGTTGTTGACATGCTGAATATTAGCTCACGTATATGACATCATAATAGAACAATAACTATACTATTATTTATTTTGAAAAATGGAGATGTCATTCAATCCAGCTACATTTTTACCTCACCTTCAACCTATATATAAATTGGCCTTCTAAGATATTTTCATATTACTACTGCGCTCTAGACAAGCCAGAGATAGATCAAACTCAATAATGTAGTCTAATTTAGCTATTTTTTTCTGTAGAATATGATTATAGAATGCATAACCCCTGGAAGGCTTATTTTCAAATAAATCCTTATCTCTGAAACACTTTACAATTATTCTACTTTATTTAAATTAGAAGGCTATTCATGACTTCTGTGATGGAGACTGTCCCATTGCTGTGGAAGTCCTGTTTGGAGGTCTTGCTTTCTTGACCCAGAGGTAACATGTCAGCCTATATAAAGAATTACATTGGACCCGATTCTATGTGTGTGTTTTCCAAGTAAAACATAAAATTCTGATTGAATCAATTGGAAAGTTTCATAGGTTTCAGGAATACCTTGTTTTCTAGAAAGTTATCATCTCTTGGAATCAATTATATTCTTTTAAGATCCATTAGGTTATGTTCCCTCAACCTGTAATTTCATTAGTGAAGGTTGGGAACCCCATTTGAGAACTACCATCTGCTAAGACAGATGAGAGATTGTTTAGCAATTTATTATTAGAGAGTTGTCTGCAGTATAATAAGGTTAAATGACTTATCTCAGGTAGCACAAGCCAGAATGTTTCAGAGTCAGTCTTGAACCCAGATTTTACCAACTTTAGATATTCACTCTCTACAAACTATCGTACACTACTCCTGATGAATCTGGGACTTTAATGCCCTCACCTCTCGAGTAGAAACAATCCCTTCATGCCTTTTCATGTTGGTTTTGCCTGTTTCCCCACAGTTCCTCTGTGGATGATCTATCCATTATAATAGAGACTAATGATTTAACCTTTAACCTTTATATTGAAGTGGGGGCAATTTGTGTTACTTGGGGTATTTTTTTTTTTGTGGTTGAGGTTGAGATTTTTCCTGAAATTGCTGTCAGAATTCTACCAGAATTATGAGGTTTTTTTTTCCATGTCATTAGATTCTACGTCCTTCAGTTTTGCTAAAATAGTTCATTATTTCATGTAGTTATTTAGTTCTGATACTACTAATTTTGTTTACTTCACTCTTTTTAAAAAAATATTAAACTAACCAATGTTAGATCTATTTTATTATGTTTTCCCCCATAAAAACAACTTCTAGTTTTATTTATTAGTTCAATGATTTTCTTAATTTGATTATTTTTAATCTCTCCTTTAATTTTCAAAATTTCTAATCTCACATTTCATTGGGGGGTTTTAATTTCTTCCTTTACTTTTTTTAGTTCCATGCCAAATTTATTGATCTGCTGTGTCTCTATTTTGCTGATATAAGCAATTAGATATATAGATTTTCAGCTGTGTACCACTTTGGTTGCATTGCATAAATTTTGGGGTGTTGTCTCATTATTGTCATTTTTTTTAAATGAAATTATCCCTTTTTCCTATGATTTGTCTTTTGCCCCATTTATTTTTTAAGATTAGATTATTTAGTTTCCAATTAATTTCTAACCTACTTTCCATTGATGATTACAAATATAATTTACATTTCATCATGATCTGAAAGGGATTCATTGTCTATTTCTACTTTTCTTTATTTGATTATTAGGTATTTATGTCCAAATAAATGGACAATTTTGGTGTAAGAGCCATGCAGTGCTGAGAAAAAGGTACATGCCTTTCTATTCCCATTCAATTTTCTCCAGAGAGCTGTCATTTCTAAATTTTCCAGAATTTTATTCACATTCTTAACTTCTTTCTTGTTTATGTTTGGTTAGATTTATCTTGATCTGAGAGGGAAAAGTTGAGGTTCCTTACTAGTTTTATTGCCTATTTCCTCCTGTTACTCATTCAACTTCTTCAAAAATTTGTATGCTATACTATTTGCTGTGTGCATGTTTAGTATTGATATTATTTCACTGTCTATGGTGCCTTTCAACAAGATATAGTTTCCTTTTTTTTCCAAATCGTTTAACTTATGGTTTACATGATTCATTTCTGACAGATTTTGAGTTACAATTTTTCCCCATTTTTCTCCTACCCACAACCCCAGATTAGTAGTCCTACAGGATATCCCCTAATCCAATATGTTCTCTACAGTATCTTCTCCCATACCTGCTTCGACTTTTCCAGTAGGGCAAGGTGAATCTCTGTGCCTCAATGCCTGTACATCTTATTTCCAAATAATATGTAAAATAGTATTAATAATAATATTTATATATTTTTAAAACATTTGATTTTAAAACTTTGATTTCCAGATTCATTCCCTTCCTCCCTTGTCACCATCTCTTGCTGGGAAGATAAGCAATTCTGTATATATTGTACAAATATAGCTAGGCAAAACATTACCATAGTAGATATATTGTAAAAGACTGACTATATTTCCCTCCCTCCCATCGTACCTCCCACTTGGTCTATTCACTACTTTGATCCTGTCCCTTTTCAAAAGTGGGTGCTACTAACGTCTTTCCCACCCAAGCCTGCCCTCCCTTCCATCATCCCCCTTTTCATCCCCTTCTCCCCTATTCTCCTGAGGGGTGAGATATCCTATTTAGTATGTATGTCATTCTTTCCCTGAGCCAAATTCATTGAGAACAAGGTTTTGACTTTTTGCCTTCCTGTTCTTCCCTTCCCTTGTAACCACTTACCCTTGCCTCTTCTATATGATATATTCCACCCCATTCTGTCTCTCCCCATCTCCTCTTGTTACACCTCTCTCTCACCTCTTACTTTCACCTTTTAAGTATCATCCCTTCCCATTAAATTTGACCTGTGCCTTCAAATCTATGTACACCTGTAAACATATATACACACATTCACATATGTATTCATATGCTCATATACCCTTCTTCCATTATTTTCATACTGAGAAAGGTTTCATCACTTACAGTTATCGTTTTCCATGTAGGAATATAAATAGTTCTACTTTGGTAAGTTCCTTATGATTTCTTTCCCCTGTTTACCTTCTCAAGCATCTCTTGCTTCTTGTGTCTGAATGACAAATTTTCTATTCAACTCTGGTTTTTTCCTCAAGAATGCTTGAAAATCCTCTATTCCACTAGATGACCCTGTTTTCCCCTGAAACATGATACTCACTTTAGCTGGGTAGGTACTTCTTGGTTTTAATCCCAGCTCCTTTGCCCTCCAGAATATCATATTCCATGCCTTTCGATCCCTCAGTGTAGATTGCCCGATCTGTCCTGATTGTGTTTCCACAATATTGAAATTGTTTCTTCAGGCTGCTTGTAATATTTTCTCTTTGATATGGGAATTCTGGAACCTGGCTATAATATTCCTAGGAGTTTTCTTTTTGGGATCTATTTCAGGAGGTGATCATTGTATTCTTTAAACCTCTATTTTGCCTGCTAGATCTAAACTATCAGGGCAAATTTCCTTGAGAATTTCTTGGAGGATGATTTTTAGATATTTTTTGATCATGGCTTTCAGGTAGTCCACTAATTTTCAAATTATCTCTCCTAGATCTATTTTCTAGGCCAGTGGTTTTTCCCATGAGATATTTCACATTGCCTTCTATTATTTTATTTGTTTGGATCTGTTTAACAGCATCTTGATTTCTCATAAAGTCACTAGCTTCCATTTGTTCCAGTCTAATTCTGAAGGAATGAATCTCCTCAGTGAGTTTTTGATATTCTTTTTCCGTCTGGCAAATTTGGCTTTTTAAGGCATTCTTCTCCTCATTGCCTTTCTGAGCCTCTTTTGCCATTTGAGTTAGTCTATTTTTTAAGGTGTTATTTTCCTCAGTCAGGCTGTTGAATGTCATTTCATACTTTTCTTGCATCTTTTTCATTTCTCTTCCCAAATTTCCCCCCACTTCTCTTATCTGCTTCTTAAGGTCCTCTATGGCCTGTAACCAGCTTGTCTTTTCATTTGGGTCTTTTGGTGCAGGAGTTCTGACCTCCTAGTCCTCCTCCTGTTCCATGCTTTGATCCTCTTTGCCTCCTAAATAGGAGTCTAATGTTGAATTTTTCTGTTTCTTTTGTTTCCTTTGCCTGGGCATGTTGCCACTCAATTATTTGACTTTTGGGCTTGTTGCCACAGTAGGACTCTGCCACCAGCCAAGGGAGCTTCCGTCCCAAATGTTGGGCTTTACTCAGCTGCCAGAGGTATTAGTTGGTTATCCTCTATGAGTCCCCCACACAATCTGCCAAGCTGGTCACACACCCCAAGACCTCCACCCCAGACTGCAATCCAGATACAAGAAGGTTAAAGCAAGAGCGATTGCTGCCCCCGTCAGAGTGGTCACTGGTCACCCTACAGTCTGCAGGCCAGGAACTGAATCTGTAACATGGTAGCTGCACTGTGTCTACTCAGAGCCTTCTTGCCCCCAGGGAAAAAGGACAAGGTACTCTTCCCACTAGTCCCACAGTCCATAGGGCACTGACCTTTCACTTTGTCCTAGGCATCTATGTGTTGATAATTCTGGAAATGCCACAGCTGCTGGTGTTCTGGAGTCCCTCTAGGCAGCTGCTGGTATGGCTGCCCTGGGAATTAAACCTCAGACTCACTCAGGCCTGGGCTCCACTCCCAGAACGCTATGCTGGCCGCTCCCTGCTGGGCTGTTGGGCTGTCCTCAGTGGGAGGTTAGCTTCTCTGTGTCATTTTGTAAGTTCTGTAGCCCCAGAGTTGGTTCATAGCCCCCTTTTACGTGAATTTGGAAGTGGTGTGGGCTGGAGCATTGTTAAAGTGCTGTTTCTACTCTGCCATCTTGAGTCTGTCCCTCCCCATAGTTTCTGTTCTTATGTCTTTTAATTAGATCTATTTTTGCCTTTGCTTTTTCTGAGATCATGGCTGCTAACCCTGCTTTCTTTATTTTACCTGAAGTATAGTAGATTCTACTCCAGCCCTTTACCTTTACCCTATATGTTTCCCTGTGTTTTCAAATGTGTTTCTTTTAAACAACATATTGTAAGATTCTGGTTTTCAATCCATTGTGGTATCTGCTTCCATTTTATGGCTGAGGTCATCCTATTCACATTTATAGTTAAGATAACTAACAGTCTATTCCCCTTCATGTTCTTTTCTCCTCATTTAATATTCTTTCTCTCTTATCCATTTTTCCCCTCCTAACACATCTTTTACTTCTGATTACCACATTCCCCCAATCTTCCCTCCTTTTTATCACCTCCCTCCCTTCTATTATTCCCTCCCATTTTACTTTCTTAAAGATTAAGATAGATTTCTGTATCCAAGTAAGCATGTACATTTCCTCTTTAAGATAATTTTTTTTTTCTTTTTGGAGAGCAATTGGGGTTAAGTAACTTGCCCAGGGTCATATGGCTAGGCTCTTTTTATTTGTTTGTTTGTTTGTGTGTGTGTGCATTAAGTGGCTGAGGCCAGATCCAAACTCAGGTCCTTCTGACTCCAGGGCTGACACTCTACTCACCGGCCAACTAGCTGCCTCTTTAAGATAATTCTGATTAGTGTAAGGCTTAAGCTTTGTTAAACCACCCCTATCTTCCACTACATTGTGACAACTCTTTCATACCTCTTTTATGTAGGATAATTTACCTCATTCTGTCTCCCCCATCCTTCTTTTTCACCCCCTCAATTTGTGATTTAAGTATCATTCCATCAAATTTACTTTATATACACAACCTCTAAATATACTTCTAATTGTCCTTTTAGTAATACATTTCTTAAGATTTACAAATATTATCTTGCCATATAGAAATATAAAGTTTAACCTTATTGACTTTCTATGTTTTTGCTTTCTTTTTAACATCTTTTATGTTTCCCTTGAGAATTCTATTTGGAGGTCAAATATTATTCAGCTCTGGTCTTTTAATTAGGGTTGCTTAAAATTCCTGTATGTATAGGAGGATGCAAAGTCTTGGGATCTCTTTAATGTGGTAATTGGTGAATTCTTTCCATTTCTGTTTGTCTTCTGGTTCTAGTACATCAGGACATTTTTCCTTGTTAATTTCTTGAAATATGCTGTATAGGCTTTTTTTTTCATCATGGTTTTTAGGTAGTCCAAAAATTATTAAATTATCTTTCCTGGATTATTCGCTAGGTTTATTTGTTTTACCAATGAGAAATTTCATGTTTTCTTCTATTTTTTTTTATTTTTAATTTTGTTTTATTGTATCTTGATGTCTATAATTATCATTAGTTTACACTTGCTGGTATCTAAGGTATTATTTTCTTCAATGAGCTTTTGTACTTCCTTTTCCATATTGTCCATTCTACTTTTTTTTTTAAACAAATGCTTCATTAACTTCTGTTTTACATCATTCATTTCCGCCAGATTTTGAGTTACACTCATTTTCCCCCCATTATTCCCCTACCCAACCTCCCAGAACAGTAATCCCACAAGATATCTCTTCCTCCAATCTGCTCTCTCCCTTACCTTCTCCCATACCCCCATCGACTTTTCCATTAGAGGAAGGTGAGACTTTGCATCCCAATGCCTGCACATCTTATCTCCCTATTACAAGCAAAATAGTATTAATAATAGTATTTATATATATTTGAAACATTTAATGTTATGACCTCAAATTTCAGATCCATTTCCTTCCTCCCTTGTCACCCATTCCCTCTTGGGAGATAAGTAATTCAGTATATGTTGTACATGTCTAGCTATGCAAATCATTATCATAGTAGATATATTGTACAAGGCTGCTTATAATTCCCTCCCCCTCATCCCACCCCCCACCTGGTCCATTCCCTACATGATCCTGTCCCTCTTTTATAGTGGGTACTTCCAACCTCCCCTCACCCCAAGGATGCCCTCCCATCCATCATCCCTCCTCCCATCCCCTTCCCCCTATCCTGCTGCAGGTTGAGATATCCCATTTACTATGTATGTCATTTTCTCCCTGAACCAAATTCAGTTTGAATGTGGTTTTGCCTTTTTAGCCTTCCTTATTCTCCCCTCTTTTGCAACCACTTCCCCTTGCTTCTTCTGCATGGGATAGTTTACACTACCCTGTCTCTCCCCATCTCCTCTTGCCACTTTCCTCTCTCACCTCATAATTTCATCCCTTGAGTATTCTCCCTTCCCAACAAATTCAACCTATGCCTTCTATCCATATATAACTGTAACCATATACACACACATTCACATATGTATTCATATGACCACACCCCTTCTTCCATTATTTTCATAGTGAGAAAGATATCATCAGTCACAGTTATTGCTTTTCCATATAGGAATGTAAATAGTTCAACTTTGATAAGTTCCTTTTGATTTCTTTCCCTGATTACCTTCTCAGGCATCTCTTGCTTCTTGTGTCTGGATGTCAAATTTTCTATTCAATTCTGTTTTTTTCCTCAAGAATGCTTGAAAGTCCTCTATTCCACTGAATGACCATATTTTCCCCTGAAGCAAAATACTCAGTTTTGCAGGGTAGGTGACCCTTGGGTTCATTCCCAGTTCTTTTGCCCTCTGGAATATCATATTCCATGCCCTTCTCTCCCTCAGTGTAGAAGCTGCCAGGTCCTGGGCTATTCTGATTGTGTTTCCACAATATTGAAATTGTTTCTTCCTGGCTGCTTGGAGTATTTTCTCCTTGATCTGGGATTCTGGAACCTGGCTATAATATTCCTGGGAGTTTTCTTTTGGGGATCTTTTTCAGGAGGTGATTGGTGGATTCTTTCAACCTCTATTTTGCCCTCTGGATCTAAAACATCAGGCAGTTTTCCTTGAGAATTTCTTGAAGGGTGATTTCTAGGTTCTTTCCTTGATCATGGCTTTCAGGTAGTCCAATAATTTTTAAATTGTCTCTCCTGGATCTATTTTCCAGGTCAGTGGTTTTTCCCATGAGATATTTCACATTGCCTTCTAATCTTTCATTTGTTTGGATCTGCTTAACAGCATCTTGATTTCTCATAAAGTCATTAGCTTCCATTTACTCCAGTCTAACACTGAAGGAATGAATCTCCTCAGTGAACTTCTGAGATTCTTTTTCCATCTGGCAAATTCGACTTTTAAAGGCATTCTTCTCCTCATTGCCCTTTTCGGCCTCCTTTGCCATTTGAGTTAGTCTATTTTTTAAGGTGTTGTTTTCCTCAGTCAGGCTGTTGACGCTCATTTCATACTTTTCCTGCATCCTTCTCATTTCTCTTTCCAATTTTTCCTCTACTTCTCTTATTTGATTTTTAAAGTCCTTCTTAAGGTCCTCTATGGCCTGCAACCCGCTCATGGTTTCCCCTGGGGCTTTTGGAGCAGGACTTCTGACCTCACAGTCCTTTTCCTGCTCTATGCCCCAAAAATAGGAGTCTAGGGTTGCATTTTTCTGTTTCCTTTGCCTTGGCATGTTGCCACTTAATTACTTGACTTTGGGCTTGTTGCCACACTATGGCTTTAAGGCCAGATAGAGGAATTTTCGTCCCGAACGTGTGGGGGGCAACTTCCGTTTCTGGCAAGCTGTAAACCCACCCACGACTTCCACCCTAGATCACAATCCAGATCCAGGGAGGTTAAAGCAAGAGCGATTACCCCTCAAGACTGATCGCTGGATCTCCCCACAATTTGCAGGCTGGGAGCCGGAAATGCCTATGAAAACTACAAAATGGCGTTTGTCCTCAGCAGCTTCTAGCCCCCAGGGGAGGGAGCCGACGCATTCCCTAATACCAGTCCCAAAGTCCATAGGACACTAACCTCTTACTTTGTCCCAGGCAAGTCTATGTTGATAATTCTGGAGTCGCCACAGCTCCTGGTGTTCTGGGGTTCCTCCAGCTGGCTGCTGGCCCTGCCGCCCTGGGGCTAAAACCTCGGCTCATGCAGACCTGGGCTCAGCTGGGCTGGGCTCCTTCGCTCTGTGCGCTGCACGCTGCCAGGTCCCAGACCACTCCGCTGGTCCTTCCTGCAGGGCTGCTGGGCTGTCCTCTGCGGGAGTTTAGTTTCTCTGTGTTGTTCTGTGGGTGCTGGGGGTCCAGAAGTTGTTCAGAGTCCCCTTTTACATCGTTTGGGGGGAATGTGGGGGCAGAGTGGCTTGGATGAGCTGTTTCTACTCCACCATCTTGGCTCCGCCCCCCCCCCCCATTCTACTTTTAAAAGAGTTATTTTCTTCAGTGAAACTTTTTATATCTTTTTGTATACTGTTGACTTTTTTTGTGGTGCTCTTGCATTGCTCTCATTTCTTTCCCCAATTTTCTTCTACTTCTCTAATTTGCTTTATAAAATCCTTTTTAAGCTCTTTCAAGAGTTCTTTTTGGGACTCTGACAAAATTACATTTTTTTTTCCTCTGAGGCTTCATTTCAGTCATTTTGACTTTTGAATTTATTAGCCATTTTGACATCATTGTCCCTTTCTAAATTTATGCTTTGATTCTCCCTTTCATTACAGAGTGGTAGTGACTTTCTATAGTCAAATTCTTTTTGTTTTGCTTTTTTTGTTTGTTTGTTTATTTTTCCTCTGGTGTTTTTATATGAGAGTTGAGCTCTGATCCTGCACTGTCTCAAGCTTTTGCTTCTGGTCTCAGTATTGTGTCTGATTTTCACTGGGATTTAGGAGCTAGCTACTTGCTTGTACTAGAGAATTTATTTACCTTCAGACTTTTATTATGGCATAGGGCTCCCTTTTAACCTTACCAGGTTATGGGGTTTCTCTGTTGGCCAGCCCCAGAGGCAGGGTCTCACTGCTGGGCTGCTATGAAAATAATCTTTCTTCTGGTTGTCCCCGGAGGAGAGATCTTGTTGCCAATTTGCCCTAGTGGTGAGGCCCTGCGGCTGTGTTGCTGTGGAAACAGGGTGCCTCTGGGGGAGGGCTCAAGGGGCAGGGTCTCACTGTTGGCCTGTCCTAGGATGTAAAGGCCTGGCTAGTGGCTAGTGATTAAGGGAAAGGTGGCTGCTGTGGGCCTTGCTCTGCTACAGAGCTGGCTTGCCTAGGGGGCTATTGCTTTACAGGTGCATGGGCTTTGTAGGTGTATTGCCCCAAGCTAGAAGCTTTGCTGCAGGGCCCCTGCCCTGAGCCTGGCTGCTATTGTTCTCTCAAGTAGACCCCCTCCCACTCCAGTGAGACAGACCTTTCCTCCAGGGACTGGTAAACTCCATTTCTCCTCATAGATCAGTTCTGAGGTGGTTTTCAAAGTTTTTGGGAGAGGAATTTGTCAGGGATTCAAAGGGTTCCTTCCTTTCTCTGCCATCTTGGCACTAGGAGTAATTTCCAGCTTTTGATTAGAAATGACTCTGATAATTTTCACATTAATTAATTGATCATTGAAATCTGAGAGATATTTGGCTTTTTATTTTTTTAACATATAAAATTATCTAATATATGATTTCTTTCCCTAAAATTAATTAAAATTTAGAGTTAAGATAAAATCGATGAACAAATGGAATGAAGGATTGCTATAGATATAATATAATGCTATAACATTAAAAAACTGTATACTAATGATCAATTTCATAAAAAGAATCTTTGTAATTTTCCCAGAAGGGATCTTTTGCTAACAATTAATCATTTTCTTTTCTTTAGAATCTGCTTTGTGCATATATGCTAATATTTTGTGGCACCAGAAAGTACTTACTTTACACTAGTAAAAAGACTTACTGCATACAAATAAACTTTTAATAATTAGATCAATTGGCTTATCAATATAAATTTCCAGTATACAATAAATTATTTTTTATAGAATGATAGAATTTCTAGAACGAAAGCATATCTAGAAGTTTTAGAGTTGGAAGGAACTTTCATCTAACATCCTCCTTTTACACATTAGTGTAAACTAACTTGTATATAACTTTCCTATCTTTACATAAGTATCAGATAGATCCATTATCTTTTTATAGATAGGAAAACTGAGGTCCAGAGAGTTTAAGTAATTTGTTTGGAGTCAGTAGCACACTAAGTAATGGCAAAGTTGTCCCTAGGAATGCTCATGACTTGACTTTTGCTACGATGTTCATTTTATTAAATCAAATTCAATTTCTCATTTTAATTTGAATTTTGTTTTATTTAACCATGTTTTTATATATTCCATGGGAAAAGTACTTTTTTAGTGAAGTTTAATTGGTCAGGTAGCTTTTAGGCATGTTTTTTTGGTGGTAATCTATAGACTTATTTGTTTCATTTTGTTTTCATAGCATTTACTATAAACTCTGTTACTGCCCCTCTTTCTAGAGACTCTTTCTAACTTCTATAAGAAATTAGATTGTATTAGATTTATCTAATCACTCAATGTGTGTTTAAAAATTTGAGTACTCACATTTTATAGTGGGGATCTTGTATAACTGAAAATAAAAAAGTAAATAATCAGACTTAAAAGAAATTATACAAGTAATACACAGGACCAGTATTTACAAGCCCTACCAGAGATCTGCAGAAGCCTAAGGCAACTTCTTTTAGATCATAGAACATAGACACAGGGGATGGAAATGATTTATAGAGTCAGCTTAGCCACTCTTCCCTGAAGACAAAATTTGTTCCTTCAAGTAGAAAAATTTCAAAACAGTCCTAAGTAGCTCAAGTAACGGAGCTGCCACAACTCTCCTGGGAATATAAATTAAAAATATAGTATTTTGTTGAGGGGAAAATTTGTTTATGAAATTAGCTAAAATTTGTTATTCTCCCTTGAAAACACTTTCGAAAGCATCTGATTCAATTTATTTTTTTGGAGTCAAACTTTGTTTCACTGGTAGCTGTTTATAGCATTAGTCCTTATCTTCAATAAGCTCAAGTGCTATTGACCTATATATTTTTAAATGAGGGAGTGTTGTACTAATCGATGAAAATATAAATATTATAAGCTAGGCGCATCAATCTGGCTTTGTAGGAATGTAGCTCAAAAGTCATCAGATCTATGTAATACCTATGAGAAACTCAAGAACAATTTTTACATATTTGATAGTAGTTTCCAGAGACTATGATAAGTATTGAAAAGGGTTTTCTTATAATAGTCAACTGAGCCTGGAGGAGTCCCAGTTTATTTATCAACAGGGTAAAATTATTAAAGTAAACGTTTTGAAAGATTGTTGTTATGCTGGCTGGTGAAGCAGGGGGACTGGCTCAAAAAATAGCTGGAACAAGAATTAGTTTAAGTTGGATCAAAAAGAGGTATTAAAAACTACTTGGAGTTATTACTGGGATAATAATAGAGCATCAGTTCAACCTAGAGAAAATTGAAAAGCATCTGTCTTCCTTAAAATCTTTTAAACTTTGAAGGTCATCAAATAATGCTATGAATAGCACATTTTCTTGAGATTTCCTTCTCCAAAAATATTTTACGTATATATTTATTTTTTCTTTTCTTTCTCTGAAAACAAGCAAACAAACAAAAAACAGTAGAAGAATATAGGGTTTTCTTTATCCCTGGACAGAAAATGTATGTTTTAAATTTTCTCTCATCAAAAGTACTGAAATAAGTTAAAAAGTATCAGATTCCATAATGCTTGATTTTAGTGTCCAGAATTTGTCTACGCAAGCTACTTGTTTGAACATTTTCTTTGGCTACTAATTAATGAGATTCACTCAAAATAGTCTTTGAGAAACATTTGCCAAAAACCCATTGTGTATGTGTGGGAAAGTGTTATAAAGGAAGTCTTTTAAAAAGCATTCTCTTAGCTTAAGTAGATTTAGATGACTAGACTGATTTAGTTGTCCCTGCTGCTGTTACTAATTTTTGTATTCAACCCTTGCCACCACATACAAGTTCTATGGCTACCACTATACAAAGATATTGTTATTTTATCTCTGTTAATCGACCTACTTATCTATCTGTCTTTCTATCTCCTTTAAGTCACATTTAAGTCATGGATTCATTTATTCTTTAGAAGACATTTTCATACTAATGACATTGCATACTGTTCTATTCCATATGCAGAGGCTATTTAAAGTATGCAAATTCATGGAAAGTGATGTTTTGGGACATATGCTCATTCATTTGGTTCTCCATTTCATTTCATGTAAATTCCCTATTCTTCTGTATACAGCATGTAAACTAGCCATGTTTCTTAAGATGCATGTAACACAAAGAGTTACAGGTTCACAAATGAACTGTACATAATAGCGAATGGCCCAGCCACATGCTTTACCTCTCCCTTTTCCCCCTTTACTAAAAATTTTATGGTAATTTTATAATAAATATACTTGAAGTTTGTAGAATATCAAAAAGTGAAGAGTGGGAAGAATCTCTAAAAAAAAAAGAAATGAACAAATGAAGGAAGCTGACCTCTGACACTATTCAGAGTTGGCCTGTTTATGTGGGAATATATTTCTCCCTAATTATTTCCTCCCACCTTATTTTTGTACTGTCAGAATTCTTTTTCTTTGCCTAATTTTGCTTACTGTTTGAAATTCTACCAATTAAAATTCATATTAACCTTTTTTAGAATAGATGATAATTATTTGCATATTTGATTGAACTCTCCTATATTGATTTTCCTCCTAACAGCCAAGATCATCTGTACTGAGGGAACTAAAGTTTTGATTGAAGTCAGCATAGGGAAAGAAAGAAGGCAATTTTAAAGCAAATAGGAATTTATGAGTGTATAAAGGGATGTCATAGTGGGAGATTTAAGGCACCTAGAGAACTAAGAAGAAAAGATCTGGCGTCATTTATTGGGGAAGTCAAAGACAGACCAACTAAAATTTTGTCTAGTACTGACCTTATCTAAGAAAGTAGAAGTAAATCCTACTAATATATTATATGCCTCACCTGTTCTTATTAACCATCCAAAACTCAAAAACTCCGGTTAAGTGCTTTTATTACTTATGTTATTAAGATGCTGTTTGGGGGCTATAAAGTTATCAAAATCATATTTTATATAAATGAAGATATAGATAGAAAATTAATTTCTCATTAAAGTCTCATTAACACACAGAGATGAATACTATCTATTCTAGATATTTATACTGTCATAGAAAATTCACCATATTATAGGTTAAAGATTTCTGTGGGTTGATAAGAACCTAACCAATATTTTAAACCTTTTTTTTTCTATACAATGACACATTCAAAGTTCCAAACTGATATACAGATGAACTTTTAAAACACATTCTGTTCATGAGTTAGGGAGTTCCTGGATTGAATTTTAGAAGAAAATGTATTTAAAGATTATATATTCAAAAATTTTTGTGAAATCAGATTTATTGATTCTAAAACATTTGAATTTAATATCAAATGTATAATCAAAATGAAATTTGTAAATATTTTAATTCTTCTAGTCTCAATTTCAAAATTATTCTCAGCACTTTAACTCAGCTACAGAACTCATTTCTCAACCTCAGCAAGCTATTATTGAGAAATAAAGTAGAACACTGCTATGGAAAGAATTGATAACAATGTACACATTCCTAGGATGTGTGCCATGAAAATTCTAATTAGCATATGTTTTGATTATCCTCATGTAAATTTTATAGGAGTGGTGGTTTTATAGCTTTAGGGGTAATTACGCACTAAAAATGTGCTAGAGAATTTGTGGGAAAAAAAGAAAAGAAAAAATCTAACAACTATAAAAATAATATTCCACCATCATAGCTCCTATCCCCAGAGAACTGCTTTTTCACGACTTTCAATGCGATCTAATTAGCAATACAATTTTCACCCAAGCTATAGATGAACCCTGTTACTATATATAGTCCCCTTAACATTCAAGTCAGGCACTGCTACATTGTTTGTAAACTAAATAATATTGGCAGAGCTGATATGGGTTGACATTTAGAGGGAATAAGTATGGATACCATCTAAGTTTGTTAAGTTCACTTTTCCTTATATTTATATGGGTATGTCTATATATATATATATATATATATATATATATATATATATATATATATATTTATATATATATGTATATATTTGTGCATATATGTGTATATACTCATGTGTGTATTGTCTCTTTTATGTTTGCACCTGAACCTCAGAAAAATGAAGACCTATTTTTCCCCACAAAACATTTATTAAGCAAAATGTTTAGAGAAGGAAATATTATTCTTAGTTGAAGAGGCAGAGTAGTGGAGAGAAAGCTGTGGAGATCTGGGTTCTGGTGAAACCATTAACTCACAAGTGTGACCTGGTGAAGTCACTTTTGCAAAGCCCCCAGTTTTCAAAGCAGGTATTACTCTGAATCAGCAGAGGAATTTGTTCACTAGGAGCTCACTACTTGAAATTACATCACTCACTCAACAGTTAGTATCATACTTTTTATTTGAACCATGTTGCTGAAATTCATTCTAAATGATCATAGGGCACTTCCGCTAACTTCACAAGTCAACTTTTCTCCATACAATTTCATGTATCATTATCATGTATCTGTATATAATTTCATCTTTCCAAAGACTTTCAATGACTCAGAGTAATCATGCTAAACATCAGTGATAATTTTAATGTAGGTATCAGGGGAGTTAGAATGTTGAATTCTTGCTCTGATATTTACCAGTTGTATTGCATGGCAAAAATCATTTGGTCACTCAGGACCTCTATTTGCTTATCTCTATAATAGAGATAACAAAACTTGCTTTACCTACTTAGAATCCCTTTATTCAAAATACCACCTCTTATAAGACATCATTTCTAGTTCTTCACCCCTGAAACTATGCTGTATTTACTTTGCATATATTAATATGTGTATATATTATTCCCTCTTGCCAGTAGAGTATAATCTCTCTGAGGGCAGAGATGATTTCCCCTTTGATCTAACTCCAATACTTTCCACAGTATTTTTTACTGAATAGGTGTTTAATAAAGACTTGTTAAAATAGGGAGAATATTGAATTGTGCTAAAGAATTATGTAAAGCTTAAATGTATAAATACATTTGTGATTCTGTTAGTCTAATAATTTTATAATAATAATAATGAATTTCCAGTACTTATCATGGTTTCTGACACGTAGTAAGCACTTAATTAATACTTGTTCCTTAATTTTATTAAAAACTTAAAATTGGGGCGGCTAGGTGGCGCAGTGAGTAGAGTGTCGGCCCTGGAGTCAGAAGGACCTGAGTTCGGATCTGACCTCAGACACTTAACGCACACACAAACAGAAGTCTAGCCGTGTGACCTTGGGCAAGTTACTTAACCCCAATTGCCCTCCAAAAAGCAAAACAAAACAAAACAAAACAAAAAAAAAAACAACTTAAAATTTATTACTTGGAAGTGAGTCATTCATTTGTTGAAAAAGCCTTAGGTTATCAGTTACAGATAAGGCTCCATAATGACCCTTGAGTTCTTTAGCCTTGGTGATTGGGAGAATGTCCAGTTCATTAATGATCCCTTCCTGCTACCCTTGTCTCTAACTCTAGGATTTCTGTTATTTTTCTTTGATTCCTTCCATGGGGTTTTCCAATGAGTCTCCCTGCTAAAAGGCAGCATGGTGTAGTAAAATTAATGCTGAATTTGAAGGTAGGAGATTTAAGATTTTTAATCTCATCTCTGCTACCACCTGTGTGACCTTGGGAACCACTGAAAAGTTGTTTATACTATTTTTGACCAGTAGTCTGTCTTAAAAAAGTGTTCATACATGCCTATCATTTGTTTAAAAGTACATGTTGCTTACTATGCCACATAACACAATGTTTTCTTTATTATTGAAAAATAATTTATAGATAAATACCTTACTCAAAATAATTTAATAACAAATGATATCAGGGCGGGTAGGTGGCACAGAGAGTAAGAGTGCCGGCCCCAGAGTTGGGACAAACCGGGATCAGATCCAGCCTCAGAAAATGAGCACCCACACATACATAATGACTAAGCAAGTTACTTAACCCCAATTGCTTTAAAAAAATAATATCAGTTAAGTTAAATTAATAGGCTATCTTTCTTAAGAAAATAAAACTTATTCTCAGTTTTTTGGATTTTTATCTACAGAATCAAAGATAAAATCATTGTTATAACATTCAAAATCCTTCACAAACTCGCTCCTTCCTACCTTCCTAGACTTCTTACACCTTAACCCACCCCCACCCAACAGTGAGTTCTGCTGTCCAGTGACACTCACCTCCTTGCTGTTCCTCACATAATATGTATATAATAAATCAGAGATAATCAATAGATGGAAGGTACTAATATTAAGGGTGATGGTGATGTAATTTGGGAATTGATATAGGCCAGAGAAGATAGGAGGTGGACATGAGGAGGAGGGAGAGAATTCCAAGTATAGGGGACACCCAATGAAGGAACACCAACTCAAGGCATGGATTGTTTTGTGTGAGTAATATCAAGGAGGCCAGTGTCACTGAAGCACACTAACAGCAGGATAGGTAAGGTGTAAGAGGCCTGGTAAGGTAGGAGGGAGCTAGTTTCTGAAGGGCTTTGAATGCTAAATCCATGATCTATATATTATATACATTACATAAGCACACATATGTACATATGTACAGATATTATATAAGTACACATATGTAACATGCATGGATATATGTATGCATGTATAAATATGTATCTTATTTTTATATTGATATTTATATTTTATAAGGCATATGCATATGCCTACTTTCACACATCACACATAATACTGTGAGCTTTTTGAGAGTAGGGACTGTCTTCTGTCTATATTTTTATCCCCAGAACTAATCCTGCTGACTGGCACTATGAAAAAGTTGGGAAAAAGCCTTGAACAGCAACATTTAGAGTAGGTGGAAGATTATGTAAGGGTTTGAGAGGGAAAGAAAAATGTTTAGTCAGAAAGGTACAAGGAGATCCAGCAGTTCAAAGTAAGCCAATGAAAAAGTATTAAGGAGAGAATTGCTAGCAGCATCAAACGGTAGAGTGAACTCAAGTCGTATGAATGGTAAAAAGTTATTGTCTTCGGGGTTTTAAGAAATTGTTGGTAACCTTCATTAAAATGGTTGGATATAAGGCATAAGTGGCCATGGTTATCAGATTTTCAGATGAGAATAAGCTTAATGTCATGACTAACATTGTCTGACAATCAGAATTCAGAGAGTTCTTTCCTTGTTTCTCCTTCCTTCCTTCCTTCCTTCCTTCCTTCCTTCCTTCCTTCCTTCCTTCCTTCCTTCCTTCCTTCCTTTCTTTCTTCACTTCTTCCTTTCTTCTCTTCCCTTCCGTTCCTTCCTCCCTTCCTTCCTCCCCCCGTTCCTCTCTCTCTGTAGACAAAAGAAAAGCATCTTTTCAAGCATAAGGAAATTCAAAACAGCAGCTCTGGTACCAATGCATTCTGGCATGTGCTCTTCAATTTGTAGCCATAGAGAGTTGCTTAGGCATACTGAGAGATTCAATGACTTACCCAATGTGATGCTGCTAGTACATATCAGATATAGAATTTCAGCGCAGGTCTTTCTGATGCCACAGATGGCTCTCTATCCAAAAAGACACCCTTCTTCTATAAGTTTAAATATAATGGAATAAATACAATAAAATGAAATTTAATAGGCTAAATGGGAAACACTGTACTGGCTCTCAAAAATAATTTCCCATATATAGTATGGAGGATATATGACTAACCAGTAGTTTGCTGGAAAAGACTCTTCTGGGGGCATTACTGTATTGTAAACTCAACATATGCCAATAATTATATGTGATAGCCCAAAATGAATGCAGTCATGGGCTTCACTGATACCCATAGAATCCCAGATGGCATTCCTTTTGACTAAATGAATATGATTAAGTGTTTAAGGAGTAAGTAGGTGGTATGTGAGTAACTATAGATTGTTCTTTTCATTAATTCCCTGTAGCAGCTGTACCCTGAGTAGCAGTTAGTTGCTTTGTCCTCCTTGCATTTTCTGTCCCCTTAGGACCCAAGGAGACACAAAATGCCTCATGTTGACTATCTTTTGGATGCATATGGGTTATTAGAATAATGTTGGAGGGTGGATAGTATTAAAAGGTTGAGGATAAAATTTGGGGTGAAATGATATATTTTATGTTGTGTTACAAGAAATCAGTAAATAGGAAACTAAGTTGCATCCAGAATACACAGGGTAACCAAAATCAAATATTAGGCATCAGGTAGAAAAAAAAATCCTTATTAACACAATTAAAGACAAGAAGAACAATTAAAATGGAAGTAGCAGGCATCAATGAGATTGCTTTTTCTTCCACTGAAGATTTCATTTTTAAGGGAGTAGTCTGTTAACTGCATCAGTTTCAAATGTGTAAATTTTTTCAAATATACTGGATGCTGTGTGACCTTGGGCAATTAACAAATTAACCCCAATTGCCCTCCAAAAAGCAAAAAAAAAGATACTGGATGCCTGAAAATGTTTGTTGTGTCTTACAGCAGCTATCTGAAGATTCAAAATAGTGAAGGCATTATTACTGAAATCAGTTCCTGGGGTAGTTGGAAGGGAATTGGATTAAGAACACAGGTGGAAGGCCTAACTATCTTTAGAAAAGAAAATATAGGTAAAGATAATAGGGGAAATAGACTGAGGTATTATTAGTAGGATAGCCATGATTTAACTAAGACAGGAGGCAAGATCATCTGCTGATACTGAATTAAGTAAAGATAAGGCTGAGGTATTAAGAAATATGATAGAGATTTGCAGCAGTTTTCATGGAGAATGTGATTGGAAGTCAAAAAATGATGCATAGAATTTTAATAGACCCAGGCAGGGCATTTGGTGTGGCTTTCTCTTAAGAGTGCTTATAAATCAATGATTAGAGGAGCGGCTAGGTGGCATAGTAATTAGAGCGTCAGCCCTGGAGTCAGAAGGACCTGAGTTCGGATCCGGCCTCAGACACTTAACGCACACACAAACAAAAACCTAGCCATGTGACCTTGGGCAAGTTACTTAACCCCAATTGCCCCCCAAAATAAAAATAAATAAATAAATAAATAAATAAAATAAATGATTAGAATTGGTGGAAAAAAACCAAACCAAACCAAAACAAACAAAAAAAAAAAAAAACAGTTGATAGAGTAACTCAGGATTAGATACTGGAATGGAAGCCATAAGAAATGATGATGGGGTGGCTAGGTGGCACAGTGAATAGATCGCTGGCCCTGGAGTAAGAAGGACCTGAATTTAAATCTGGCCTCAGACACTTGACACACTTACTAGTTTTGTGACCTTGGGCAAGTCACTTAACCCCAATTGCCTTGACTTCTCCTCTCCAAAAAGGAAAAAAAGAAAAATAAAAAAAGAAATAAAATAAAAAGAAATAATGATGAAAACAAAAGAATATAAAATGAAAGCAAGGGGAATATTGAAATGACAGATAGTAGAGACTTGATTTTGGAGGATAAAGCTAGAAGTTGTCTAAGGAAATTGAAAAATAAGGACACATTAGAGAACTTGAGGTTATGGTTAGAATATGCTTAGTAGTGGTGTAGAACTTGAAATGGACACTCGGACAGAATCAACAGGCCAAGACCATCAGTAATTGAATTCAGGAGGCATTTATTAGCCGGCTGGCAGCAGTCCTAGGGATAGAGTCCCAGGAGCTGCCCCTAACCCCAGTAGACACACAGTTTAAATAGTCAAAGACCACCATCATATCAGGAGTAACAATAATGGGGCAGGCTGGTCAGGCAGATATCATGCGGGTGCAGGATGTGGGCTGGGGCAGGCTGTTCACTGATCAAGCCGAGGGGAGGAATCTTGAGTTCCAGGAATTCAGGATACAAAGATGGGCCCCTCGTAAGGGATGAAATGTCAAGGCTTACTACTTCAAACTGAAAGGGGTACAAGTTTATGAGGCTGGGGTAAAAAGGGTTCCAAGGGTTGGAGTGATAATGATATCTAAGATGTACATGGCAGGAGGTAGCTAAAGTAAAGTGAAGATGGGGGTCATTGTTCCTAAATAAATAGAATGATTTGATACATAAAATCACTGTGAATACTGAAGTCAGGGAGGAAAAGGGCAGGAGGGGATAGGGGAGTAAAACTAAAACAAGATGAAGAAATAGAACAAACTTGCTCTTCTTTCTCCAGTGAATTGGAGCATCTATGTGTGGGAAGGGGTGGGGTGCATGGCTTACTAGAAATCTCTTAGATAATAAAGGGTTTTGTTTCATTCACTGTAATTTAAGTCAACACCCATATAGGAACTGCTGATCAGAGGACAAGTCAGAGCAAGTTAGCTAGTCAGCAGCTTTAAAGATCATAGGGATTGACCAAACCATCGTTTAGACTGACCTAAAAGGAGTGTGCTCCCCTTAAATGAAAATACTGAGTATAAGCACAGGATAGTCATGAAAATTTGACGGCTTCTTTGGAAACTTCAATTGCCTCAGAAAATTTCATAGACTCAGAGACACTGTGGAATACTTTGCATCATTAATACATGACTGAATGTTCATCGTAAGAAGTTACAGTACAGCTCTTTTCCTTCTCTCAAGATGGCAGACAAAAAGTCCCCAAAGGAACCAAAGGAAAAGAAGGTCAAAAAGAGAACAACAAAGAAAGAGGTTACTGAAAAGGTGGTGAAAAAGTCTTGAAAGCATTGTAGTCAGAACCCAGTCCTGGCCTGAGCGTCTGCAGTGTATTCCCAGAGAGCCCTGTACAAGTGGAAATAAGCTGCCCCCAAACCTGGATTGAAAGGAAGAAGGAAGAGACGATGCCTGCTGCTCTCTCAAAGCCACTTGGTGGTGGCAAGAATGAAAGAACCCATGTCTTAAAGATTTGCAAAATGCCTAAGTATTACCCTGCTAAGGATGTGCCTAGAAAGCTGCTAAGTCATGGCAAAAAGCCCTTCAGCCAGCATGTGAGGAGACTTTGAGCTAGCATCATCCCAGGCACTGCTCTGATCATGCTACCTGGCTGCCACAGGAGTGAGGGAGTGGTTTTCCTGAAGCAGCTGGCTAGTGGTTTGCTGCTGGTGACTGGACCTCTGACCATCAACAGTGTTCCTCTAAGAAGGAACCATCAGATATTTGTCATTGCTACCTCTTCCAGGGTTAACATTTTGGGTGTAAAAATTCCAAATCATCTTACCGATGCTTACTTCAAGAAGAGGCTCCTTAAACCTAGACACCAATGAGAGATTTTTGGTGCAGAAAAAGAGAAATATGAGATTATAGAGAAGCCCAAGACTGATCAGAAAACAGTGGGTTCTCAGTTCCTGCCCCCAATCTAGAAAATTCTTTAGCTCCGTGCATTCTGTACACTCTCTCCAATGGAGTTTATTCTCACAAAATGGTTTTTTAAATGCCTTGCAGAGAAATCTTATTAAATTATTTAGAATAACTTAAAAAAATGAAAAAAAGGTTACAATATGTTCCCATGCCTTAATCATCATTTCATTACAGTAGATCTCTTTAAAATTGCTCACAATAATATATTTAAATTATAGCAGATCAAATCATACATCCTAGAGCAGGAGATTATAACTTTTTTGTGTCATAGATATCTTAGAGCAGTTTGATGAAACCTATGAACCACTTCTTAGAATACTATTTTAAATATATAAAAAACAAACAAACAGACAAAAAACTCCCCAAACTATGATAACAAATGAAACAAATGGTTAGTGAAAATTCAAATTAATAAAGCAATTGAAATCTATCCACTGACTCACTGAAAGTCCATGCACCCCTGGTTAAAAACTCCCTCCATAGTGCAAGAAAAAAGAAAAAAAAGGAAAAACATTAAAGCATTGTTTACTGAAAATGTATTATTTTGGCTGAATGCAAGGATTTTATTTAATGTATCCTCAGTCTATGAATCAGATTAATTTAGTAACCTCTTAAGTTAGAAATAACCTAGGACAAATCCTGGGTTGCCATAGTGTCCCTCTCAGTTTTGAATTGCCCTAAATTTGATTACATATGAATTAATATCTTCTCTTACCTCATTTTTATAATTTATAGTTTTACAGTTATAGTTTGGATTAGAACTGAATTAATCAATCTCTAGGAAGACCAGACATGATAAAATATAAAGTTGTAGTCTACAGACTTTTTAGGAAAATTTTAATATTTTTTTTCAGTTGTCAGAATGATTCAGATTGCCTTGTAAATTGCTTGTATTGCAGCAGTTGTAAAAAACTTACATCATAAGTCTTTTAAAAATTGTACAATAAATTAATATTTTAAGTGAGGTTGGTTTAAAGGAGTCTTATGAAGTTATTAGCTTTGGTCATCACCTGTGTCATTGAAATATTGACAATATAAAAATGTGAATTTTTTAATCTCCTTAAAGTTCAGGGAACATTAATTCTTATGTGTTTCACATACAAAGAAATGAAATGAACTTTACTCAATATCCTTTGTGCTGTATCACTGAAAATTTTTATGCTACAAAGTTCATTTTATATATTTTACAAGAATGTTAGAAACTTTAAAAGAATATTTTCACATTGCCTATTTTTTTCAAGATAATCATCTGTCATCTTTAATTGTTCAGTTGTCTATTTGGTTATAAGATCTCAGATTTAGGAATGACAAGGATCTTAGTTATAATCTACTCCTATCCTCCTCATTCTGCACTTGAGGAAATTCAGACCTGTATTCAGGTCACACAGATCATTGGTAACAGACTTGGGGTATCAAACTAGAGCCTCTAACTACAAAATAATTGTTCCTTCCAATATAATGTAAGTGCCTTGAGGGCAAAGACTGCTTTGTATTTGTCTTTTAATCTGTCATACTTGACATAATGCTTTTTTGGAAAGAGGAAATTTATTAAAATTTATGCATTTATGTTTGATGAATTTAATTTTTAATATATCATGCCTTCTTATTTTCCATCTAAATAGCATATTAAAAATTATCTCATTGACATTACTAAAAAATAATAAAAAGTAATGAAATACAGACAAATTATTTACTTGATTTAATCAAAATATCAGGTTGCCTAAGAGAAAAGGAACAGGAAGAAACCCTCACAGTACTTGGAAAACTCAAAGAAATCTTGTGTGAGTACAGTGACTTCACAGTATTATAAAAGTACCCTCAAGTATTAGGATCTTATAAAAATATTAGATGCAAATATCTTTTCTTTCTTGCTCTTCCCCCAATCAACAGCTCTGACTTAGTGTAGCTGTACTGAGTATATATATATATATAAAAATATATATATACACACACACACACATATATGTATATATATTACATGTAGATGTATAATATATATGCTATATATAGTATATATTATATGTATATAATACATGTACATATATATATCCTTTAAATTTTATATAATCAAAATAAACAAAACAAAAAGGAAATAGATTTTTATTTTATTTTTTGTTATTACCTCTGTCCCTTGAAAGATACCTGAGATGGTTTTCTTTGAACATTTTTGTAGTGTAACATTTCAGTGATTTCATAACCACTTTGAGCTATGGTAGGGGGTATCAAGCCCCATTTCTACTATACTGCTTTCTAGTTCTTATCAAATAGGGCATTCTTCTGTAAGCAAATTGTGTTTTTGGACTTATGAATACTGAATCCTGCTGTTTGTGTGTTTCATGTTTTTCCTGACCCAACCTATTCCAGGGATCTTCTTTTCTATTTTTAACCATTCAGGAGCCCTTTTGATGATTACCACTTTATAGCATCATTTCAGGTTTGGAAATTCTATTCCCCCTTATTTCCTTTTTTTCCCCTTTCATTATTTCCTTTTATATTTTAGACGTGTTGTTTCTGCAAATGAATATTGTTCTTTGTCTAGCTTTATACAGTAGCATTCCATACTTGGTTTGTTATAGCACTAAATTTGCAAATTGATTTAAGTATTATTGTTATATTTTATTGTATTAATTAACATGTGTCTTATGCATTTTGATATTTTAAAGTGAATTTCCCTTTCTTTTATTTTGTTTTTGGTTTTAAGCCCAAAATCTCATTAGACAAAATCATTATCATAAATCCAGGATTTTGTTGGTATTGAAACACCTTCCACAGAACCATTTATATAACTCATAGCTAATTGACCTGAAGCTCATAGCAGTTAAAGACATGTCTATTGTCACACAGCTAGTAAATATCAGTTTGGATTTGAACCAAGGCTTTCTTGACTTTGAGACTTACTTGTTTTCTTCTATTCCTCACTGGATTACAATATTATAGTTTTTATACAAATAGTACACTGTTGTTAATTAATAAGTACTTATTTAGTAATTCCTGTGTCCAGTGGGGACACAAGGCAAAATTGAGACAGTCCCAGTTGGGGGGAATCAGGAAAGTCTTCATGTAGATGGTGGCATTTGTCTGAATCTTGAAGGACAGTAAAGATTATCAAAGAAGCAATTCCAAAGGAACTATATTTCAGGTATAGGTGAAAGCCAGTGCTAAGAAACAGAGTTAGAAGATGAAGTGACTTGTTTGAGGAATACTAAGAAGGCCAGTTTGGCAGATCCATGTATTCATGAAGGAGAAAAAACATATACTAAAGAAAAAAGCTAGGTTGGTACCAGGTACTTGAAAAGTTTACAGTTATTCCGTAAATGATTCTTGTAATTCTTAAATTTTGCACCACTAGTATAGCTAGAAAGAATATACATAGACAGAAGGTATAGGTATGAGGTGAATTTGAGGGAATAGTATTAAAATAATTGAGGGGTGAAAAAGAGGAGTATGCTAGGTGAAGAAGGAAGGGAGAGGTAAAATGGGTAAAATATTTCACATGAAGGGGCACGAAAAACCTATTACAGTAGAGGGAAAATGGGAGGGCGGGTGATGGTCATTGCTTGAACCTTATTCTCATCAGTATTGGCTCAAAGGTGGCACAATGTACACAGTCACTTGAAGATAGAAATATGGAACCAACAGAGTTTGGAAGTGAAGACCTTTACTTAAAAAAATCACTTCATTAGCTCTATGGTCAACAGATGAGCATGAGGAAAGATGAAGCAGTGAGATATATTGACAATGCAACAGACTGGGTGAGAGATGTGGAAAGACTAAAATCAGATGGTGGCTGCGGGGTGGAGAAAAGGGGGTGATGAAAGAAATGAAGAGATAGAAACAATTCTCAGCAACTGATTGGCTATGAGTTGAATGAGTGACAGATTAGGATGACATTTAGTTAATCTGGGCACCTAAAAGGATGTGATTCACTCACAAGGAATAGGGAAATTTGGGAAAGGTATATGTTTGGGTAAAAATATGATGAGTTGATTGGGACTTCTAGGAACCAATACGGTGGAGTAAGCAGTAAATCACCATAACTTTCTCACATTGACCTCCAAACAACTATAAAATAAGGCCCAAAACAAATCCTGGAACAGCAGAACCAGCAAAAAGATGTGTTAAAACAGTCTTTTAGCTCAAGAAACTTGGAAGATTGCCAAGAAAGGTCTGTCTCACTTGGGCAAATGGGGAACACAGTCCATATGGGAAGTGTACCAGCAAGCCAGCAGCAAGGCCCACCTCAGCAAATCAACCAGAGATTCTAAGCCCCAGTGTGGTAGAGTAGGCAAACACCTACAGCAGGTCCTCCAACATGCTTTAGCATAGCCAGGGGAAGTGGAAGACTCTAGTTCCAAGAACTACCATTTTAGTGCTTCAGCATGGCCCTCGAGAGCCTGATGCTGTAGCCAATGGGAAATGTGAAAACATGCCACTGGGTCTCAGCATACACCAGACACCACCAATAGGACAGTAGCTCAACACCAGGTTCAACAAACACCCTAGGGCCTCTAGCAGTACCACTCAACTTCCACTTCACCCCTGAAGAACAACACAAGACATCAGGGTTTCCCATGGGCTTCAGGACAACATCAATGCAACATTAGGTAAACAGCCAGGGCCTGCAGCCACTAATACAAGAAACTAGAGACAGTGCCCCCTCCACCCTGGGAGCATAGCTCAAATTTAAAAGAAATGAAAAAGGCCAAAAAAGGAGAGAGGGGATGAACAGAAAACAACAACAACAATAAAACCCTTATCTCCTACAGGGTGAGATATCCCATTTAGTATGTATGTCATTTTCTCCCTGAGCCAAATTCAATGAGAATATGGTTTTGCCTTTTTGCCTTCCTGTTCTTCCTCTCCCCTGCAACTGCTTCCCCTTGCCTCCTCTACATGAGATAGTTTACCCTGCCCTGTCTCTCCCCATCTGCTCTTGCCACTTTCCTCTCTCACCCCTTAACTTCCCCCTTAGGTATCATCCCTTCCCACCAAATTCAACCTGTGCCCTCTATCCATGTATACCTGTAAACATGTATATACACATTCACATATGTATTCATATGCCCATATACCCTTCAAATATTTTCATAATGAGGAAGGTTTCATCAGTCACAGTTATTGTTTTTTCTATGTAGGTATGTAAATAGTTCAACTTTGATAAGTTCCTTCTGATTTCTTTTCCCTGATTACCTTCTCAAGCATCTCTTATTTCTTGTGTCTGAATGGCAAATTTTCTATTCAACTCTGGATTTTTCCTCAAGAATGCTTGAAAGTCCTCTATTCCACTGAATGACCATATTTTCCCCTGAAACAAAATACTCAGTTTTGCTGGGTAGGTGATTCTTGGTTTTAATCACAGCTCCATTGCCCTCTGGAATATCATATTCCATGCCCTTCGATTCCTCAGTGTAGACACTGCCAGGTCCTGTGCTATTCTGATTGTGTTTCCACTATACTGAGATTGTTTCTTCCTGGCTGCTTGGAGTATTTTCTCCTTGAGCTGGGAGTTCTGGAACCTGGCTATAATATTCCTAGGAGTTTTCTTTTTCGGATCCTTTTCAGGAGGTGATCAGTGGATTCTTCCAACCTCTATTTTGGGCCTCTGGGTCTAAAACATCAGGGCAATTTTCCTTGAGAATTTCTTGAAGGATGATTTCTAGGTTCTTTCTTTGATCATGGCTTTCAAGTAGTCCAATAATTTTTAAATTCTCTCTCCTGGATTTATTTTCCAGGTCAATGGATTTTCCCATGAGATATTTCACATTTCCTTCTATTCTTTCATTTTTTGGATCTGTTTAACAGCATCTTGATTTCTCATCAAGTCACTAGCTTCCATTTGCTCTAGTCTAACTCTGAAGGAATGAATCTCTTCAGCTTTTGAGATTCTTTTTCCATCTGGCAAATTCGGGTTTTTAAGGCATTCTTCTCTTCATTGCCCTTTTGAGCCACCTTTGCCATTTAAGTTAGTCTATTTTTTAAGGTGTTATTTTCCTCAGTCAGGTGGTTTACTCTCATTTCATACTTTTCCTGCATCCTTCTCCTTTCTCTTCCCAATTTTTCCTCCACTTCTCTTATTTGGTTTTTAAAATCCTTCTTAATGTCCTCTATGGCCTGTAACCTGCTCATATTTTCATTTGGGGCTTTTGGTGCAGGAGTTCTGACCTCACAGATCTCCTACTTTTCCATGCTTTGATACTTTTTGCCCCCAAAATAAAAGCCTAATGTTGCATTTTTTCTGTTTATTTTGTTTCCCTTGCCTAGGCATGTTGCCACTTAATTACTTGATTTTGGGGCTTGTTGCTACAGTAGGAATCAGCCACCAGACAGGGGAGCTTCTGTCCTAAACGTTGGGTTCTTCATAACTTCCGGAGGTATTAGTTGGGTGGCCTCTGTAAAGCCTCCATACACTCTGGCAAGCTGGATATTTACCCCAGACCCCACAAACCAGATCCAAGCAGGTTACAGCAAGAGCGATTAAACCCCAGACTGATTGCTGGATCTCTCTACAGTTTGCAGACCAGGAGCTGAACCTGCCACTGAAGCTGCAAAATGGCTTCTGTGAGGTGTCTCTTCAGCAGCTTCTCACCCCCAGGGGAAGAAGCCAATGTGTTCCCCAAATACTGGTCCCAAAGTCCATAGGGCACTTACCTCTCATTTTGTCCTAGGCATATCTGTGTGGATAATTCTGGAATCAGCACAGCTGCTTGTTGCTGGCTT
Organism: Gymnobelideus leadbeateri; assembly: GCA_011680675.1. Lineage (NCBI taxonomy): Eukaryota > Metazoa > Chordata > Mammalia > Diprotodontia > Petauridae > Gymnobelideus > Gymnobelideus leadbeateri. Next base: position 5,748 of record WOXC01008917.1, on the reverse strand, counting down.
AGCCGCCCTGGGGCTAAAACCACTGCTCATGCAGGCCTTGCCTCAGCTCCCAGAGTGTTTAGCTCAGCTCCCAGAGTGTTGTGCTGTGCTGTGCTGTGCTGGCCACTCCCTGCAGGGCTTCTGGGCTGTCGTCAGCAGAAGGTTAGCTTCTCTTTGTCGTTCTGTGGGTTCTGGGGCTCCAGAAGTTGTTCAGAGTCCACCTTTTACATTGTTTGGAAGTGGTGTGGGGGAGAGCAACTTGGAAGTGCTGTTTCTACTCCACCATCTTGGCTCCGCCCCCCTGCATAAGTTATCTTCACCTGTAATAGGGAAAAATAAAATACTATTTAAAAGAAAAGGGAAAAAAATAGTTATAATTGATGTATGTATACTTCAATATCAGGATCTCTGTAGAACATACAGGCCAGAATTTCCAGTAGGTGTTTGATGACAGAGGAATGAGAATTGGAGAGGGAGAGACAGACTGGTTGTCATCTGCATGATATGATGATTAAATACAATTGAGTTGATAAGGCCACTGAAAGAAATTGTAGAGAAAGAGAAGAAAAGAGGACCCTGGACAGAATCATGGAATACACCATTAGTTAGGATATATTATATTGATGAGAATGAAAAATAATATGAAACTAAACAAAATTCTCCAAGAACTAGTTGATTATAAAATGCAAAAGAAAAAAAAAAGATGATTTGAGCTCATGACATTGTCAGGCAAGAAAATAGTGTATGGAGGAGTATGTGTATATTTCCATCCTTTTACTTTGTTTTCTTGCCAATGTGGATGATGAATTGTATTATAAAATCAATGTTGAGAATTTGATCTGACCTAAAGGAATGTTTTATAGAACAACTTATTTTCATTCACTCACTCCAGGCAGCCATTGTTAATGCCCTGCTGTTAGCTCATGTTGTTTGGTCCTCAAGTGAGTGGAGCCCAAGGGTTGTTGCATGAAAACAACGTGCCTGGTCATCTCTCTCTAAATCTTAGAGATAGCAGTTATTAGATGGACATGATTCAGTTTAAACCTTTGTACACTGTGTCTCACATACTTCATTTATTTTTAGAGGGCAGAGAGATGCTGTTGATTCAATCTAGTCCTAAGTGAGCTCCAAGAGCTTACAAAGGGAATTTTGATGAAAATGATTACATATAGACTATCAGGACCAGGTTTGCAGGTTCAAATAGACTAAATCTCATATATAGTATACTGTGGTTTTGTGCTAGACTTGCCATTTCATCTATGTGGGAAACTTGTGGTTTTCTTCCCCTCATACATGCAGATGAACAACAACTCATTGTTAACATATTCTGGCCCATGGTCACACAAGTAGTCTGGAAAAGAGGAAGAATGTGAACTGAATTCTCCCTGGTTCCAAGGTATCCCTCTATTCATTATCCCATGATACCTAGTGGTTATCTTTATAGTAGTTCCATTATAATTCTGTATCAAATTCATACTTCTATCCAATTTATTATCCCCAGAGTACTAGGAACTGAAGATACAAAGAAAACAGAAAAGAAAAACAGTATTGTACTCAATTTACATAGAATAACACTTTTCTTTGCAGGAGAAAAGAAAGAACACCAAAAATGAGTAAGATAAGTAAAGGCCCATTCTTTTAGTTGGTACTTGAGCTGGGCCTTGAATGAAATTAGAGGTTCTTTGAGACAGAAGGGAAGAGAGAGTGTATTCTGTGCCAAAGGGAGAGTCAATGCAAAGGGAAAGAGGCAGAGATGGGATGTTGAGTTTAATTGAACAGGAAACGTCAGCTTAGGCGAAACTTAAAATGTGTGTAAGGTAATAAATGTGTAATAAGCCCGAAAATAAAAATTGGAACAAGATTGTAAAATGTAGAGAAAAAAAAAGAGAGGAGGGAAAGTTGTTTGGTTTGTTTTGTTGTTTTGGTTTGTTTGTAAGTGGCTTTTGCTGTTATTGCTAGTATTTTTAAACCTAGAGGTGATAGGAAATCACTAGGTATTCTTGAGAAGAGTGGCTACATTGTTGGAGTTCTGGTTTTGGATAATTATTGTGGGGTAAAAGAGGAACTGGAGAGATTGGAAGCAAGGAGACCAATTAAAAAGCCATTGCAGTAGTAGAGGGGAAAGATGACGAGAGTTGGAATTAGGGTAGGGACCGTATAAAAAAATCGTGTAGCTGACATGCATGTTGTAGAGTTAGAATTGACAGGTCTTCGAAACTAATTACAAATAGAGGTTGAAGAAGACAGAATAATAGATGACTCAAGTTATGAACCTGGGTGATTGGAAGGATGGTTGTTCCCTTAACAGACATAGAAATGTTTTGAAGAAGGGAGGGGGTGTGTGTGTGTGTGTGTGTGTGTGTGTGTGTGTGTGTGTGTGTGTGTGTATGATAGAGGTGGATAAGATGAGTTTCATTTTGGAAATGCCTACTAAGAGATGCTTATTGAACAGTATTCCAGTGGAGCTATTCAATAGAAGCTTGGTGATAGAGGCTGAAAACTGGAGAAAATGGGGTTGTATTTGTATACTTAGAGTAAAAATAACATATTGACATGAGAATCAGAGCTTTTAACCTACAGCTCTCTACTAAAATAGGGGGAATATTATTATTTTATGTCCTTTTTTGATATTTGTTTTAAAAGTCTTATTTTAATGGGATCATGATATGTCTTAATAAGTTAAGAAATTGAGAGACAGTCACCAAGTCAGCTTTTCTTTCTTTCTTTTTTTGACTATCTATTGTTTTCTTAACATGTTTTCTTCATTTTAAAAACAAAAACTTTAACTCAATAATTTGTGATTTTACTTTTGTTTTTCTTTTGGTATGTGGTGCTGATAGCTGTCACCTTCTGACTTAATAAATGGACTTGTAAATACTTCTGGGATTGATAAATTCACCACCTTGCAATCAATTCTCTGATAAGACCTTAGCTAGGTTGGTCATCCGATGACAGAGAGATGATCAAGGACTGGGAACTTAATTAAAACCTTTTAGTTTGGTAGAATCTGTCAAAACTTGACACCATCATTAAACATATTAACCCTATTTTGAGCATCTGAGTTGGAGTCTATCAAACTTTAGGATGTATAAATATGGTAATGAGATTATAGTTTGGGGCTTTGTAAGTTTGCTTGATGCTATATAGAATTTAAAAAATTTTGATATTATTATTAATACATTTGAGACATAAAATTTAGAATCACTATTTTAATTATGTAAATATTCATTAAATTTTGTATTATGTCTTGTTTTTATATCACTTAAATTTCTCCTTGTATCCCTCATTGAGAGCTATTTCTTATGGAAAATACTGTTTGTTTGTTTATTTGTTTTAAATAAGCAATTGGAGTTAAGTAACTTGCTCAAGGTTATACAGCTAGTTTTTATTTATTGTGTGGGTGCTAATTTTCTGAGGCCAGAACTTATCCTGGGCCCTCCCAACTCCAGGGCTGGCACTCTTACTCACTGTGCCACCTAGTCACCCGCAAAATACTATTTTTAAAGAAAAAAATCAGGAAACCTAATTTTATACACACACACACACACATAAATATATGCATATTTTTAAATCTGATAACATGTGTATACAAATTTTGCAAAGGAGTAGAAATATCTTCTCATATCTCTTGTTCTTTGTGATAGCTTTTTTTTTTTTTTCTTTTCAGGGGGCAGTTGGGGTTAAATGACTTGCCTAAGGCCACAATGCTTGTGCTAAGTGTCTGAGGCCAGATTTGAACTCAGGTCCTCCTGAACTGGGCCAGTGCTCTATTCACTGTGCTACCTAGCCACCCTAGTATTCTTTATCAATTAGTATGTGACTGATTTTTTGTTTTTGTTTTTGTTGTTGTTGTTGTTTTGTTTTTTATGTTTTTTGGAGGGCAATTGGGGTTAACTGACTTGCCCAAGGTCACAAGGCTAGTTTTTGTATTAAGTTTCTCAGGCTAGATTTGAACTCAGGTCCTCCTGACTCCAGATCTGGTGCTTTATTCACTGTGCCACCTAGCCACCCCCGGTGATTGATTTTTCTGTTTAAAATTTTGTAGTCATATCATATATTATTATGTCCTTGGTTCTGCTTACTTTATTCTGCCTCAGTTTAGGCAGGTTTTTTTTTTTTCATGGTTCCCTGTATCTGTAACATTTGTCATTTCTTACAGCATCACAATATTATTATATATCAACTTATTGAATATGATGTGTGTAGATATTTTAAGCATAGAATTCTAATGCTGAAATGTCATTAGAGATAATCTTGCCCCATTCCTTTACATTACAGCAAAGAAAACAGGCCCAGGGAAAATGTTGAGTTATATAGAAAGCTCATTGTAGAACATGGGGCTAGACCAATCATGTCTTTTTTCTTTTCTGTATGAGTCTTTTCTAAATGACCTATTGTAGAGACACAGGCATGTGTGTATATCTAAATTAGTACACACTTATCTTTTATGTATTTATATGTATATGTATAGATATGTATGTAAATAGCTAATTGGTTGGTTGTTGTCCTTAGTTCTTGAAGAGGACCAAAATGACAGTCAAGTTTCAGTGTGTCTGACTGTGGCTGATCAGACCAATATGACCTCAGTATGTTCTACCATAGGTTGGGTACCAATAGTCTGTGTGAAGATTTGGGGTGGATTCTCTAAATTTGTGCATCCTGCATTTCCTTTAAATTTTAAATGCTCATAGACCATATCACCACTGATGTTGTCCTGGGCCAGTGTCTCCCATGTCACACAATCCACTCCAAAGTTCTTAAAAGAGACCTTTGGAGTGTCCTTTCATTACTTCTTCTGACTGAGATGTGGACACTTACCCTGTGTGAGTACTTCATAAAATAACCTTTTTGGCATGCATATGTTTTGCATTTGAACAATGTGGCCAGCCCATTTGAGTTGCACCCTCTGAAGCAGCTTTTGAATGCTTGGCAGTTTAGTTTGAGAAAAGACCTCAGTGTCTGGTATCTTATCCTGCCAGGTGACTTTCAGATTCTTCCTAAGACAATTGAAATGGAAGTTATTCAGTTTCCTGGCATGGAGCTGGTATACTGTCTAGGTTTCATAGATACACAACAATGAGGTCAGCCCAATGGCTCTTTCCTTAAATTTGGTAGTTAGTCTAATACCTCTTCTCTCCCATACATTCCTTTGGAGTCTACCAAATATTGAACTGGCTCTGGCAAAGTATGTGTCAACTTCCTTATCAATGTATACATCCCTAGAAAGTACAATACCAAGGTAACTAAACTTATCCATAGCATTCAAAACTTCTCCATTTGCTGTAACCGATGGCTCCACACATGTATGGATGGTATGGGGATAGCTGATGGAGCACTTGTGCTTTCTTGTGTCGTTTGGCCAAAATTAGCACAAGCAGCAGAGAACTGCATCTCAGAATTGTAGCATCTCCGCTTTGGAAGATGCCCTGAGTGCCCAATGATCTTCAAACAAAAAATCATGTACCAATACCCCCTCCACTTTGATCTTGGCTTGTAGTTTTTTCAAGTTGAGGAATTTACTATCAGTGTAGTGGATGACCTTGATGCTGTGTTCATCTTCATCTAAAGCATTTGACAACATGGCTGAAGACATCATGCTAAAAAGCATGGAAGCAACCAGATAGCCTTTTTTCACTGCATTGTTCTTTGGTGTATGCATATAAAAACATTTTCAGATATATATATATATATATATATATATATATATATATATGTATGTTTATGTGAATGTATATGTTTCTATCAATACACACAGGCACACACACATAC